>CM039515.1:20537752-20634322 GCA_022432975.1 Begonia masoniana
CTGGAAAAAACATTGCAGTTTCGGGTTTGGTATTATTAGCTCAATCTAATGGTTTTCAATTGTTAAATGGTTTTGACATGTTAAAGTAGACATCTTGAGTGAACTATGAGCTTTGGAATTGAAGCATGTAGATATGTGTATCATAAGTTATGAAGTTTTGAAGTTAATGTACAATATTAGTTATATTCTAAATTTTTTTTCATGGGATGGTTAGATTGGTTTCATTATGTTCAAAACCACTACGATTGGATGCTCGGGTTGAGTATGTGTGCATGTACATTCTCCTTCGGGAACCTTTGAATTTAGAATTTGATCAAATTGGATGTTATACTTGATCTAAATTGTCAGGATGCTAATGGTATAATGTATGCGTTATAGGTTTTCAAGTTACAAGAATTATTGATCAAGTTGCTATAAATTGTATTAAGAACCTAAGATAAGTGATGTTGTATGTGTTTGACCAATTGGCCTACATCACAATGTAATATCCGACTTTACGGGATATTATTATTTTAATTTATTGTGTTATTTTTGTAAATATGTCAAAATATGTCCGTTTTGCGAAAAGAAAGCGTTATTAGAATCCTAACAATTTATATGAATTTTAAGAAATTTATGGGATTTTTCGGTGTAATAACGCTATATTTCGAGTAATTACGTTTCTCGTAATATAAATGACGTTTTAGTAAAAATAGTAAACGAGATCCGATTTGCGAACGGACAATTTTAATAAATCCCAAGTAATAAGTTGGACTTATTGGTGAAATAAGGAGATTTGGTGGAATCGAATAGCTAATTAATTAACGAAACAAACGACGAAACGAATATAAAAACAATACAAGGGCAAAACGGTAATCTGCCAAATCAATATTATAAAATAACAAAAATCTTTTCTTTCTCCTCACTTCTTCTCTGCCATCGCGAAAACACCAGAGAGCATTCTATGTTTTCCCCGCAGCGATTCAACCTTTCCGACCTCCGTTTTTACTCCGTTCGTCTTCCGTTCTTCACGTTTTCTCCTCCAATCGACGCTCTAGGTATGAATCTATAGTTTTAGAGCGTTAGTTTTCGATTTTTAGAAAGTTATACGCTTAGGTTAAACGATTAGGGTTTTGATAAAAACGCGATTTAGGGTTCGAAATTTATAGATTTGCCGTAATTAAGGATATAGTGAACGTATTGGACGTTATTGGACGAAGTTAAATTGATTTTTGGAAAAAGTTAAAAATTGGAGAATTTTCGGGTTTTTAGGAAAACTCGTTAATTGTGATTTTAAACTATCGAACACTAATTGGTGGTTTAAATGCTTCAATTAGTTAAGTTAGAACTTTTAGGAATTTTCTTAATTAAGGATTTTGTTAGTTTGGCGTTAAGTTGTTTAAACTCGTTTTAACGTCAATTTTGGTGGAATTGTCTAGGTGAACAACGCTCGTGGACGGAGCTTGAGCTGCAACGGACACGAGGTAAGTTCTCGTGATCTTCTCTGGCCGATTGACCTACACCATACGTCAAAGTCGTCTCGAGGAGTTTTGACGACGTGTATGTTTAAATTGTTTTGGTTGGGTAGTTAGGATTAGTTCTGTATAGGTTATGCTTTTAATTGCTTTATTGTCTCGATGGTACGAATCATGTATGTTTACTTTATGTCATATCGAACTGTTCACGCATCACATGTTTTAAAAGAACATAGAAAATGAATTTCCGCACGATATTTTAAAGAAAATGGCGATGTGGCCTGGAGAGGGGCTTGACCTATTGTGAAGATCGACTACGGGTTTGTCACAATACCACATCTATTATGTACTCATAGAGTTATACAGTTATAGGTCATGCGAGATGGGGCTCAGGCACGGCTGTACGCGTTGTAAGCGTGTACCCCCCTTCTCTAGCTGGAAAGAGTAGTCCGACCACTGGATGTGCTCTCTCCGGTTAGGGGGCTGAGATCTCGGTGACACCCACAAAGTAAAGATAAAGAAAATGCTGCATGATTTCTGAACTCCACAGCATGCATTTACATTTATAAGAGCTTGCTGAGATTTTTATCTCATAGTGTGTCTGTATGGTGTAGGTGACTTCGACATAGGTGAGGATGAGATCCCTCCACCTGAGGAGTGATGCAGTTGACGGAGGATGGTCGCGGGAGTGTGTTGGCGCAGTCGAGGCGCATTTTGACCCGTGGGACTCATGGTTAGGTGTTTTGTGGATTTTTGGGAATTGTCGGGCTAATGGTTGTATAGAAACATTTTAGGGTGTTTGGTTCTGATAGTGGATATGTTTGAAGTTTTAAACGTTTTTGGAAACCTGTTTTATAAACTGCTTTTGTAAAGTTTTCATTGGAACTGCGTGGTAATTTAAAACAGTTGTCGATTTTTAAACATATCCACGCAGTTCGTTTTTACGAAAGTTTAACTTATATTTAGGCCGTTTAGTTAGAATTGCTAATTTGTGAAGTGAGTTAAGTTTTGTTGAAATGTTAGAGTTTATGGTGTGCAAGAATTGAAGAATGCATGAAGAAAAAGGTGAAGTATTGCTCTCTGAAATTTCGGATTCCAGAGAGCATTTGTATGAAAAATAAAGGAGAAAGACAAAGAAGAAAGTGGCGATTGGGCGCGGGAGGTGAGGGGCGACTGATCGCCCCTCCTTGTCTTGATACAGCGACCGATCGCTGGCACAGAGGGGCGACTGATCGCCCCTGCTGTTTGGTGCATCAGCGATTGATCTCCTGCATTTGGAGATCGATCGCCCCTCCCCTTTGGTCACGGCTTTGACTGTTTTGCCCTCCCCTTTTATTTGTTTTGTTTTAAATTGATTTTAAGTGTTTTAATTAATTGTTATTTAATTAGTTTTGTGATTTGTTTTAAATGATTTGAAGACTAGATTTTAATTCCGACTTAAATTTTGATTTTGATTTCAATTAGATTTTCGCCTAGAGTTTATTTAAAGTATAGGGATAAAAAAAAATATGTACGGGAAATTGGGTACAGTATTAGGGTCGCTACAAGTTATGGTATCAGAGCACCCGGGTTTTAAAATCGGTTCTGTAGACTGCTCGACTGCACAGCCACTACGCGGACATTCTTCATCAACTGTAAGTATGTTTTGTAGCACCCGGTTTAATCACAATCTAATTATTTAATCAAATCGTGAGATATTATTTTTATGGAGGATTAATGACTAGGTTAATGTATGACTAAGGGAGGGCAGTATGGTAATCTGATAGTAATAAAGGTTAACGCATTTAAGGGAAATGTTATTGAAGTAGCCACCACTGTTTTATTTCATTTCCTCTCTATTCTCAGCTCCTCAGCTTAGCAGAACGCGATAGGAGACCCCCTTCGACTTTCTCCAGCGATTTCCTCCGAACTTGGTGAGTTTTGCTTCTATTTCTTGCTACATTGTATCTATCGTTGGTAGGAGGGATGATAAATGAGGTTTTGAGAAGGCGGTAAGCGAGTGGTGGTTTCGGTTTAAGTTGAAATCGGGAATGCACAATGACTAGAGTTTCCAAAACAGTTTCCCTTAGATTTCTAGTGGTTTAGAATGAAAATTAGAGGAAATTTAATGTATGCTCTGTCTATGGTTTTAGGTTCGAGTAATACCCGAAGTAGCTTGCAACCAAGTTTTTCCAGGAGACCAGGTAAGTAGAGTTTGCATGTGTCTTCGGGCCTACATCACAAAACAGTAGGATTTATGTATGCATGAATGCATGTTTCTTTTCAGTCGCCATGCATCATATTTTGAAGGAAAACGAAAATGAATTTACATGAAGTAGCATGGTGAGACGTGAACAGATTGCAACAGTATACTTTTAAGGGAATTAATCCGCCCCTTAATCGAACATATGGATACATACCTTGGGAAAATTGATCCATCGCCCATTGTATCAGGGATCAAATCAGCTGTTAAGGGAACTAATCCGCCCCTTAATTGAATATATGGATACATACCTTGGGAAAACTGATCCATCTCCCATTGTATCAGGGATCATCAGACCAGTGAACGAATGCAACATAACTGAGGAATGAAAGTAGAAACTGCATATTTAGGATTTACATTTCAGTACATATTTCATTCCTTGCTTTGCTTACTTAGCATTAAGCTAATAGATGAGTTTTGTGATGTAGGTGAAGAGGTTACTGCAGGTGAATTTCCTGTGTGCACAGATGAGTAGATGTGGTTGGAGGGGTACATTCATGCTCCGGTCTGGTAAACTGATGAGGCGGGTTAACTGATGTCAGTAGTTGTGAAGGTCTAGTTGATAATGATTCAATCTGAGTACATTGAGTTTTCATGACAGTAGTGGTTGCAACCTTTTGAATTAGTTTTGAGAATTCCTGACATTAGTGTTCTGTTGGATTTTAAAATGCTGTTTTTACTGAATTTGAATGCAATGATTTAAATTGTCTCTGAATGGTTTTTGGTAAAATGCTTAAGTCCTTCTGATAGTCGGAACTTTCTCGGTTTACAGTAAAGTTTACTGCCATGTTGTTTAGTCCATCGGCAGGAGTCGAGTAATTTACCTATCGGATAATGTAGAGCTCTTAAGCTACCGGTAGATATTCTCTATCGGTAGATGTTTTAAGGAGTCATGTGAGGTGCACGTGTCCACCGGTAGATATTCTCTATCGGTAGATGTTTTAAGGAGTCATGTGAGGTGCACGTGTCCACCGGTAGACATTCTCTATCGGTAGATGTTTTAAGGAGTCATGTGAGGTGCACGTGTCCATCGGTAGATATTCTCTATCGGTAGATGTTTTAAATGACCACGTGAGAAGCACGTAACGGTAGATCCGAGGCGCAAGACTTGTCGTTTTGTGAACGGTAGATATTGGATAACTGAATTATCCAACTGACGTCATCGGTAGAAGCCTCCTACTTCTTGTTTCTGCTTCTTCCGTTGACTTTGTCCATCGGCAGATGCGTTTGACTTCTGCGACCCCTCAAGTATTCCACGGTTTAAATTTTTATCTCCCATTTGCCTACTGTTTCTTAACATTCCCAACGATTATTTCAACAATGTTTATTTCACAGTTTTGGTTAACTCCATTGTTGTTCAAATGATTTCCGCTGCAAATTTTTAAATGTTTTGAGTTTTTAGAAAAATGTCAAATTTTGACTGTCGAGTGAAGATTTAAATTAATCAAAAAATTTCTTAGTCATGTTCGAGCATTGAGTAGCGAACCGAGTTCAGAAAACTCGGGGCGTTACATGTTTATAGCTTTATTTGATTTCATTTTTTTTATATAGAGTATTTGTTTAACTTTTATAGGAGTTATTTATAAAAATAGTGCGTCAAGGCAATGACCGAGACGACCGAGATGATACGATAGACACCCTCAAGGATTTTATTGCCCAGCAGTCCCAGTATATGGAGCGACATGCTCAGCAGATGGAGAGACAGTCCCAGCAGCTGGGTACTATGATAGACCGAGAGGGTACTAGAGCTCGGGAGGCAGCTATTTCGGGTAACCGTGGGATGGAGAAATTCCAGAAGCTCCAGCCCGTTATCTTTAACGGACAGTCTACGGATCCCTCTTCAGCTGAGGAATGGATTCGCACCATGGAGGACATGCTGGCCTATGCGAGCATTGAGGACGGAGAGAAGGTGGCGTTGGTGACTTACCACCTAGCGTTAGATGCTCGGTTTTGGTGGGATTCCGTCAAGACGACCACCGATGTGACGATTATGGGATGGGAGAGATTCAGAGAGTTGTTCTATGATAAGTATTTCAGCCATACAGTACGGGAGGCGAAGATGGTTGAATTTATGCAGTTGCGGCAGGTTAGTTCTATTGCCGAGTATGTGACGAAGTTTGAAGCCCTTTCTCGATTCGCGCCACGTCAGGTCAGCGTTAATGAGGACAAGGTACGCCGATTTTTACAGGGACTTAGTCAGGAATTCCGGATGCGTCTTACTATATCTGGAGTACGAAATGTATCATATGACGAGATTGTGGCCAGGGCGCTTGATATTGAGACAGTTGATAGAGATTCTGTCAAACCGAGGGAGCTATCTAAGGGCTTCTTCCGAGAGATCCGTCCTCAGTCACTGAACCGAGGTTGGCAACCTAGAGCACAGCCCCAACAGCAACAGAGGGGTGTTAAAAGACCTCTTGAGGGAGGTAATGATCGGGGTAAAGGGAAACAGATACAGGGGACTTCTCAGATACCTTTTTGCCCTAAATGCCAGAGGGAACACACTGGCCAGTGCAGATTGGGCACGAGTGTGTGCTATCGGTGTGGAGACGATGGCCATTTCGTCAGAGATTGTCCGAAGCTCGGCCGAGATCTGTCAGGCGGTGATCAGAGGAGAGTTATGCCGAGGATCTTCGCATTTATTGAGCCTGGCGATGTCGACGACGAAGCTCAGCCTTCTGTGATAGCAGGTACTATATTGATTATGGGCACAGCTGTATTTACTTTGATGGATACAGGAGCTACGTACTCCTTTATATCGACAGCTTGCATGTCTAAACTGGGGTTAGAGTCTAAGCTATCAGAGTATGAGTATAGAGTGATGCTGCCTTCGGGAGAGCATATGCAGTCGGATCGTATTCTCCGGGGCAATGTCGTCTCAGTGGGAGATATTACCCTCTATGCTTGCTTGATAGTTATGAGCATAGAGCGGTATGATCTTATCTTAGGGATGAATTGGCTTTCACAGCATTTCGCCACCATCGATTGTCGATCCGGGATTGTGGCCTTTCGACCCCCGGGTAAAGCTGAATTTTCTTATCAGGCGATGAACCGATTGAGTGGATCGCCTATTTCTTATTCCATGAAGGTCAACGAGCAGTTTAAAGGTGCGTGCTCTATTTATTTGGCCTCATTATTTGATGTTCAGTTACTCAGCGGAGTAAAGCCGAGTGACATTCCCATAGTCAGAGAGTTCTCTGAGATATTCCTTGATGATCTTCCCGGGTTACCGCCAGACCAGGAGATTGAGTTTACTATTGATGTTTATCCAAATGCCGCGCCAAGGTTTAAGAACCCATATCGGTTGGCACCAGCCGAGTTAAAAGAGCTGAAGACTCAGCTTGATGAGTTGTTAGAGAAAGGTTTTATTCGACCCAGCGTTTCACCCTGGGGTGCGCCCGTTCTGTTTGTCAAGAAGAAAGACGGGACCCTCAGAATGTGCATCGATTACAGAGAGTTGAACAAATTGACGGTGAAGAATAAATATTCGTTGCCCCGGATTGATGACCTATTTGATCAGCTACAGGGTGCCCGAGTATTTTCCAGGATTGACCTACGCTCGAGTTACTATCAGTTGAAGGTCCGGAAGGAAGATGTACAGAAAACGGTTTTCCGAATGAGGTATGGGCATTATGAGTTCCTTGTCATGTCTTTTGGACTTACTAATGCCCCTGCAGTGTTTATGGATTTGATGAACCGTGTCTTCAAGAAGTATCTGGACAAGTTCATTGTGGTTTTCATCGACAATATCTTGATTTATTCTAAAGATGAAGGAAGAGCACGAGGAGCATCTGAGGATTGTTCTGAGGATTCTGAGTCAACGCCAGTTATATCCAAAGTTTTCTAAATGCGAGTTTTGGCTAGATAGAGTGAGCTTCCTTGGCCATATTATATCGCAGGATGAAGTTTCTGTGGATCCGAGCAAAATTCAGGTGGTCAGAGATTGGCCAGAGCCGAAGAACGTACGTGAGGTGCGTGGATTTCTCGGATTAGCTGGTTATTATTAGAAGTTTATGGAGGGATTTTCGAAGATCGCAGTTCCTCTTTCACGATTGACTCGGAAGAACGAGAAGTTTATATGGTCGGCTGCTTGTGACGATAGTTTTATGGAGTTAAAGCAGAGATTGACCACCGCTCCAGTATTGGCGCTACCTATTGAAGGTGACAAGTTTAGTATTTATTGTGATGCGTCTGGAGTTGGACTCGGTTGTGTATTGATGCAGGAGGGGAGAGTTATTGCTTATGCTTCTCGGCAGTTGAAGCCGTACGAGCAGAATTACCCTACGCATGACCTTGAGTTAGCAGCTGTGGTCTTCGCACTGAAGATATGGAGACATTATTTATATGGGCAGCAGTGCGAGATATTTTCCGACCACAAGAGCTTGAAGTATTTATTTACGCAGAAGGAGCTGAATATGCGACAGAGACGATGGCTCGAGTTTGTCAAAGATTATGATTTTGATATCAAGTACCATCTAGGAAAGGCGAACAAGGTTGCTGATGCTTTGAGTAGAGTGCCTTCTACGAGTCAGCCTTCGCTAGCAGCAATGTCAGTTACGCTGCGGTCTGAGATCGAGAGGTTCGATGTGGAGATAGTGGCAGAGTTGTCCAATATGCTCACCAACATTTCTCTCAGGCCGACCATTCTGGATAGGATACGCGAAGCTCAGCAGAATGATATGGAGTGTGAGGAGCTTCGATTGAGCATGACGTTAGGAGACTCGTCGGATTTTCATTTATCAGATGATGGTATTCTACAGTTCAGGCATAGGTGGTACGTGCCTAACGACGAGAATCTGAAGAATGAGATATTGGCCAAGGCACACTCTTCTACATATTCTGTGAACCCGGGAAGTACTAAGATGTACCGGGACTTAAAACAACACTTCTGGTGGCCGAACATGAAGAGAGAGGTCGCCAAGTACGTTGAAACCTGTTTAGTCTGTCAACAGGTAAAAGCAGAGCACCAGAGACCGGCCGGAACATTACAGCCACTGCCGATTCCGGAGTGGAAATGGGAGCAGATCTCCATGGATTTCATTGTGGGGCTCCCGAGGACGACGAAGGGCCATGACGGCATATGGGTTATCGTGGACAGATTGACGAAGTCAGCCCACTTCTTATCTGTGAAGATGACATCTTCTATGGATCAGCTCGCCGAGCTTTATGTGCAGGAGATTGTCAGACTTCATGGAGTGCCAGTTTCGATAGTCTCAGATCGTGATCCGAGATTTACTTCGAAGTTGTGGAAGAGTTTGCACAAAGCTATGGGGACTCAGCTTAATTTCAGCACGGCATTTCATCCTCAGACTGATGGACAGACAGAGAGGACTAATCAGATTCTCGAGGATATGCTCAGAGCCTGTGTGCTGGAGTTTCAGGGATCGTGGTGCAGGTATTTGCCACTGATCGAGTTCTCCTATAATAACAACGTCCAGGCTACCATCGGCATGGCTCCGTACGAGGCGCTGTATGGTCGGAAGTGTAGGTCTCTGTTATATTGGGACGAGGTTGGTGAGGCCAGCATCGTTGGTCCAGAGATCCTACAGCAAACGGCAGAGAAGATTACCATTATCCGACAGCGTATTGAGATAGCTCAGAGCCAACAGAAGAGCTATGCTGACAAGAGACGGCGAGAGCTAGAGTTCGAAGAAGGCGACGAGGTTTACCTTAAAGTTTCTTCGTTCAAAGGCGTTATGAGATTTGGAAGGAGGGGCAAGTTAAACCCTCGTTATGTGGGGCCCTTTCCTATTCTGAAGAGGATTGGGAAGATGGCGTACAGATTAGAGCTTCCAGCTTCTATGGAGGGTATCCATGACGTGTTTCATGTGTCTATGCTTCGAAAATGTTTGCGTGATCCGTCGCATATCGTGGAGGCAACAGAGATCGAGGTACAGCCTACCTTGACTTATGAGGAGAGGCCGGTACGTATTTTGGAGTCTTCCATCAAGGTATTGCGCAACAATGAGATTTCGCTAGTTAAAGTTATATGGCGGAACCACGAGGTGGAAGAAGCTACCTGGGAGAGACAGCATGATATGATGTCTAGATATCTTGAGCTATTTGTGTAATTAAATTTTGTGGACAAAATTCTAAATAAGGTTGGTGGAATGTAATACCCGGCTTTACGTGATATTATTATTTTAATGTATTGTGGTATTTTTGTAAATATGTCAAAATATATCCATTTGCAAAAAGAAAGCGTTATTAGAATCCTAACGATTTATATGAATTTTAAGAAATTTATGGGATTTTTCGGTGTAATAACGCTATATTTCGAGTAATTACGTTTCTCGTAATATAAAGGACATTTTAGTAAAAATAGTAAACGAGGTCTGATTTGCGAACGGACAGTTTTAATAAATCTCAAAGAATAAGTTGGACTTATTGGTGAAATAAGGAGATTTGGTGGAATCGAATAACTAGTTAATTAACGAAACAAACGACGAAATAAATATAAAAACAATACAAGGGCAAAACGGTAATTTGCCAAATCAATATTATAAAATAACAAAAATCTTTTCTTTCTCCTCACTTCTTCTCTACCATCGCAAAAACACCAGAGAGCATTCTCTATTTTCCCCGTGGCGATTCAACCTTTCCGACCTCCGTTTTTCCTCTGTTCGTCTTCCGTTCTTCACGTTTTCTCCTCCAATCGACGCTCTAGGTATGAATCTATAGTTTTAGAGTGTTAGTTTTTGATTTTTAGAAAGTTATACGTGGTTAAAATATTAGGGTTTTGATAAAAATGCAATTTAGGGTTCGAAATTTATAGATTTGCCGTAATTAAGGATATAGTGAACGTATTGGACGTTATTGGACGAAGTTAAATTGATTTTTGGAAAAAGTTAAAAATTGGAGAATTTTCGGGTTTTTAGGAAAACTCGTTAATTGTGATTTTGAACTATCAAACACTAATTGGTGGTTTAAATGCTTCGATTAGTTAAGTTAGAACTTTTAGGAATTTTCTTAATTAAGGATTTTGTTAGTTTGGCGTTAAGTTGTTTAAACTCGTTTTAACGTCAATTTTGGTGGAATTGTCTAGGTGAACAACGCTCGTGGATGGAGCTTGAGCTGCAACGGACACGAGGTAAGTTCTCGTGATCTTCTCTGGCCGATTGGCCTACACCGTACGTCAAAGTCGTCTCGAGGAGTTTTGATGACGCGTATGTTTAAATTGTTTTGGTTGGGTAGTTAAGATTAGTTCTGTATAGGTTATGCTTTTAATTGCTTTATTGTCTCGATGGTACGAATCATGTATGTTTACTTTATGTCATATCGAACTGTTCACGCATCACATGTTTTAAAAGAACATATAAATGAATTTCCGCACGATGTTTTAAAGAAAATGGCGATGTGGCCTGGAGAGGGCCTTGACCTATTGTGAAGATCGACTACGGGTTTGTCACAATACCACATCTATTATGTACTCATAGAGTTATACAGTTATAGGTCATGCGAGATGGGGCTCAGGCACGGTTGTACGGATTGTAAGCGTGTACCCCCCTCCTCTAGCTGGAAAGAGTAGTCCGACCGCTGGATGTGCTCTCTCCGGTTAGGGGGCTGAGATCTCGGTGACACCCACAGAGTAAAGATAAAGAAAATGCTGCATGATTTCTGAACTCATATGCACAGCATGCATTTACATTTATGAGAGTTTGCTGAGATTTTTATCTCATAGTGTGTCTGTATGGTGTAAGTGACTTCGACATAGGTGAGGATGAGATCCCTCCACCTGAGGAGTGATGCAGTTGACGGAGGATGGTCGCGGAAGTGTGTTGGCGCAGTCGAGGCGCATTTTGACCCGTGGGACTCATGGTTAGGTGTTTTGTGGATTTTTGGGAATTGTCGGGCTAATGGTTGTATAGAAACATTTTAGGGTGTTTGGTTCTGATAGTGGATAGATTTGAAGTTTTAAACGTTTTTGGAAACCTGTTTTATAAACTGCTTTTGTAGAGTTTTCATTGGAACTGCGTGGTAATTTAAAACAGGAGGGATTGTCGATTTTTAAACATATCCACGCAGTTCGTTTTTATGAAAGTTTAACTCATGTTTAGGTTGTTTAGTTAGGATTGCTAATTTGTGAAGTGAGTTAAGTTTTGTTGAAATGTTAGAGTTTATGGTGTGCAAGAATGGAAGAATGCGTGAAGAAAAAGGTGAAGTATTGCTCTCTGGAATTTCGGATTCCAGAGAGCATTTGTATGAAAAATAAAGGAGAAAGACGAAGAAGAAAGTGGCGACTGGGCGCGGGAGGTGAGGGGCGACTGATCGCCCCTCCTTGTCTTGATACAGCGACCGATCGCTGGCACAGAGGGGCGACTGATCGCCCCTGCTGTTTGGTGCATCAGCGATCGATCTCCTGCATTTGGAGATCGATCGCCCCTCCTCTTAGGTCACGGCTTTGACTGTTTTGCCCTCCCCTTTTATTTGTTTTGTTTTAAATTGATTTTAAGTGTTTTAATTAATTGTTATTTAATTAGTTTTGTGATTTGTTTTAAATGATTTAAAGGCTAGATTTTAATTCCGACTTAAATTCTGATTTCGATTTCAATTAGATTTTCGCCTAGAGTTTATTTAAAGTATAGGGATAAAAAAAAATATGTACGGAAAATTGGGTACAGTATTAGGGTCGCTACACACAAAGTGCTAGGGAGTTCATGGTTATTAATGGTTCAAATGAGAGATGGATATGTAGTTTATAGATATGCTATGTGTTAGTGGATTTTACACTTTTAGGCAAGTGTACATATCGCTTCAAGTAGTAAAAATATCGATCCCACGAGGATATTCTTAATTGAATTAATTGCTATAAAAATATTAAAATGATAAATAAAAATAATTAGGAATAACATTCGAATGACGATACAACATAAGAAAATAGAATAAACGAGATAAAATCAATAAATGGAAGCCTTGGTTAGAATCGATTTCTTCGTTACGATAGTTTTACTACTGATGCTCTGGTAATACTCTGCAGCATTGTCTATGAATAGCAAGAATCAAATATTTATAGATTTCGTTCGAATTGCCTATGTAAATTCAATTTAGAATTTCTCTCGACTTTGAAAGAAGGTAACTAGCATTGAATTTCCTAATTGCCCTATTCTTATTGCCAATCGAATCAATGCTAACTATGTTGTAACAATTTAATCTGATTAATTATTCGTGCATCTTAGAATTTATATTTATCTTTCGATACAATATAAACATGGATCATAAACCTATCAATCGATATAATCTGAATTAAGAAAGGAATATCACAAATAATTGTTCAATAAACAATCGCATAAACAAATCAAGATCGTAGCAAAATTCGTAACGAATACTATCGTCCTAACCAAGTAAAAGAGTTTAGCTACTAGACATCATAAAATAAAACAAAAAAAAAATCGTTTTAATAAAAACATAAACAATAAAATAAAGAGAAGAAGAAGAAGATCAAAAAGATGTCGTCGGTCCTCTTCTGCAGATCCCGAGCTCTCTTCCTTCTCTGATTTCTTAATGCCTCTTCCTTCTCTGGTTTTCTTTTTCTTAAGTATTCTTTTTGTTCTGATTCTCTCTCCAATCCCTGGAATCATGCATGTTTTGATTCTCTCTCCAATCCCTGGAATCATGCATTCTCTTTCTTCTTTTTTGGGATTTGGTTCTTTTTTTTTTTTTAAAATTGTCATTCCAGCTTCTGCCACTTCTCCCAGTCGTCCACTACTCTCTATCGTCCATTTCTCTCAGTCGTCCACTCTCTCTATCGTCCATTTCTCCCAGTCGTCCACTTCTGCTCTGTCGTCCACTTCTGCTATATCGTCCATTCTCTCTATTGTCCACTTCTGCTAGTCGTCCATTCTGTTAGTCGTCCATTCTGCCAGTCGTCCATTCTGCCAGTTGTCCATTCTGCACTTTCTTCAATAGAATTTGGATTTTATTCTCCTCTTATTCCATGAATTGTGGCATCCAGTTAGGGTAAAAATCAATTTTCTCAAAATCGATTTTCTTTTCCATGATTTACTCATTTTAACTCCTTGATTTAAACTTGAATTTCCGGATTTATCTTTTTGTCTTTCCTGTTTTAATCTCTGCATTAATAAAAATATATTGAATGAAAATAATCTGCTCATTCTAAAAAATATGCATAAAATTTATCAATTTCACCCAAATTATTAATACTGCATGACGTTTGCAGAATCATTGTGGGATTAGCATTAAAACTCACAATTTCATAATAATTCTACTCAAATCATTCGAGTTTCAACATGCACATTAATATCAAATAACTTTAAAATAAGAGTTATCAAATACCTCCAAACTTAGACCATTACTCGTCCTCGAGTGATGCAAAAATAAATTCGAAAGTAACATTAACAAAATTTATATAATTTCTGAAATATCTAGTAACTTGTAAATTATTAAAAAATTTCACTGTCACAATTAAAAGCAATCAATATATATTTAATTCTCAATAAACTAATTTTCAAAGTGTGTGTGTGCTTAAACTCCTTTTTAAATTGCTAAGTTCAACCATCAACACTAAACATCACAATTCATATCGTAGGATGTCAATTCTTTAATGTCCTTCATAAATCCATTAGCTTTCAAAGATTTTTTTTTTTTATATATAAGTGAGGGAGATATACAATAATAATTTTTTATATTGACTTTATCTATAAGTCACACTACCTTTTTACGCGATTGACAACATTGGTGATGAAGTTCTCCGGTTACTCAGTAATGTCACCTCCAGATATATACTCATATAAAATAGAGGAGTATAGCCAATAAATATGCAACGGAGTTCCTCCCAATGTTCCTCCCAATGTTCCCCTAATTTATCTCTACTCATCGAGTATCCAAAAGGCTCACTCGAAATTGAAAGTAGATTAGGAAATTATTATTATTATTATTATTATTATTATTTTATATAACCCCCAAACTTATTATTTATTATATATATATTTTTTAGAAGAAGTCTTTCATTGCTAATTTCTTTCATCAAACACTAAATTATTGACACTTAGATATAATTGTAATGTCTAGTAAGGATGATATTCCTAAACAACCAAAAGGAGTTTGTGTGTTAGGAACAACTAAGCTCATGGGAATAAATCTTAATTAATTTCTAATGATATGTGACAATGACATTATTCAATAACTTACTGCATTAGGAGATATTAAGAAATATTAGGAAATTGCATTGTTCTTTATTTCATCGTTTTTGTTATTATTATTATTATTATTATTTCGGAGACTAAACAGAACAAAGAAAGCAGAATAACGAACTAAACAAAATTAAGCAGAAAACTAAGCCAAATTAAGCAGTCAAAAATTAAACATAACAGAACTCCCCCAAACTTAACAATTGGCAGTGTCCCCACTGCCAAACAAAATGAAATGCACACAAAGAGGGGGAAAGAACTTCCCTGGGTAGTTATGCTCCTGTAACTGATTCGGAGTCCGAGTTCTAGAGCAGCAATGTGGGGAAACGAGGGAAGGTTTGTCGGGGCTCATCAGCAGACCTTGTCAAACTTGCTGCCAGTGCTTTGTCTCGGAGGTGACTGTAGCGCTAGAAGACTCTGCTCTTGCGCTTTAGACTCTTCATGGATTTTGATATTCGATATTGTTGAACTTCAAGAAAATGAAATTTCTGCTTTACTGACTCATTGTCGTGTTTGTGCCATTCTATTTTAGAGTGCAAAAGCTCTAGACTATCTATTATTTGTTGCTGAGAGCTGCTGTCGCTGGATGATACTGCAGCTCCGGTGGCAGCATTATCTTCAGCTTCTGTTTCCCCTACCCCCAAACTTTCTGAAGCAATCCTCTTAACAATGGTTGGTGTCATTGCTTGTAATATCCGGCTCGTACGGATTTTTAGAATATTATTATTATATTATAAAATGGCATTTTTGTAAATATGTCAAATCGGGTCGTTTCTCGAAAAGAAAGCGTCATTACAATCCTATCGAATAATTGGAATTTTAAGTAATTTACGAGAATTTTCGGAGTAATAATGCTATATTCCGAGTAATTAGGTTTCTCGTAATATAATGGACGTTGTAGTAAAAATAGTAAACGAGATTCGAATTGTGAACGGACAGTTTTAATAGATCCCAAATAATAAGTTGGACTTGTTGGTGAAATAAGGAGATTTGGAGAAACCGAATCGTTAGACAATTAACGAAACAAAGGACGAAACAAATAGAGTTAAGTGCGAAGGGCAAAATGGTAATTTGCAAAGTAAATTTTAATTAAAAGCACTCTTCTCCTTCCTCCTCCACCATTTTCACGCCAGGGAAGCTCCAATTTGAGATCTCCTTCTCTGCCATTGACGAGTTCTCCACTTCCGACCTCCGTTCTGACCTCCGATGGTTCCGTTTTCTTCGTGCTTTCTCCTTCAATCGACACTCTAGGTAAGATTCTAAAATTTTAGAGCGTTAAACTTCGAGTTTCGTAGAGTTTTACGTTTAGGGTTTTCGTTAGGTTTTCCATTAAAAACGAGATTTAGGGTTTGTAATTAATAGGTTTGCCGTAATAAAGTATATATTGGACGTATTGAACGTTATTGGATGAATTCGATTGATTTAGGACGAATGTTAAAAATAGGGATTTTCGGGTTTTAGGGAAAAGCTCGTAAATTGTAGTTTTGAGGTATCAATCGTAAATTGTTCATCGATATGCTTCGAATAATTAAGTTGGACGTTTCAAGAAATTCTTTAGTTAAGGTTTTATTTATTTGGACGTTAAGTACCTTAAATTAGTTTTAACGGCGAATATTGTGTTTTGCTTCAGACAAACAACGCTCGTGGACGGAGCTTGAGCTGCTTTGGACACGAGGTAAGTTCTCGTGATTCTTCTCTGGCCGATTGGCCTACACCGTAGGTCGAATGTCGCTTCGAGGAGTTTGGTGACGCACTAGTTTATAATGTTTTGGTTGGGTAGTTAGGTTTAATTGTTTTATAGATTTTGTTTTACAATCTTGATGGTATGTATGCTGAGTGTTTAAATTCTGTTATGAACTGTTCATGCATCACGTGTTTTAAAGAAAAGCATGAAAATAAATTTCTGCAAAATGTCTTAAGGATAATGTAAAGAATAGAATGGGCCGTAAGGCATACAGTTAAAATGGGCCGAAAGGCATACAGGCCGAAAGGCATACAGTTTACAGGTCATGCGAGATGGGGCTCAGGCACGGCTGTACGTGTTGTAAGCGTGTACCCCCCTCTTCTAGCTGGAAAGAGTAGTCCGACCGCAGGATGTGCTCTCTCCGGTTATGAGGTTGAGATCTCGGTGACACCCACAGAGTAAAGTAAAGAAAATGCTGCATGATTTCTGAACTCACACGCATAGCATATAGTTGCATTTACGAGTCTTGCTGAGATTTTTATCTCATAGTGTATTGTATGGTGTAGGTGACTACGAGGAAGCAGGTGAGGATGAGATTCCTCCTCCTGAGGCTTGAGTCCAGTTGACGGAGGATGGCTGCGGTGGTGTGCTGGCGCAGTCGAGGCTTACCTGACCCGTGGGGACTGTATGTACAGATTTTGAGGGTTTGGGACTTTTGGGCTGATGTTTGTATAGAAATACTTTAGGTTGTTTGATTCTGGATAGTTGATAAGTATATATGTATATGTCGATGTTTTGGAAACTGTTTTATAATGGTTTAAAAAGTCTTTCATTAAATGTATTTTGGAACTGCGTGGTGATTTGAAACAGGATGATTTGTTTAGGTTTTAAACGTACCCATGCAGTTCGTTTTCATGAAAATGTTCTTAGTTTTAAAATGTATTTCGAGTCGTTTACTAGGTGAATGGTTGAGTGTGAAAAGAATGAGAATTAGAGTAAGTTTTATTTGATATTATTGTGTTGGTGAATCGTATTGAGTAATTGTAGTTATTTGTTGGAGAAATTGAATGAAAGGAGCGTTGAAATGGAAACAGGCAGAGGGGTTGGCGAATGGTCGCCAACCCTGGCAATTGAATCGCCTCCCTCTGGAAAAATTCCAGAGGGAGTGGCGATTGCTCGCCACAAACTGTGGCGAGCAATCGCCACAAGCGATGCAACAGGCGATTACTCGCCTGTTGCAATCACCTTAGGGGCGATTATTCGCCCAGCAAATAATCGCCTCTCCTTTTTACTTATTATATAAATTGTTTTATTTTAATTAAATTAACTTTTAAATAAATGGTTTTAAAGTTTTAATTTGTTTTAAAAGTTATAATTCAATTCCGATTTCGATTCTGGTTTCGATTTCGGTTTAGTTTCAGCTTAGAGTTTATTTAAAGTATAGAGATAAGTAATTGTTGGAAAAAAAAATAGTAGGGAAATTGGGTACAGTATTAGGGTCATCACATTGCTGGTCCTGGGGAGAGGTGCTCTTCATCTGCTTCATAAGGGACTTCAGCCATTTCACAAAGTCTAGACACTGAGGATGGAAATAGGAGCTGCCCCTTTGGCTTTAGTGCATTGGCACACAAATTCTGGTATATGACCAAGCCAACATTAATCTGTTTGTTGGTCAGAATGCAGTAAAGCAGAATGGCTTGATCTCTTGTCACATGTTGGCCATGAGAAGAAGGGAATAAATGGATTTTAAGGAAGTGATACCATACCTTGGCTTTTGGGAGCAGGGTAAGCCTTGGAATGGAGAGAAATCCGGTTTTGGACCTCACCCATTCTTTGTCTGGCACTGCTATTTCTTTCAATGCCGCATTCAGAAATCCTGGAGACAAATTGTCTTCATATTTGTAAAACTCGTCTTCAACTTCCTCCAAATTGTAAAATTCATTGATTGAAGAAGGCCCTATTTTCACATCGCATGCTCTAACCCGAATACTCTCGGGCGAGTCACCCTCAAAATTCGCATAAAATTCCCTCACAATATTTTTCACTGCTGTATTCGGAACAACACAGAGTTTTTACCAACTTCTTTCCTGAATAATAGTTCTAACATAACTAGGGTACCTTGTTATCTGCTCTTCTGCGATGAGGAAACCTTTTTCTTGAGCAAAACTTCGTTGTTGAAGACCTTGCTCATATCTCAACTTGGCCTCCTCAGATACGAAGGCTAGTCTGCACACTTTTTTCACGTTCTTCTTTCCCTTTTGTTTCGGACGCATCTCTTCAGTTAAAAGTTGTCGCCCAAGCGTTTATAGAAACTGCAAGGAGCGGAAGGTTTAAAAAAAAAATTGTGCACTGGGACTCAAAATTTTTACTGATTGTCGGCGGCGGATTTTAAGCTGTAAATTAGCCCTAACAATTGCTTCGAGAGAACTTCGGTAATGATAAGTAGAAAAGTAAAAGTAAAATTCAAAATAAACTCATTTAAACCTAAAAATAATGTAAATGCAAATAAAATTAAAGAATATAACAAAGGATATTATTGTTGGGTTGCCTCCCAAATAGCGCTAAATTTTAATGTCTTCAGCCAGACTTCCTTTCTCTTCATTGTTTTTCAATATCTTGTAGAAAATATGACATTATTTTTGTCAATTTTCTCCAAAATAATGCTTGACCCGATGCCCATTTACCTTAAACTCTTTCCCACTTTCTCTGTCCTTTAATTCTATCGTTTCATAAGGGTAGACTTCTACTATCTCAAAAGGTCTAGATGTAACACCCGACAACTTCGGGCAGGTGAACTTTCTTTTAACGCAACTGAATTAACTGCTATCCATGCATATATTTCCTTGGTCAAAAACTTAGGCGCCAAAGTTTAATCAGCTCTTTTTATAAAATTAGGTTTGGTAGCAAACTTGTAAATAGGCCTAGCTCAATAGTGTATAAATAGAAAATTGAAATCCTAAAACCTCACAAAAACCTCCCTCAGCCGACTTTCCCCTTCCAGCCGACTCTCTTTCCCCTCAGCTCCCTTCTCTGTTCTTCCTCCAGCGATCGACCCCCTTCGGATTTCTTCCGATTCTCCAAGCTCAAGGTGAGACTTGGACAATGTGTTTACCGATTAGTCATTTGAAAGTTGATTAGAGTTTTAGATTCGGGTTTTCGGATGAAGTTGATGTATCATAGTAGATATAGCTATAAACATAGCATTTATGATTGTCGTAGATAATAAGTAGAAATAATGAATGTTGGTTGAGCCTGGGTAGTTGGTGAACCCGAATACCAGTATCGTTTAGCTGAGGTTTTTATGCACGCTAGGTGACTGATATAATGCTCGTATGAAAATGAGTTAGACTTCTAGGATATATACTTAGCTAGAGAGCTACCATTCTGGAATATTAGACTACTTAGGATTTGTTTTCTTACATTAATACGTGAAATGACTTAGGTGGGAAAAAGCTCCAAGTGAAGAAAGACATTGCTAAGGAATCCAGGTAAGTGAGTGTGTTAAGATTTCCGGCCATTAGGGCCCTGCATCACAAGGGTGGTAGGTTGAGTTTGTTTCTGATATTCGATTATGTTTGAGAAGTTGTCTGTTTTAGTATAATGTTTGGATTAGTGTATACTCTGTTTTCTGATGAATGACTCCTTCCATGGTCTCATGTTTTGAGAATGATTATATTCATGCATCATGATTTATTTACAGAATATACAAAGTGTCTTACATGCATACTCCTTTATAAATGAAACAAGAAAACGAAACATATGAAACCTTGATTAAGTGAGGGTTGGGGGTGGTATTGGCCATGTCACTGTCCAGGGATGGACCATGATTCTTGCCCGTATGGGCCATGTACATGCACTCTGCCTACCCCCCTTCGGCACAAACTCCTCCTTAATCCATGATATGAAAATGATGAACAAGTATATGATTCCCACGATTTGAAAATGAATGAGAACATAAGCATGATTTCCGATTTGAGTAAGAGATGTGAACATGATTTTATTGAGTAAGCATGTATTTGTTGCACTCCTTACTAAGCATTAGGCTTATAGTTTGAACCTTGTGATGTAGGTGACGAAACAGTAGGTGAGGACTTCACTCTAGAAGAAAATGCTTAGGTCTGGTTGCTGGTTGATGCTCGTGGTGATGATTTGTGGCTGAGGAACGATTTTAACCCGTGGTGTGTTGCTCGTAATATGTTTTTAGTAAGGTCTAAGATATTGAAACATGAGTATGATGAAGTTTTCTTATGATGAAGAATACTGGAATTGTTTGATACAGTTTCGTGTTTAAAGAAGATTTTAAGACTAAAGGTTCATTTGATTTCTCTAAGTCTTCCGCTACGAATTTAAGTTAAGAATTTTTTATGTTTATGTGTCTGGGGATTTTTATTAAAATGGTGAGTTTATAGAAGAACAGAGTTTTGAAATGTTAACTTCAACCGGTAATCGATGGATGTATGCAGTAAGTGTTATTGGTCGGTAAATGTGGATTATCACTGTTGAGCAGTGGATGTCGCTCGGCAAAAGTGATCGGTGGATGTCGAGTATTATTGTGAGCGGTGGATGTCGTTTGCCGAGTTAATGAAATCACGTGGGTAACACGTGGTCTGAGCGGTAGATGTATTCAGTGAGTGTTATCGATCGATAAATGTAAGTAGAAAGTTTTGTCGTTTTGTGATCGGTAGATGTGGCTTGTGAATTTATCGTTTTGTGATCGGAAGATGTGGCTTGTGAGTTTGTCGTTTTGTGATCGGTAGATGTGGCTTGTGAGTTTTGTCGTTTTGTGATCGGTAGATGTGGTTTGCAAGTTTTGTCGTTTTGTGATCGGTGGATGTAGGGTGTTAATATTCACCGGTGGATATTGAGTGTTATTGCGAGCGGTGGATGTCGTCTGCCGAGTTAATGAAAGCACGTGGGTAACACGTGGTCTGATCGGTGGATGCTGGGTGATTTTGTCATCCGGCCGACATCATTGGTAGATGTGAGATCTTTACTGTTGAGCGATGGATGACGCTCGATAGAAATGAGCGGTGGATGTAAACAACAAAGGTTAATTCGATTGTCTATTGATTCTTTCTTTAAATAGACATTTCCCCAAATGATTTTTAAACGTTTTCAAATTTGATTGGAATTTCTTTAAAAACGTATTCATTTATAAACAAAAAAAAAATTGGGTTGATATTTTGATTATGAATATGTTTATACGAAATTGTCGACCCGTTGGGTTTCGGGTTGTGGCACCAGACCACCGAGATTTCAACTTTCCCGAAAATAATCTTAACCTAAAATTGAATACAAGAACCAATTGTCCTTTTTCAAAAACTTGTGGTTGAATCTTCCGGTCTTGCCATTTTTTAACCTTTTCCTTGTAGATCTTAGTGCTTTCATAGGCCCCTAATCTCAGCTCTTCTAGTTCCTGTAATTGTAGAAATCTGCTCTTTCCTGCTTGTTGTAGGTCTAAGTTCAATGTCTTTAATGCCCAGAAAGCCTTGTGCTCTAACTCAACAGGGAGGTGACATGTTTTTCCATGAGCATGTTGTACGAGGTAGTTCCCAACGGATTCTTGTAAGCTGTTCTGTACGCCCATAATGCATCATCTAGTTTCAAAGACCAATCCTTTCTATTTGGGTTCACTGCCTTCTCCAAGATTTTCTTGATTTCTCTGTTGGATACCTCAGCCTGTCCATTACTTTGTGGATGTTACGCTGCTGCCACTTTGTGCTTAACTCCATATTTGCTTAATAATCCAGCGAATGATTTATTGCAAAAATGAGAGCCTCCATCGCTGATTATTGCTCTAGGTGTTCCAAACCTGGTGAAGATATTTTTTTGCAAAAATTTCAGCACATTTTTCCCTTCATTGTTTAGAAGTGCTATTGCCTCAACCCACTTAGAGACATAATCAACAGCCACAAGTATATATTGGTTTCCAAAGGATGCTGGGAAAGGTCCCATGAAATCTATCCCCCAGACATCAAAAACTTCTATCTCCATGATGTTGGTTAATGGCAGCTCGTGTTTCCTTGAAATATTCCCTACTCTTTGGCATCTGTCACAATTTTTAACAAACTCATTAGCATCCTTAAAAAGAGAGGGCCAGTATAAACCCGACTGCAGAACTTTTACAGCTGTTTGGGTTCCTCCATAATGTCTGCCATATGATGCTACGTGGCATTGCCGCAACACTGACTGCATTTCCTCCTCTGGTACTCATTTCCTCATTAACTGATCAGCTCCTTATTTGAAGAGAAACGGTTCATCCCAGAAATACTGCTTTATATCTTTCAAAAATTTTCTTTTCTGCTGATAATCTGTAACGCCCCGAATTATCTAAACCCGATTCGTTACACATAGCTCGAACATAACTAAGAGACTTTGGACTAAATTTAAAATTTCACTCGAAAGTCTGAATTTGACATTTTTCTAAAACTTCAAAACGTTAAAAACTTGCAGCGGAAATCACTTGAACAACAATAGAGTTAAACAAAACTATGAAACATTGTTTGAAATGTTAAGAAACAATCGGCAAATAGGAAACAAAGTTTAAACCATGGAATACTTGAGGAGTCGCAGAAGTCAAACGCATCTGCTGATGAATAAAGTCAACGGAAGAAGCAGAAACATAAAATAGAAGGCTTCTACCGATGACGCCAACTAGAAGAGTTGGAAACAAAGGACATCTCTCGGTGGACTACATCTTTCGATGAAGTCAGCTGGATAAATCAATTATCCAACATCAATCCGATCGCAAAACGACAATTTTGCGACTCGCATCTACCGATGGAAAAACGACAAAAATCCCTCATTCCCTTCTTCCGATAGAATAAACTGCATACACCGATCACTAAACGACAAGGCATAATACCCACTCATACCGATAGTGCAAAATCTACATCTTCCGATAGAATTAAACCTACATCATCCGGTTGAATAAACTTCATGTACCGATGACCAAACGACTGTTTTCTACTCACATCTTCCGATAGACAACATAACTATAACTCAACATCTACCGATAGACATCATCTATCGTTAGACATCATCTATCGTTAGAAAGTAGAGCGACATACCAACAACTTCTTGCTACACAACACAACTCTAACTACAGAAAGGAATTTACTCACTTTACTAAAACCATTTAGAAACAATTCAAATTATTGCATTACTCAAATCCAGTAAGAACCAATATTTAAAACTCCACCGAATACTATTATTAGAAAATCTCAAAACGTATTCAAAATATTAAAAACCATTACTGTCATGAAAACCTAACATACGCAGATTGAAACACTGTCAACTAAACCATTCTAACTACTGACATCAGTTAATCCTCCTCATCAGTTTACCAGGCCGAAACATGGATGTACTCCTCCAACCATGGCTAATCATCTGTGCATTCAGGAAAATCACCTGTAGTATCCTCAACACCTACATCACAAAACTCATCTATTAGCCTAATGCTAAGTAAGTAAAACAGTAATGAAATGAAATGCTAAAACATAAATTCCTAAACATGCAATTTCTACTTTCTCATCTCAGTTGCATTCACATTCATTCATAAGCTGATCTGATCCCTCGGTTCCCTTGGGAAGTGGATCAATTTTCCCAATGTTATACATCCTCTACTCGATTAATGGGCGGATGAATTCCCTTAATAGCTGATCTGATCCCTCTGTTCCCTTGGGAGTGGGATCAATCCTCCCAATGTTATAAATCCCTTCATAAGTTAAGGGGTGGATTAGTTCCCTTAATAGTTTTTCTGTCACATTCAGTTCATGTCTTACCATCCTTACATGAAAATTCATTTTCGCAATCTTTCAAAAACATGATGCATGACATACAAAATCATTCACACAATACATAACCCTACTGTTTTGTGATGTAGGCCCGAAGGCACATGCGTACTTTACTTACCTGGATCCCTGGGAATATTTTGGTTGCTAACCACTTCGGGTCTTGCTCAAACCTAAAACCGTAGACAGTGTATTAGTTGAACTTCATTCTAAATTATCCAGGAGTCTAAGGAAATTAGTTTTGGAAGCTCAGTCTTCGTGCATTCCCGATTCTGCACTAAGTCCGAAACTACACTCATTCACAACACTCCCAAAACACATACATTGTACTCCCTCTGCTATCTAACCGTCAAGTCATAAGGAAAAATGAGGGGACTCACCTAAGTCAGAGGAATCGCTGGAGAAATCGAAGGGAGGGCCTCCTAGAGCACTTTGCTGAGCTGAGGAGCTGAGAGTCGAAAAGAATTGGAAAACAGTGGCGGCTACAATGCATTAAATCCAAAAACCTATTCCTTAAATACGTTATCCACTTTAAAATTTCCAATTACCCTTATGCCCCTGCCTAGTCATCCATTAACCCTACATTTATCATCACCTTATAAAGTGTCATTAATTTAGGAAGAAATTGGACTTGGTTCTAAAGAACCAGGTGTTACATAATCTAAATCAAAAGATGTAACGCCCCGAGTTATCTGAACCCGGTTCGCTACTCATTACTTGACCATGACTAAGAAATTTCAAATAAATTTAAAACTTCATTCGACATACAAAATTTGACGTTTACTAAACGTTCAAAACATTTGAAAACTTTGCAGCGGAAAAATTATTTAAAACTACAATGGGGTTAAACTAGCGGTGAAAATATTGTTGGAAAGATTAATGGAAATATTTCAAGTGTCCGGTCAAAAGAATTAAGGTTTTAAGTGATGGACTACTCAAGGAATTACAAAAGTCGAATTCATCTGCCGACGACAAAGTCAACAGAAGAAGCAGAAGTAGAAACCAAAGGCTTCTGCCGATGACGTCTACACGACTTCACCCACAACTTCATCTGCCGATGAAGTCGTGAGAACTTCATACACCACTTCATCTGCCGATGAAGTCAACATAACTTCATCTGCCGATGAAGTCAGCGCAATTTCATCTCTCAATAGATAAACACACGACATCTTCCGATAACAACAATATGACTCCTTCCGATAGAATTAAAACATACACTACATCTTCCGATTCACTACGACAAACAGATTACTCTACATCTTCCGATTCGCTAAACGACAAAACCCCTTAACTCTCTCAGACTACACCTGCCGATCACTACTCGACGACTTAATACTCTACACCTTCCGATCGAACAGACTACATTTGCCGACACGTGCTTCTCACGTGACTCCTTAAGGCATCTGCCGATAGACTTTCATCTTCCGACAGACTGACACACCACATCTACCGATAGACTCCCTTCTTCCGATAGACATCAACACGATTTCCTTCCACATAACGCAATAAACCTCTACACATATCCACTGATACAAAAATTATTCAATTCCTACCAATGGACTGAACAACCTGTCTATAACCCGAGAAAGCTTCGACTATCTAACAGACTTAAAACATTTTACCAAAAATCCATTCATAACACTCCAAGTCATTGTATTGATCAAAATCAGTAAAAACATAAAAATCAGAAATTCTCGAAAACAAAGTCAAACAGCTGTAATCTCATTTACTAAAAACTTCATATACTCGATTAAATCATTATCCACTAAACCTCCACATCTGTAGACAACATGCTAAACCGCCCCATCAGTTACCATGCCGAAGCCTGAATGCACTCCTCCAACGTCCACTATTCCTCAACACGATCAGGAGACACACCTGCTAACACTTCTTCACCTACATCACAAAACTCATCTATTAGTCTAATGCTAAGTAAGTAAAGCAGTATATGAATGAAGTAAAATGCTGAACTTAAACTCCTAAATATGCAGTTTCTATTTTTTTCTCATCTCAGTGGCATACGCATTCGTTCATAACATGATCTGATCCCATGGTTCCCTAGGGAGTGGGATCAATTCTCCCAATGTCTACATCCTCCTACTTAATTAAGGGGCAGATGAATTCCCTTAACACTTGATCTGATCCCATGGTTCCCTTGGGAGTGGGATCACTTCTCCCAATGTCTAAATCCCTTCATAAGTTAAGGGGTGGATTAGTTCCCTTAATAGCTTGTCTGTCGCATACAGTTCATACCTTACCATTCCTTACATGAAATTCATTTTCGTAACTTTTAACAAAACATGATGCATGGACAATAGAAACATTCAAGCATACATAAACCTACTGTTTTGTGATGTAGGCCCGAAGGCACAAGCAATACTTTACTTACCTGGCTCCTGGAAATCTGTCTGGTTGCTAGCTACTTCGGAGGTCTGTTCACCTAAGTTCATACAGAATATAAATCAAGGCTTCACTAAACCTTTCAAAATATCAAACAGTGGTTCGAGAAATCTAGTTAGAAACTCTACTACCCGAGCATTCCTTCTTATCGCTAAAACCCGAATCTACACTCAATCTCAGCATCCTCAAAATCCTCACATTGCAATCCTCCAGGCATTTCACCACTATACCACAAGAGAAATAAGGAAAAGAAACTTACCTAAGTCGAAGGAGAACCGAGCGAGGAGAATCGCCTAGAGAGCTCGGCTGCTTGAGCTGAAAGTTTCCGAAGAGAAGAGTATGAGAGGGGGGTGGCGGCTACAGTGCAATAAACCCAACCCTTATCCTTAAATACGTTACCCAACTTTTGAACATTGTAAATTACTCTAATACCCTTAACAAGTTGTTCAATAACCTTATTTAATTCATTACCTAGTCAAGTGTATTACTTTAATAATAAAAGGCTGGTTCGATAGAACCAGGTGCTACAAAAGAGATTATATCACTCACAATAAAATAGACAAAATCAGCGTACCAAGGAGCTGAAGACACTTCCAACTTCAGTATCTGTTCATCAGAAAAGGATTCTCTTATAATTCCTTTATTTTGCTGCTCACCTATATTCTCTAGACGAGATAAACGATCAGCCACCTGGTTTTCACACCCCTTTCCGTCATGAATCTCTACATCAACTCTTGAAGTAAAAACACCCAGCGAATAAGTCTAGGTTTGGCATCATTCTTTGCAACTAAATACTTTATTGCTGCATGGTCAGTGTACACAATAACTTTTGTGCCAATTAAATATGCTCTGAATTTGTCGAATGCAAATACCACAGCTAAAAGTTCCTTCTCTGTGGTTGTGTAGTTCTTTTGAGCCTCGTTCAAGGTTTTGCTGGCGTAATAAATAAAGTGAAATAGCTTGTCTGTCTTCTGTCCAACTACAACTCCTACAGCATAATCACTTGCATTATACATCAGAATGAAAGGTGAAGTCCAGTCTGGTGCAGCTATCATAAGTACTGTGATCAACTTTTGCTTCAGCAAGTTAAAAGCTTCCAGACAATTTTTGTCAAAGTTGAATGAAGTATTCTGCTCCAGTAGCATGCATAAAAGTTTTGATATTTTTGAAAAATCTTTAATGAAGCGCCTATAAAATCCTGCATGCCCCAAGAAGCTTCTGATTCCTTTCACTGTTTTTCGTGGAGGTAGTTTCTCAATAATTTTGATTTTTGCTTTATCCACCTCTAAACCTTTTTCTGAAACCCTATGCCCGAGAACTATTCCTTCTGGAACCATAAAATGACATTTTTCTCAGTTTAAAACTAGGTTAGTTTCCATGCATCTCTTCAATACTTTCTCTAGATTTTTCAGACAATTTTCGAAAGAGTTTCCAACAATTGAGAAATCATCCATAAATATTTCTAAGCATTCTTCAAGCATGTCTGAAAATATGGCCATCATGCAGCGTTGGAATGTAGCAGGAGCATTGCATAGCCCAAAAGGCATCCTCCTGAAAGTGAAGTTCCATATGGGTAGGTGAAGGTTGTTTTCTCCTGGTCTTCTGGGGCTGTTGTAATCTGATTGTATCACGAATATCCGTAAAAAAAGAAATAGAATTTTTTACCTGCTAATCTGTCCAACATTTGATCGATAAAGGGGAGAGGAAAATGGTCCTTTCGGGTGGCTTTATTCAGCTTCCTGTAGTCCATGCAAATTTGCCATCATGTATTGTTCTTGTTGGAATTAATTCATTTTTTTCATTGGTTGTAACAGTTGTCCCTCCTTTCTTTGGAACATATTGCACAGGACTGATCCATGCACTGTCGGAGATAGGATAAATAATCGCTGCATTTAACCATTTGAGAATCTCCTTTTTCACCAATTCTTTCATTATCGGATTTAACCTCCTTTGCTGTTCTATTGATGCAATATAACCTTCTTCCAATCTTATCTTGTGCATGCAAATATTGGGGCTTATTCCTTTTATATCTTTTACTATCCACGCTAAAGCTTGCTTATATTTTTTTAGTACCTGCATCAACTCTTGTTCTTGCAAGTCTGATAAAGCTGCAGAAATAATCACAGGAAGTGTTTCTTTAATTCCCAGGAACACATACTTCAGATGAAATGGCAGTGGTTTGAGCTCCAATGTTGATGTCTCTTTGCTGGATGGGCTAGAGTCTTCTTGGCCATCTTCTGTTCTGATTAATGTTTTAAACTGCTTCTTGTATCCCTTAGAAAATTGTTTAACTTCTTCTGGTTTAATTTTTTCGGATATACTGAAACACTCTTCTTCATCATAGGGACATTTCATGGCTTTTAAAACATTGAAAGTAACTTACTGGTCATTAACTTTCATTGTGAGCTCTCCCTTCTGAACGTCAATTAGGGTTCTGCCAGTGACTAAAAATGGCCGACCCAAAATTATTGGCACCTCCCGATCTGCTTCATAGTCAAGTATGATAAAGTCTGCAGGGAAGATGAACTTGTCCACTTTCACCAGCACATCTTCTATCTTTCCTTGAGAATGAGTTAGTGATCGGTCAGCAAGCTGCAGAGTTACTGTTGTTGGCCGAGTTTCTCCAATTCCCAGCTTTTTAAAAATTGACATGGGCATCAAATTGATACTAGCTCTAAGATCACTTAGAGCTTTTCGGAAATAGTTATTGCCGATTGTACAAGGGATGGTGAAGCTTCCAGGATCCTTCAGCTTCGGTGGTATTTTGTTATGTAGAATGTCACTGGTCTCTTCGGTTATGGCAACCATCTTATATTCTCTCAATCTTCTTTTTTTTTTTATAAAATATCTTTCATGAATTTCATATAGTTGGGCATCTTTTCAAAGGCTTCCACCAAAGGTACGTTGATGTGAAGGGCCTTCAAAACATCCAAGAATTTTTTAAATTGTTTTTCCTGGTTGTGTTTTTGTAGCCTCTGTGGAAACGGTGGAGGAGGTTTCTGGAGTTGCAGTTCTGCTGGACGATGCTGTGGTGTTGCTGCGAGTGGAGTTGCAGCATTGATATTTATTTCTCCTATTTCCTTGTTACTTCTTTAGTCCTCTCAGCATTCTCTTACTCGATCAAAACTTCTCCTTCCTGTAAACCTTCAGTACTGGGCTGCTCATCAGTTTCTTTTTCTTGTCTATTATTCTGTGATTTTTCTATCCTCTGTGGCTTTTCTGGAATCTCTACCTCCCTTTCATTCCTTAATAAAATAGCTTTGCAATATTCCTTTTCTGGTCTCTGTGGAATTTCAGTGTCACTTGGTAGTTGTCCCATGCTCCTTGAATTTGCAGATTGAGCTAGTTGCCCCAGTTGGGTTTCAATATTCTTTATGGAGGTTGCTAAATTATGCAATATTATGTCTGTCTTTGAAGCATATTCCCTTGCAAAATTATCTGGTTTTTCTTGAGTTACAGGTTTCTGAATTTGCTGAGTGTAGCTCTGGGCATAATTATCGGCAGATCTTGTAGGTGTTGCATTGTTCTGTTGCTGCGAATTCCATTGGAAGTTCGGATGCTGTCTCCATCCAGGGTTGTACGTCTGTGAGAAGAGATTATTATTTCGGTTATACCCCACATAATTTGCAGATTCGGGGTTTGTAGGGCATGAGCTATCATCATGGTTCTCCCTGAAAAAGATGCATGAAATCTCTCATATTTGTGGCTGATGCTTTTTGTTCATAGCTTTGATGGCATTTTCTAATGAAGCTATTTTTGCATTGAGAGCAACTACTTCATCTACTTCATAAACTCCAGGTGCTCTCCTTGTAGGTGTATTCCTGTCTGATGGTCATTGATTGCTATTTACTGCCATTCTTTCCAGTAAGTCATATGCCTCATTAAAAGATTTTGACAGCAGTGTTCTATTGGCTGTTGCATCAATGATCGATCGGGTTTGTCCATTCAATCCATTGTAAAACGTTTCCAACTGAATCCAATGAGGGATCCCATGATTTGGGCACTATCTCAGCAATTCTTTAAATCTATCCCATGCTTTATAGAGTGATTCTTCATCCCTCTGTTGAAAGCTGGTTATTTCATTTCTCAGCAATTCTTTAAATCTATCCCACGCTTCATAGAGTGATTCTTCATCCCTCTGTTGAAAGCTAGTTATTTCATTTCTCATCCTTGCGTTCCTCACTGGTGGGTGATACTTCATAAATAGTTTCTTAGAAAGATCCTGCCAAGTAGTAATGGTATCAGAATATGAGAATAATTTTAACCTTAACGCTTCTGCAGATTCTCCAAGGAAGTTGAAAGAATCATTAACTTCACCAAACTCTTTTAAATGGCAATGAGGATTATCTGTAATTGCTCTAGTGAACTGTCAAACTGTTTGGAGCATTTGGAACTGTTGACTTAAATGATGTTTAAGTCTAAATTGTTTTTGATGATGTGTTTATATGATTAGCTTGGTATTTTGATTATGTTTATTGAATAAGAATTATAAATTATGCATATGATTTTAATATGTTGGAAATGCCCTTGGTAAGGGTATTTTAGTTTTTAATGCATGTGATTAAGTGTACAGGGCTGAAATGTGTTAAACAATATAAGCAATCCACCGGTCACAAAATGACAAGAGCAGAGTCGTTTACAAAAATCAATCCACCGGTCACAAAACGACAAGAGCGGAGTCGTATACAAGAATCAGTCCACGGTCATAGACGACAAAGGCGGATGATGTAAACCAAATTACTCTTCCGGCCACCCTAAACGACAAAGGCGGATGAGTAAACCAAATACTCTTCCGGCCACTAAACTACAACGGCGGTGAGTAAACGCAAATTACTCTTCCGGCCACTAAACGACAAGGCGGATGAGTAAACCAAATTACTCTTCCGGCCACTAAACGACAAGGCGGATGAGTAAACCAAATTACTCTTCCGGCCACTAAACGACAAGGCGGATGAGTAAACCAAATTACTCTTCCGGCCACTAAACGACAAGGCGGATGAGTAAACCAAATTACTCTTCCGGCCACTAAACGACAAGGCGGATGAGTAAACCAAATTACTCTTCCGGCCACTAAACGACAAGGCGGATGAGTAAACCAAATTACTCTTCCGGCCACTAAACGACAAGGCGGATGAGTAAACCAAATTACTCTTCCGGCCACTAAACGACAAGGCGGATGAGTAAACCAAATTACTCTTCCGGCCACTAAACGACAAGGCGGATGAGTAAACCAAATTACTCTTCCGGCCACTAAACGACAAGGCGGATGAGTAAACCAAATTACTCTTCCGGCCACTAAACGACAAGGCGGATGAGTAAACCAAATTACTCTTCCGGCCACTAAACGACAAGGCGGATGAGTAAACCAAATTACTCTTCCGGCCACTAAACGACAAGGCGGATGAGTAAACCAAATTACTCTTCCGGCCACTAAACGACAAGGCGGATGAGTAAACCAAATTACTCTTCCGGCCACTAAACGACAAGGCGGATGAGTAAACCAAATTACTCTTCCGGCCACTAAACGACAAGGCGGATGAGTAAACCAAATTACTCTTCCGGCCACTAAACGACAAGGCGGATGAGTAAACCAAATTACTCTTCCGGCCACTAAACGACAAGGCGGATGAGTAAACCAAATTACTCTTCCGGCCACTAAACGACAAGGCGGATGAGTAAACCAAATTACTCTTCCGGCCACTAAACGACAAGGCGGATGAGTAAACCAAATTACTCTTCCGGCCACTAAACGACAAGGCGGATGAGTAAACCAAATTACTCTTCCGGCCACTAAACGACAAGGCGGATGAGTAAACCAAATTACTCTTCCGGCCACTAAACGACAAGGCGGATGAGTAAACCAAATTACTCTTCCGGCCACTAAACGACAAGGCGGATGAGTAAACCAAATTACTCTTCCGGCCACTAAACGACAAGGCGGATGAGTAAACCAAATTACTCTTCCGGCCACTAAACGACAAGGCGGATGAGTAAACCAAATTACTCTTCCGGCCACTAAACGACAAGGCGGATGAGTAAACCAAATTACTCTTCCGGCCACTAAACGACAAGGCGGATGAGTAAACCAAATTACTCTTCCGGCCACTAAACGACAAGGCGGATGAGTAAACCAAATTACTCTTCCGGCCACTAAACGACAAGGCGGATGAGTAAACCAAATTACTCTTCCGGCCACTAAACGACAAGGCGGATGAGTAAACCAAATTACTCTTCCGGCCACTAAACGACAAGGCGGATGAGTAAACCAAATTACTCTTCCGGCCACTAAACGACAAGGCGGATGAGTAAACCAAATTACTCTTCCGGCCACTAAACGACAAGGCGGATGAGTAAACCAAATTACTCTTCCGGCCACTAAACGACAAGGCGGATGAGTAAACCAAATTACTCTTCCGGCCACTAAACGACAAGGCGGATGAGTAAACCAAATTACTCTTCCGGCCACTAAACGACAAGGCGGATGAGTAAACCAAATTACTCTTCCGGCCACTAAACGACAAGGCGGATGAGTAAACCAAATTACTCTTCCGGCCACTAAACGACAAGGCGGATGAGTAAACCAAATTACTCTTCCGGCCACTAAACGACAAGGCGGATGAGTAAACCAAATTACTCTTCCGGCCACTAAACGACAAGGCGGATGAGTAAACCAAATTACTCTTCCGGCCACTAAACGACAAGGCGGATGAGTAAACCAAATTACTCTTCCGGCCACTAAACGACAAGGCGGATGAGTAAACCAAATTACTCTTCCGGCCACTAAACGACAAGGCGGATGAGTAAACCAAATTACTCTTCCGGCCACTAAACGACAAGGTGTCGTATTTCTCTCTCTCGTTTACATAATTGATTACTTGTGTTAAAACTAATAGTTTAATCAAGGGACAAATTAGGGTGACTCGTAATTAAAATTAAAAAGTCTAATTCACCCCCCTCTTAGACAATACCGATCCTACAGGACCATCACCGGTTTAAGCTTAAATCTGATGGCACGAAGGTCCGGTCTTACTATTCCATGATTTAGATCATTTAGTGTAGGAATGGCAAAATCTTGAATGGGCCTGTCTCTATCATCAACAATTCTTTCAGCATTGTCCCTTTCTCTTTCTACGTTCGCCATATTTTCTCCCTCAATAAACTGTTGCTGTTGTTGTCTTCTTTTTTGTTTAAATGTTCTCTCAATTTTGGGATCTATGGGTACAAGATCCTGTGCTCTTCTTTGTCCGGCATAAATCAAGAATACATGAAAATAGAGAAACAAATAAAATAAAATAACGTAAAATAAAATAAAATAATTATAGCAAAATAATCGCAACTAAGCAATATCCCCGGCAACGGCGCCAAAAACTTAATAGTGGATTTTACACTTTTACGCAAGTGCACGTATCGCTTCAAGTAGTAAAAATATTGATCCCACGAGGATATTCTTAATTGAATTAATTGCTATAAAAATCTTATAAAAATATTAAAATGATAAATGAAAATAATTAGAAATAACATCCGAATGACGATACAACATAAGAAAACAGAATAAACGAGATAAAATCAATAAATGGAAGCCTTGGTCAGGGTCGATTTCTTCGTTACGATAGTTTTACTACTGATGCTCTGGTAATGCTCTGCAGCATTGTCTATGAACAGCCAGAATCAAATATTTATAGGTTTCGTTCGAATTGCCTATTTAAATTCAATTTAGAATTTCTCTCGACTTTGAAAGAAGGTAACTAACATTGAATTTCCTAATTGCCCTATTCTTATTGTCAATCGAATCAATGCTAACTATGTTGTAACAATTTAATCCGATTAATTATTCGTGCATCTTAGAATTTATATTTATCTTTCGATACAATATAAACATGGATCATCAACCTATCTATCGATATGATCTGAATTAAGCAAGGAATATCACAAATAATTGTTCAATAAACAATCGCATAAACAAATCAAGATCATAGCAAAATTCGTAACGAATACTATCGTCCTAATCAAGTAAAAGAGTTTAGCTACTAGACATCATAAAATAAAACAAAAAACAATCATTTTAATAAAAACATAAACAATAAAATAAAGAGAAGAAGAAGATCAAAAAGATGTCGTCGGTCCTCTTCTGCAGATCCCGAGCTCTCTTCCTTCTCTGGTTTTCTTAATGCCTCTTCCTTCTCTGGTTTTCTTTTTCTTAAGTATTCTTTCTGTTCTGATTCTCTCTCCAATCCCTGGAATCATGCATATTTTGATTCTCTCTCCAATCCCTGAAATCATGCATTCTCTTTCTTCCTTTTTGGGATTTGGTTTTTCTTTTTTTTTTTTAAATTGTAATTCCAGCTTCTGCCACTTCTCCCAGTCGTCCACTACTCTCTATCGTCCATTTCTCCCAGTCGTCCACTCTCTTTATCGTCCACTTCTGCTCTGTCATCCACTTCTACTCTGTCGTCCATTCTCTCTATCGTCCACTTCTCCCAGTCATCCACTCTCTCTATTGTCCACTTCTGCTAGTCGTCCATTCTGTCAGTTGTCCATTCTGCTCTTTCCTCAATAAAATTTGAATTTTATTCTCCTCTTATTCCATGAATTGTGGCATCCAGTAAGGGTAAAAATCAATTTTCTCAAAATCGATTTTCTTTCCTATGATTTACTCATTTTAACTCCTTGATTTAAACTTAAATTTCAGAATTTATCTTTTTGTCTTTCCCGCTTTAATCTCTGTATTAATAAAAATATATTGAATGAAAATAATCTACTCATTCTAAAAAAATATGCATAAAATATATCAATTTCACCCAAATTATTAATACTGCATGACGTTTGCAGAATCACCGCGAAATTAGCATTAAAACTCACAATTTCATAATAATTCTACTCAAATCATTCGAGTTTCATCATGCACATTAGTATCAAATAACTTTAAAATAAGAGTTATCACTATGTTATAGGTTTAGTTGTTGGTTATTGTTATGTCATAATGTTGAATATTGAACCTTTAGTAGTAGCTTAGGTAAATTGTGATGTCATGACATTGAGGATATGATTTGCTTAGACTCTTACGTTATATGCATTTTTCATGTATCATGCATCATGTTTTATGAAAGCATAGAAAATGGTTTATGCATACGTTTTCATGCAATAAAGATATAATTCTAATAAAACAAGCTTTGGCGATACGGCACCAATGGAGCTTTGGTGGGTTTGATGGCCCCCAATGGAGCTTTGGTAGACTTGGTCTGCAATGATTTTTAGCTTTGATGACATGTCCCAATGTTAAGAAAGAAAAGAGAAAAAAAAATTGAAAATGTATTGGTTTACAAAAACTACATAATCATGATCATTCATCATACATCACTTACTGAGTATTTGGCTCATTAGTTGAACTTCGTGATGTAGGAGACAAGTTTGTTGGTGAGAGCTATGAGACTTGACTAGATAGAGGAGGCAGTTGACGGAATGTGTCCATGGCAGGTACTTGTGGCTGTAAGAGCGATTTTGACCAGTGGACAACTATGATAAGTATTTCGGTACGAAATGTATTTATACATATATATGTAAAAACTAGGTTTTGTAATTAAAAAGGAGTCGATGTTTTTTTAAACAATGAAATGTTTTATTCCTATCGAGTTTCGATAGAAATATGTTTTCAAAAGAAGGGTCTATTACTTCGTTAAGTTTTCCACTACGTATTGAAAAAAAAAAGTTTTTTTTTTCGTTTACGGGTCATGACAATTATGGTATCAGAGCCACCGGGTTAAAAATTGTTTTTGAAGACTACCTAGCAACACAAGTCGCTACATGGAGATGCTTCATTAACTGTAAGTATACTTACGAAAAAAAAAATTGTTATTATGTCCATTACTTATGTTTATAATTTATTAAAGATTAACACACTATAGTGAGGGAACAAAGAAAAGGATTGGATGATAGGGATGATGCTATTAGGTGACTGTCAGATCATGTAGATCGTCAGTTTCAGACACTGATCCGGTTTGACGCAGTTGAACAAATTCCACCAGCTTATTAGTCCAGATGATGCGGTTGAAATATTTGACATAGAATATTTCTTTGAATTGCTTTCACGACATTTTCTTCACATTGTTCGTGGTCTTTACAGTGTTCCACCAATATCTCGAATCCTTGGCTAACATGAACACGACACAAGTGATCTTTTCTCCTTCATCAATTTTAGCATATTCAAACATGTCCTCCAAGGTTCGGATCCACTCCTCAGCATAAGTTGGATCTGTAGCTTGTCCATCAAAATTTGGCGGTCGAAGTCGACGAAACCTTTCACAACTTAGGCGTGGCCCCACAGACGTAGGCTGATTGCTGAAATGCGTTACCAATCTTTTGTCTCATTAATTTATGCAGTTTAAATATTGTCTAATATCACATTAATTATCGATGTCACACGAAGTGTTACAACCCTTTGTAATACTAAGTTGCTAACCTAAATTTTTCAATTGGTATCAGAGCAGATCGTCTCTGTTTTTTAGGCAAGATCCGTGAAACTTGACCTTGGTTTTACTGCGATGGAATCTATGAAGGAAGGAGGTTCAACAATGCGTCCACCTTTGCTAAATGGAAACAACTATGCTTATTGGAAGGCTAGAATGAAAACGTTTATTAAGGTTGTTGATGAAAAAGCCTGAAAATCTATCTAACAGGTTGGAATCCTCCAATGACTACAAGTGAAGAAGGCGTATCTCTCAAACCTGAAGAAAGTTGGTCTGTTGCTGAAGATGTTTTAGCAAATAGTAACTCAAAGGCTCTTCATGCTATTTTCAATGGTGTTGATCCAACTCAATTAAGACTTATTTGAACATGTGAGTCAGCTAAAAAGACATGGGACATTCTTCAGACTAGTTATAAAGGGACGTGTAACGCCCCGAGTTAGCTAAACCCGGTTGGTCACACAATGCCCATACATGACTAAAAATTTCAACCGTATTTATTTTTTTTTTAAAAAAAACTTGCAGCGGAAATCATTTAAGCAAAAATAGAATTAGGCAAAGCCATAAAAACAATGTTAACATAATCCTTGGAAATATTGAGAAGTAATCGGCCAATAGGAAATAGAAGTTTAAATTGAAATACTTGAGGTGTCACAAAGGTCAAACGGATCTGCCGATTAATAAAGTCAACGGAAGAAGCAGAAACAGAAAATAGAAGGCTTCTGTCGATGACGTCAGCCAAATGAAAAACAAAGGACATCTCTCGGTAGACTGTATCTACCGGTGACTAAACAACAAAATACACTCTACATCTTCCGATGACGTCAGCCAAGTGATTTCCTTCATCCGATAGACTTTGTTCTACATCCACCGGTGACTGAACGACAAAATACACTCTACATCTTCCGATGACGTCAGCACACATCTGCCGATGAGTTTACTGAGACATCATCTGATAGACTTAAACCTACACCTTCCGATTGTGTAGACTGCATACGCCGATCACTAAACAACAAACTCTCTACTTATATCTTCCGATAGGCACATAACTATAACCCAACATTTACCGATAGACTTCATCTACCGATAGTGAACAAAACAACATTTTTCGATAAAACAAGCTACATATACCGATCGCTAAACGACATATTTCGTTCTATATCATCCGATGGCTTCCACTGAAGGCATCTTCCGATAGACAACAGAACAACAACCCAACCTCTGCCGATAGACTTCATCTATCGATAGAGAACAGAACCACATCTCATCTACTCCTTGGTATACAAACACGACTCTAACTACAGAAGAGAATTTACTCACTTCACTGAGACCATTCAAAAACATTTCAAACCATTTCAATACTAAAATCCAGTGAGTGCCAACATTAAATCCCAACAGAATACTATTAACAGGAAAATCTCGAAATTGTATTCAAAACATTGAAATCACTACTGTCATGAAAACTCAATATACTTCAATTGAAACACTATCAACTAAACTTTCACACCAACAGACATCAGTTAATCCGCCTCATCAGTATACCAGTTCGAGACAGAGAAGTACTCCTCCAACCCCATCTAGTCGTCAGTAAACTCAGGGAATTCACCTGCAGTATCCTCAACACCTACATCACAAAACTCATCTATTAGCCTAATGCTAAGTAAGCAAAGCAATAATGAAATGATATGCTGAAACTTAAATCCTGAATATGCAGTTTCTACTTTCTCATCTCAGTTACACATCGTTTGTTTACTGATCAGATCCCTTGATTCCCTTGGGAGTGGGATCAATTCTCCCAATGTCATACATCCTCTTCATCAGTTAAGGGGTGGATGAAGTCCCTTAATAGCTATTCTGATCCCTCAGTTCCCTTGGGAGTGGGATCAGTTCTCCCAATGTCATAAATCCTCTTCATCAGTTAAGGGGTGGATTAGTTCCCTTAACCGCCAATGAATTTAAATCTGTACTTGCCTTTCCATAATGATGCATGAAAGTTCATTTTCGTATTCTTTCAAAAACATGATGCATAACATACAGAAAATACTCAAACATACAAAAACCTACTGTTTTGTGATGTAGGCCCGAGGGCACATACAATACTTCACTTACCTGGCTTCACCGAGAGTTCCTGGTGGTAGGATATTCCAAGAGCTGGCTCACCTAAAACATAAGCACAGCATTACTAAACTTCATTCTAAACATTAGGAAATCTAAAGAGCTAGTTCTAAGGGTTCTGTTCTTCGCCATTCCCGATTCATCGCTAAACCCCAAATCCCATTCCTCACTCTCTGTACTTCCAAAATGCACACATAGCCATCCACCAGTTATCTAGACACTAAAAACAGCAAGTAATCGAATCAAAACTCACCTTGGTTGGACGGGAATAGTCTAGGGGGAATCCGTCGAGCTGAGAGGGAGAAAGAAATGAAACAGTGGCGGCTACTCACACTGGACTCTTCCTTAAATACGTTATCCACTATGTAAAAATTCTAATTACCATCATGCCCTCGCCTGCACATTTATTAACCTAATCAATAACTCCCCTAACCCTTCTATAAAAGTACATAATAAATAATAAATTAAATTTTGGTTCAATGGAACCGGGTGCTACAATCTACCATCCTTAAAAGAATTTTGTCCTCAAAATTAAGTACCTGAATAGTTCTGGATATTGGTCCATCATGTCCTGCTGGCGCTCCCAGGTTATCTCCTCAATGTTCTGGTTATGCCATAAAACTTTTACCAGTGGAACTTCTTTGTTGCGTAATACCTTTACTGCATAATCTAAGATTTTTACTGGTTTCTCCTCATAAGTAAGAGTAGGAAGAACTTCGATGCTCTGCTGTTCCACCATCTGTGAAGGATCTCTAACACACTTCTTTAGCATGGAAACATGAAACACATTATGAATTCCCTCCAGAGAGGCTGGTAACTGAAGTTGGTATGCTGACTTCCCAATCCTCTTCACGATTTGGAAAGGTCCAATATATCTGGGGTTCAACTTGCCTCTTTTCCCAAATCTCACAACTCCTTTGAAAGGTGACACCTTAAGAAAAACTTCAGTACCTACTTCAAATTCCAGTTCTCTTCGTCTTTTGTCTGTATAGCTTTTCTGCCGGCTTTGAGCTGTTAAGATTCTTTGTCGAATAAGGGCAATCTTCTCCACTGTCTGTTGCACAATGTCAGGACCAATCAGTTGTGCTTCTCCAACCTCATCCCAATATAATGGAGATCTGCACTTTCGTCCATATAATGCCTCGTAGGGTGCCTTGCCTATTGTTGCTTGAAAATTGTTATTATAAGAGAATTCAACCAATGGTAAATTCTTACTCCAAGAACCCTGAAATTCCAGTACACATGCACGAAGCATATCCTCCAACGTTTGGATAGTTCTCTCGGATTGTCCATCAGTTTGAGGATGAAAGGCTGTGCTAAAACTAAGCTGTGTTCCCATAGCCTTGTGCAAACTTTTCCAAAACTTAGATGTAAATCTGGAGTCTCGGTCTGAAACTATGGTGCTTGGAACTCCATGCAGTCTAACAACTTCGTGCACATACAACTTAGCCAATTGATCCATCGAGTATGTTATCTTCATTGGCAGAAAGTGAGCTGATTTGGTTAAACGATCAACTATTACCCAAATTGCATCGTGACCTTTTGCTGTTCTAGGTAATCCTATAACAAAATCCATAGTTATTTGTTCCCATTTCCATTCGGGAACTGGTAAAGGTTGCAATGTTCCAGCAGGCCTCTGATGTTTAGCCTTGACTTGCTGGCAGACCAGACATGACTCCACGTACTCCGCCACACTTCTCTTCATACCTGGCCACCAATAATGTTGCTTGAGATCTCTGTATATTTTCGTACCTCCAGGATGAACAGAAAGTCTGGAGGAATGTGCCTCAGATAGGATTTCTTTTCTAAGTTCGGTATCAGCCGGAATAAACCATCTATTTCGAAACTTGAGAATTCCATCAGCTGAGCAGTTGAAATCCGACTCGTCAGTAGAATCTAAGCACAACTTATACTTATTGCATTTGGTGTCATTCATTTGAACTTCCTTTATTTTCTCCAAAATAGTTGGCCTCAAAGATATGGCCGAAAGCATGGCTGACACACTAGTCACCGCTTCCAGGTTAAATCTTTGGAATTCTATCTCTAAAGCTATAGGTATTTCTAGAATCAATGCAGAGACTGAAGGAGTCACTCTACTTAAAGCATCAGCCACTACATTCGCCTTGCCAGGGTGGTACTTAATCTCGAAATCATAATCTTTGACAAACTCTAGCCACCTACGTTGCCTCATATTCAATTTCTTTTGCGTAAAAATGTATTTCAGACTTTTATGATCCGAAAATATCTCACAGGTTTGTCCATACAGGTAGTGCCTCCAAATCTTTAATGCAAAAACCACAGCAGCTAATTCTAAGTCATGTGTAGGGTAATTCTTCTCATGCACTTTTAACTGCCTAGAAGCATAAGCTATAACCTTTCCATCTTGCATCAAAACACAACCAAGTACAACTTTGGATGCATCACAATGTATGCTGAACTTACCATTAACAACAGGAAGGGTCAGGATTGGAGCATTGGTTAGTTTCTGCTTCAAGGTCTGGAAACTGGATTCACATTTATCCGTCCAATTATACTTCACATTTTTCCTTGTTAACATAGTAAGGGGTGTGGCAATCTTTGAAAATCCCTCGATGAATTTTCTATAATATCCTGCTTATCCAAGAAAACTCCTAATATCATTAGCATTCTTCGGTTGGGGCCATTCCTTAACTGCTTAAACCTTGGCTGGATCAACAGATATCCCATCTCCAGAGATCACATGACCAAGAAAGTGAACTCTGTCCAACCAAAACTCACACTTAGAAAATTTGGCATAAAGTTGGTGCTGGCTCAGCAATCCTAACACCAAGTTTAGGTGTCTTGCATGCTCCTCCTTAGTTTTAGAATAGATTAGAATGTCATCTATGAATACAATGACAAACTTGTCAAAATACTCGTGAAACACCCTATTCATAAGATCCATGAAAGCTGCTGGCGCATTTGTCAAACCAAAAGACATAACCAAAAACTCATAATGTCCATACCTTGTGCGAAATGCAGTCTTTGGGATATCTTCAGATTTAACCTTCAACTGGTAATAACTGGACCTAAGGTCAATTTTAGAGAAGACTCTTGCACCCTTAAGCTGATCAAATAAATCATCAATCCTCGGCAGTGGATACTTGTTCTTGACAGTTAGCTTATTCAATTCTCTATAGTCTATGCACATACGCATTGATCCATCTTTCTTTTTGACAAAAAGGACAGGTGCACCCCATGGTGAAAAGCTAGGGCGTATGAACCCCTTCTCCAACAAATCCTCTAATTGTTTCTTCAATTCTTTAAGTTCTGTTGGTACTAGTCTATATGGATTTTTAGACACAGGTTCGGCGCCGGGGTAAACATCTACCACAAACTCAATTTCCCTATCTGGTGGCAAGCCAGAAAGGTCATCTAGAAATACTTCTGGAAAGTCTTGGACAACTAAAACATTTTTGGGACTTGATTTTTCTACTAGCTGCGTGTCTAAGACATTGGCCAAAAAGCACAAATACTCTCTGCATGGGGAGGGTCTACAATAGACAGAAGTCATCACAGTCATTTCCTTACTCTTCTTCAGAGCCTGGAAGGTATGGTTTAAACCACTAGGGGGTAAAAACTAACAATTCCAGTCCTACAATCTATTGTGGCGTAATGCTTAAACAACCAATCCATTCCTAAGATCACATCAAATCCCGTTATGTCCATAACAATGAGATCAGCAGGCAAATTCATGTTCCCTACTAACACCACACTATCAGGCATCATTTGATTGGAGTGCATGTGCTCACCAGAAGGTAATGCTACGTTAAACACATGCTCAGAAGGAGTAAACCTTATATCTAACTTATTCGCAAATGCAGAGGCTATAAAAGAATGAGTTGCACCCGAATCTATCAAAGTAAAAGCAGGTATAGAGTTAACCAATATAGTACCTGACACTACAGCAGGCTGGTCCTCATCACCAGACTCCATCATGGAGAATATTCTTGGCTTAATCCTGGCAGGGCCACCTTTCAAAGCTGGGCAATCTCTATTGGTATGGCCAACCTTGTTGCAATGGAAACATCGAACGACCCGGGGCTTTGGGCAATCCTTGTACAAGTGTCCAACCTCTTCGCAGTTGAAGCACTTACCCGATCCAAATCTACACTCGCCCGGGTGATTCTTCGAACACTTTGGGCACTGAGGGAATGTCTTGGTGTCTGGTACCTTCTTTCCTATCCCTTGGCTGTGCTGGCCTTCATTGGACCTCTTCACCCCTCTTTGCGGCGGTGGTTGAACAAACTTTCTCGGGGTTTCCTTTAGTCCAGCACATTTCAATTCAGCTTCTTCCACCTCCAATGCTGTGGACACAACATCACTGAAGGGCAAACCTTTATAACCCGAAAACTTGACCCCTCTATACATTTTTGGTTTTAGTCCATTCATGAATTGAAACACCTTATCTTAATTTCGGTGAACAAGGTGTCCAGCGAACCTGGACAGAGACTCGAATTGTCTAACGTATTCTGCCACAGACCCTGTCTGCTTCAAGTTCAAAAACTCTACCTTCTTTGCTGCCTGGACTGTGCTATTAAAATATTTCTTATAGAAGGTGTCCTTGAACTGCGACCAAGACATCGCTGAGACATCGGTGGTGGTCTCGATTGTCTCCCACCAAAGTTGAGCATCACCGGCAAAATGGAACGTGGCCAACGTGACTTTGTCTCCTTCACCAACACTGGCACACCTGAACATACTCTCAATTTTCCTAAGCCACTCCTCAGCGACAATCGGATTGGATGACTTTCCATCAAATGTGGGTGGCTGAAGTCTTCGGAATCGGTCTCCTAAATGCTCATTGCTAGAACCTGAGTTAGCACTCTCCTGTACCTCTCGGTTCAGCAACACTCCCAACTGATCGGACTGCTGACGAACTAAGTCTGTTTGTTGACGTACCAAGTCTGTTAGTTGTCTAATAACACTAGGTTCCTCCTCACTCCTCAAGTTTGGCATTTCCCTAGGTATCCTAGGTCTTCCTGGGCGTCTGGCCATTAAACTGACTTCCTGTACAAGGTTAACTATGTTCATAAATATCTAATTACTGAGGCTAACATAAACACTTACAATTGTTGGAGTACTTCCATGCGACGATTGGCACTGATGACTAATCTTTTGAATGATTTAACTGAATGTCTCTGATACCACACTGTAACGCCCCGAGTTAGCTGAACCCGGTTCGTCTCACAATGCCCGTACATGACTAAAAATTTCAATCGTATTTATTTTTATTTTTTAAAAAAACTTGCAGCGGAAATCATTTAAGCAAAAATAGAATTAGGCAAAGCCATAAAAACAATGTTAACATAATCCTTGGAAATATTGAGAAGTAATCGGCCAATAGGAAATAGAAGTTTAAATTGAAATACTTGAGGTGTCACATAGGTCAAACGGATCTGCCGATTAATAAAGTCAACGGAAGAAGCAGAAACAGAAAATAGAAGGCTTCTGCCGATGACGTCAGCCAAATGCAAAACAAAGGACATCTCTCGGTAGACTGTATCTACCGGTGACTAAACAAAAAAATACATTCTACATCTTCCGATGACGTCAGCCAGGTGATTTCCTTCATCTGATCGACTTTGTTCTACATCCACCGGTGACTGAACGACAAAATACACTCTACATCTTCCGATGACGTCAGCACACATCTGCCGATGAGTTTACTGAGACATCATCCGATAGACTTAAACCTACACCTTCCGATTGTGTAGACTACATACGCCGATCACTAAACGACAAACTCTCTACTTATATCTTTCGATAGGCACATAACTATAACCCGACATCTACCGATAGACTTCATCTACCGATAGTGAACAAAACAACATCTTTCGATAAAACAAGCTACATATACCGATCGCTAAACGACATATTTCGTTCTATATCATCCGATGGCTTCCACTGAAGGCATCTTCCGATAGACAACAGAACAACAACCCAACCTCTGCCGATAGACTTCATCTATCGATAGAGAACAGAACCACATCTCATCTACTCCTTGGTATACAAACACGACTCTAACTACAGAAGAGAATTTACTCACTTCACTGAGACCATTCAAAAACATTTCAAACCATTTCAATACTAAAATCCAGTGAGTGCCAACATTAAATCCCAACAGAATACTATTAACAGGAAAATCTCGAAATTGTATTCAAAACATTGAAATCACTACTGTCATGAAAACTCAATATACTTAAATTGAAACACTGTCAACTAAACTTTCATACCAATAGACATCAGTTAATCCGCCTCATCAGTATACTAGTTCGAGACAGAGAAGTGCTCCTCTAACCCCATCTAGTCGTCAGTAAACTCAGGGAATTCACCTGTAGTATCCTCAACACCTACATCACAAAACTCATCTATTAGTCTAATGCTAAATAAGTAAAGCAATAATGAAATGATATGCTGAAACTTAAATCCTGAATATGCAGTTTCTACTTTCTCATCTCAGTTGCACATCGTTTGTTTGCTGATCAGATCCCTTGATTCCCTTGGGAGTGGGATCAATTCTCCCAATGTCATACATCCTCTTCATCAGTTAAGGGGTGGATGAAGTCCCTTAATAGCTATTCTGATCCCTCAGTTCCCTTGGGAGTGAGATCAGTTCTCCCAATGTCATAAATCCTCTTCATCAGTTAAGGGGTGGATTAGTTCCCTTAACCGCCAATGAATTTAAATCTGTACTTGCCTTTCCATAATGATGCATGAAAGTTCATTTTCGTATTCTTTCAAAAACATGATGCATAACATACAGAAAATACTCAAACATACAAAAACCTACTGTTTTGCGATGTAGGCCTGAGGGCACATACAATACTTCACTTACCTAGCTTCACCGAGAGTTCCTGGTGGTAGGATATTCCAAGAGCTGGCTCACCTAAAACATAAGCACAGCATTACTAAACTTCATTCTAAACATTAGGAAATCTAAAGGGCTAGTTCTAAGGGTTCTGTTCTTCGCCATTCCCGATTCATCGCTAAACCCCAAATCTCATTCCTCACTCTCTGTACTTCCAAAATGCACACATAGCCATCCACCAGTTATCTAGACACTAAAAACAGCAAGTAATCGAATCAAAACTCACCTTAGTTGGAGGGAAATTGCCTTGGGGGAATCCGTCGAGCTGAGAGGGAGAAAGAAATGAAACAGTGGCGGCTACTCACACTGGACTCTTCCTTAAATACGTTATCCACTATGTAAAAATTCTAATTACCATCATGCCCTCGCCTGCACATTTATTAACCTAATCAATAACTCCCCTAACCCTTCTATAAAAGTACATAATAAATAATAAATTAAATTTTGGTTTAATGGAACCGGGTGCTACAGGACGTCGGTGGTAAAGCTATTAAAAATGCAAATATTAACAACAAAATTTGAAAATCTGAAGATGCATGACTATGAAAACATTGCTGAGTTCAATGCAAAACTCTGTGACATTGCCAATGAGGCATTCGTTCTTGGTGAAATTTTTTCTGAAGAGAAGCTTGTGAGAAAAACTCTAAAGTTTCTGCCCCAACGTTTTGCTTACAAAGTTATTGCAATTGAAGAAGCAAAATATATCACTAAGATGAAGTTAGAAGAACTGATGGGTTCTCTTAGAACATTTGAGATGAATCTCGATGTAAACATGGAAACAAAGAAGGTGAAAGGCTTGGTTTTAAAAGCGGAGATACATAATCTTGAAGAATGTGATGAAGATGATTTGGAAGAAACTTTAATACTGTTATCAAAAAATTTTAGCAGAGTTATAAAGAAATTTGGTAAAAATAATCGTGGTGTCAGGCAAAATGTCACTAACACCAAGAATTAATCTACAAGCAATAAGAAGTACAGAGAAGAAAATCAAGTTTCTGATCAATTCTTCAAGAACAGAGGAATTCAATGTAGAGAATGTGATGGTTTTGGGCATATTCAGGCTGAATGTGCAAATACCTTGAAGAAGAAAAAGAACTGTCTCAACACAACCTGGAGTGAGAGTGATTCGGATAAAGAAGATGAAATCTCAAACCAAAATGTGGAATTTATTGCTGAAGCTGAACATACAAGTTATGGTAGCGTCACTCAAAATGTCTCTGCAAGTATATCTGAAATTAGCGATGAAGATGAAGAAGAAGTCACAAAAGAAGATTTCATCGTTGAATATAAGATGCTTCATGAAAAATGTACTGAATTGGTTTGAATAAACCAACATCTTCGAAATCAGATTGGTGGTTTGAAAAATGAAAAATGAAATCTTCAAAATTCTATTACTGATTTAGAAGTCAAACTGAAAACAAGTTAGATTAAGGTAAAGCGTTTGTCAAACGAACTGAATCACATGAATAAAAACGTCACAATGCTAAATTTAGGTTCCTCTATCCAGGATGATATTCTAATGGCCAGAAGATCGAGTGATGATAACTCTAAGATTGGTTACAAAGAAGAATGCTCAATGTCACAGAAAGTGTCAGTAACCGATGCTGACAATAAGGGGAAGAAAGTTCCGATGTCTATTACAAAAACTAAACAGAAGTCAAATTCTAAAGATTGTTATCAGAAGAAGTCAAATCCTCGTGTTACCAGTGATAAAGGTAACAGATTTATTCCAATTTGTCACTATTGTTTTCGTCAAGGTCATATTTGTCCTAGATATTTTGCATATCTTAATGACTTGAGAAAATGTACTGCTAGATTTATCTCTTCCTACAGATTTCGTTACATAAATGGATGAAGAAAATCAACTTAAAGTGCAATGTTGCACATACTTCTCTAAAGGCCACTACGATTGATGCGTGGTACTTTGACAGCGGGTGCTCTAGACATATGACTGGTGAAGAAATTTTTTTAAAGAACATTATATCAGGAGGATGGGGAAAAGTAACGTTTGGTAATGGTGTCACAGCAAATGTCATTGGAAAAGGAACACTAGATTTTCCAGGGCTGCCATCATTGGAAAATGTTCTTCTAATAAAATGTCTAAAAGAAAATCTGATAAGCATTAGTCAGTAACGTGATCAAGATCTGAAGGTTCATTTCACTCGCGGTAAATGTGTTGTATCGGATCATAAGAATAAATTGCATCATCGAAGGAATAAGGTCTTCAAACAATTGCTATCTCATCTCATCCTTATCTACCTGTGTTCGATTAAGCATGGAAGATTCCATTTTATGGCATCGAAAGTTGGGTCATGTTAATATTAGGATGTTAAAGCAGATTATTTCAAAATGACCTGTATGTGGGATTCCCATGATAAACTTTGATAAAGACAAAGTGTGTGGTCCATGTTAAATTGGGAAGCAAACCAAAGTGTCACACTAAATGTCTCAGGCACCAGCAACAAATCGTGTTCTTGAGTTCCTGCATAGGGATCTAATGGCTCCGATGGCTGTGGAAAGTATCAGAGGAAAACGATATGCTTATGTGGTGGTTGATAATTTGTAACGACCCCTTATCCCAGCAAGATATTGTCCGCTCTGGGGATTGGGCCGTAACCCAATATCCTCCCCTCACGACTTTGTTTGGCGAGAACTTCCCGGAAGGTCACCCAACCTGGGATTGCTCTCGCCGAAGCACTTTTAACTTCGGAGTTCTTATGGGATCCGTTGCCAATCGTGCTCCAAAACGCGTCTTGCTATCTTGGGAGGGATCTCTTACATATGTTTCATTTCCATGTACTTCCCCAAGCGATGTGAGATTGTGACAACCCCCTCTTTACGACCCAGGATTCACCTATACTCGAGTCCGGGATTCGCCTACACTCAGCTTAGGTCCCGAGGTTTGCCCCGCAACCCGAAGTTTGCCCCGCAGTCGTACTCATACGTGCACATTCGGGTCATCACAATCACCCCCCCTCGGGGGCCCAACGTCCTCGTTGGCCACATTTCCGGTTGGGTACAGGCTCTGATACCATTTGTAACGACCCCTTATCCCAGCAAGATATTGTCCGCTCTGGGGATTGGGCCGTAACCCAATATCCTCCCCTCACGGCTTTGTTTGGCGAGAACTTCCCGGAAGGTCACCCAACCTGGGATTGCTCTCGCCGAAGCACTTTTAACTTCGAAGTTCTTATGGGATCCGTTGCCAATCGTGCTCCAAAACGCGTCTTGCTATCTTGGGAGGGATCTCTTACATATGTTTCATTTCCATGTACTTCCCCAAGCGATGTGAGATTGTGACAACCCCCTCTTTACGACCCGGGATTCGCCTATACTCGAGTCCGGGATTCACCTACACTCAGCTTAGGTCCCGAGGTTTGCCCCGCAACCCGAGGTTTGCTCCGCAGTCGTACTCATACGTGCACATTCGGGTCATCACATAATTTTTCAAGGTATAGTTGGGTGGAGTTTCTTAGAAAAAAATCTGACACCTTCAACGCTTTCAAAGCCTTATGTGTTTGGCTCCAACGTGAGAAAAATTATGTCATTGTGAAGGTTATTCGAATTCGTAGTAACCATAGGAGAGAATTTGAGAACTCAGATTTCTCAAACTTCTGCAATCAATTTAGAATCTCTCATGAATTCTCTGCACCTAAAACTCCTTAGCAAAATGGAGTAGTTAAGCGGAAAAATCGAACTATAGCAGAAATGTCACGCGTAATGTTACACAAAAAAAAATGTTCCTCGGATATTTTGAGCTGAAGCTATAAGCACAACTTGCTATACTATTAATCGAGTATATCTACATGGAGGAACTACAATGACTCCCTATGAGATATGGAAAGGTAAAACTCCAAATCTTAATTATTTTCATCCTTTCGGTAGTACGTGTTATTTGCTTAATGACAGGGAGCATAGAGGGAAGCTGGATCCCAAGAGTGATTAGGGTAAGTTTCTGAGATATGCTACAAATAGCCGTGCCTATCGAGTTTACAACAAAAAAGACTCGAAATGGAATTGAATCCGCTAATGCTCAAATAGACGATTCCCTGGAATCTACGGTTACCTCCCTGAAAAGTGATAAGCAAAGAAACATCATTCGCAACAAAGTTCAACTAGTTGCTCAAGGATATTTACAGATTGAAGGAATTGATTTTGAAGAGACATTTGCACTGGTTGCTCATTTTGAATCTATTAGGCTTTTATTAGCCATTGCGCGTGTTATACAGTTCAAACTATATCAAATGGATGTGAAAAATGTATTCCTAAATGATCACCTCAATGAGGAAGTATACGTTGCTCAACCAAAGGGTTTTGAAGACCCTCATCATCCTGATTACGTATACAAGTTGAAGAAAGCTTTATACGAACTTAAACAAGTTCCTTGAGCGTGGTATGAATGTCTCACGGAGTATCTATCATTCAAGGGATATGAGCGAGGGAGAGTAAATAAAACCTTTTTCATTCGCCTTGATAAAGGTCAGTTTTTACTTGCTCAAATTTATGTTGACGACATAGTTTTTGGATCAGTGTCACAGGAAATCGTAGACAAATTTATTGTTCAAATGTCAGTGAATTTGAAATGAGTATGGTAGGTGATTTCAACTACTTTCTTGGGCTTCAAATTCAACAAAGAAAAGAAGGTATTTTTATTTCTCAAGGCAAATATGCAAAGAATTTCTTAAAAAAATTTAAATTGGAAAAAGCTTGACCGAGGAGAACTCTAATAGGAACGAACGAAAAACTTTCTAAAGATGAGAAAGGGATCTCAGTTGACAGTTGTTTATATAGAAGTAAGATTGAGAGTTTCTTATATATTACAGCCAGTCGACCTGATATTTGTTATAGCGTTGGATTATGCACACATTTTCAAGCAAATCCTAAAGCATCATACCTAGCGTCAGTGAAATGTATTCTAAAATATATTTGGGAGACAACTGATTATATAATCTGGTATTCTTTTGACACTAATGCAAATCTAGTAGGATATTGTGATGCTGATTGGGCTGGAAGTGCTGATGACAGAAAAAGTACATCAGGTGGATGTTTTTATTTGGGAAATAATTTAGTATCGTGGTTCATATAACGACCCCATTTTCCAGCAAAATATTGTCCGCTCTGGGGATTGGGCCGTAGCACAATATCCTCCCATCACGGCTTTGTTTGGCAAGAACTTCTCGGAAGGTCACCCAACCTGGGATTGCTCTCGCCGAAGCACTTTTAACTTCGGAGTTCTTATGGGATCCGTTGCCAATCGTGCTCCAAAATACGTCTTGCTATGTTGGAAGGGTCTCTTTACATATGTTTCATTTCCACATACTTCCTCAAGCGATGTGGGATTGTGACGACCCCCTTTTTACGACCTGTCACCTTCCAGTTCGCCCGCGCGGACGTACCGCCATCCGGGTTCCGGTTCGTGCAACCATCATACTCATATGTGCATATTCGGGTCATCACAATCACCCCCCCTCGGGGGCCCAACGTCCTCGTTGGCCACATTTTCGGTTAGGTACAGGCTTTGATACCATTTGTAACGACCCCATTTTCCAGCAAGATATTGTCCGCTCTGGGGATTGGGCCGTAGCACAATATCCTCCCCTCACGGCTTTGTTTGGCGAGAACTTCCCAGAAGGTCACCCAACCTGGGATTGCTCTCGCCGAAGCACTTTTAACTTCGGAGTTCTTATGGGATCCGTTGCCAATCGTGCTCCAAAATGCGTCTTGCTATGTTGGAAGGGTCTCTTTACATATGTTTCATTTCCACATACTTCCCCAAGCGATGTGGGATTGTGACGACCCAATTTTTACGACCTGTCACCTTCCGGTTTGCCCGTGCAGACGTACCGCCATCTGGGTTCCGGTTCGTGCAGCCATCGTACCCATACGTGCATATTCGGGTCATCACAGTTCAGCAAGAAACAAAATTCTATATATCTTTCTACTGCCGAGGTAGAATACATTGCAGCCGATAGTAGCTGTACTCGGCTTCTCTTGATGAAGCAAATGCTGAAAGACTATGGTGTTTCACATAATGTCATGACACTTTATTGCGATAATATGAGTGCTATCAATATTTCCAAGAATTCAGTTTAGCATTTTCGGACAAAACATATTGATATTAGACATCACTTCATTCGATCACTAGTCGAAGACAAAATTATTACCTTGGAGCATATGGTGACCGAAAAACAAATTGTCGATGTCTTTACAAAAGCCTTGGATAGCTTAAGATTTGAAAAACTAAGGTATGTCCTAGGCCTCTGTGTTACTTGAAAAAAGTTCTTCTAAGTTGTAAGTTTTTTTTTGTTTTACTTTGCTAAAATTTAAAAATAAAATAAAAGATATTTTTTTTTTGGCCAAGTGGTTAGGCGATTATTTATGCTAATATTTTTCTGGAGTTTGTGAGTCAACAGCACAAGCATCTTTGAAGATTTCTACAGAATTTATGGGATTTATTTCCATAATCTTTAATCTGAAGGTAGATTTAATTGAGTTTACTTTTCAAGTTAAAGCAAAATATTTGGTTAATATTTGAAGCCGATTTTTTAGGATTTATTTTCCTAAAAAAAAAATAAGAGAAGTCTCTTGGGTCCATCTTCATTCTCCAAGATTTCAAAATTGTGTCCATCAAACGTCTTCTTCGTGCTCTCTCCTTCTCAAGTCGTCTTCTATGGCAAAAAATCGTGGAATATGATGAAAGTTCATCAGATCGTGAGAATCTGTCTCATGAAATGTCTCCTAAAGTATCTTCAAAATCGGTTCCTGAAGATGAGAATTTTCTGTATGTTGTGGATGCTATTCCGATTAGCCAGTTTAATCCTTCCGGCGAAGGTAGCAGCTTCAACCGCCCACGCAATGAGCGATATAATTCATTATATCGACCACCTAGGGTTTCTTCGAAGGTAATTTTGCCTTCAAAAAGAAAGTTCCCTCTGATCTTGAAGTACCAAGATCCCTCAGATGAAGAATGGGATAGTGAAGTTGAAGTTCACTCTGTTTCCTCTGATGAAGAGGATTATAAAAGGAACCTGACAAGAAAGCACATCCTCTTCGAAAATTTGCTAGGGTGTGTGCTAAGCCAACTGTGAGGATTGCTTAAACTCCTCGCTCTAAGTCCGCAAGAAAAGCAAAGACAAAAGTAACTCCAAACAAGCATGTTGTTACTCGAGCTAAGCCTGCATCACTAAAAATATCACGCAAAAAATAAAGTGAGTTCTCTGTATCCTCTGATATATCTAATGTTTCTAGATCAGACTACAATGCTAACTACAGGAGAAAGTGTCATGGAAGAGGCCTCCATAATGGGCTATGCGGTTGGGCCACTAATGTAACACCCGGTTTCATTGAGCCAACTTATTTTGTTAACTAGTAATGAATATTTTATAGGTGAAATTGGGGGGAAATTAGTGATTAGGCTAATGAGTGACTAGGCGAGGGCATAATGGTAAATTGAGTTATAAAGTGGATAACATATTTAAGGAAAGAGGTTCTGCGTTTAATGCACTGTAGCCGACACTATTTTCTATTTTTCCTCTTTGGGTTTTCAGCTCAAGCAGCAGAGCTCTCTAGGCGATTCTTCTACTTGATTCTTCTCCAAACTAGGTGAGTCCTATTTCGATTCCTTGCTGTACTGGTAGCTATCGATGATTGGGGAGAGTATAAATGTGAGTTTTGTGAATGCCGTATGAGTGAGCTAGTTCGGGATTTGTGGTAAATCGGGAATGCTCAATGAACTAAGCTTCCAAACTAGTGTCTCTGAAATTCTAGTGGTTTAGAATGGAGTTTAGAGAAAGTCTAATGTATGTTCTGTCTATGGCTTTAGGTTTGAGTAAGCTCCCGAGGTAGTCTTTCACCCAATACTTTCCAGGAGACCAGGTAAGTGAAGTATGCTAGTGCCTTTGGGCCTACATCACAAAATAGTAGGATTTTGTATGCTTGAATGTGTTTGTATGTCATACATCATATTTTGAAAGTATGCGAAAATGAATTTACATGAAATGGCATGGTAAGGAATGAACAGACTGTAACAGATAAACTATTAAGGGAACTAAACCGCCCCTTAACTTATGAAGGGATTTATACTTTGGGAGAAGTGATCCAACTCCCAATTTCACAGGGGGATCTGAACAGTTGTTAAGGGAACTAATCCGCCCCTTAATCGAGAGAGATGATGTATGACTTTGGGAGAAGTGATCCAACTCCCAATTTCACGTGGGGATCAGATCAGAAACGAATGCATATGCAACTGAGATGAGAAAGTAGAAACTGCATGTTTAGAAATTTATGTTTCAGCATTCCATTTCATTACTGCTTTACTTACTTAGCATTAGGCTAATAGATGAGTTTTGTGATGTAGGTGAAGAAGTGACAGCAGGTGTGTTCTCTGAGTTTGCTGAGAACTAGGCAGGTTGGAGGGGTGCATTCATGCATCGATCTGGCAATTGATGGGGCGGTTTAACTGGTGGCAACCATGATTCAATTTAAGTATGTTGAGAGTTTTTATGACAGTGGTAGTTTTGATGTTTTGAATACAATTTGAAACTTTTCTGTTAATGATACTCTGTTGGTTTTAATAGTGGTTTTTACCAAATTTTGGAGTAATACACGGATTTAAGTAGTCTTGAATGATTTTTAGTAAAATGCTCAAGTTCTTTTGGTAGTCAGAGTTTTCTTTGTTTAGAGTGAAATTGTTGCTATGCTGTTTTTGTTGAGTGTTTTTGATCTATCGGTAGATGATGTCTATCAGCAGATGTTGAGTAATTTTTAATCTATCAGTAGATGATGTCTATCGGCAGATGTTAAGTATTTTTGGTCTATCGGTAGATTTAGTCCATTGGTAGAAGTCGAGAGTTTTGTCTATCGGTTGATTTAGTCCATCGGTAGAAGTCGAGAGTTTTGTCTATCGGTGGATGTAGTCCATCGGTGGATGTGAGTATTAGAATTTGTCGTTTTGTGACCGGGTGATGTCGAGTATTATATCTATCGGAAGATGTAGGAAGAAATTTTTCGTTTTGCAATCGGTAGATGTGAATTGAGGATTTTTGTCGTCTAGTGATCGGAAGATACAGCTTGTTCTATCGGTAGATATGAGCTGAGAATGTTCGTCGTTTGTGAGCGGTAGAAGTAATTAGGAGATTTGTCGATTTGTGAGTGGAAGATGTAATTTGTACGGCTTCTACAGCCGAGACTCTTTTGTCACTATATCTACCGCTGGAACTATTCAGCGGCAAATGTGTTATGTTTTCTTTTCTTTTCCAACCAACTGTCTTCAATATTTTAACTATTTAATAAATGTCGTTCATACAAATGTTTTTCCGCTATAAGTTTTAATATTTTAAGGGTCAACTCTTGATCGTTGAATGAAATTTTAAAATTTTCTCAGAAAGTCATAGTTCAGTTTAGTATATGTGTGGCGAACCGAGTTCAGATAACTCGGGGCGTTACAACTAAGGGGAAACACAACCAGGAAAACCCGAGCTGGAACCCGAGCCCAACTGTTAGAAAAGGAGGAAGGAAGCGGATAAAGGTAGCAGAGAGGGGCGTGAGAAGGGTGTGGAATGAATTATCTGTTTTCATATTAGTTTTCTTTTATCGTTTTCTCTAGTTTTTCTCTTTCATCTTCATTTTGTAAACGCTTGTGAGAAATACAGACGAGTATTCTCTATCAATACTAGCATTCTCACAACAGTGGTATCAGAGCAGCTACGATCAGAGAATGGCGGAGACCAGAGCAGCTACGATTGGAGGGATGGCTTAAACGAGACCAAAATCATTTGAAGAAATGGTAGCAGAATATAAAGCACAGCAGGAGGCGATGATATCCATCCTTACGAAAATGGTTCAGTCTCAGTCGAGCACTGGAGTACTTCAACCGGTGGTAGCTGACCCTGGCCAAAAATCGGCATCGCCAGGATACCACCCGTCACTGAGAATCGATAGCCTGATCACTGCCGTGGAGATGGCGCCGATTCTCCAGCATACCAAATTTGGACAGAAGCAATATGTGGGGACCTATTCTCAACGACAACATCTTCCTCAACAGCTACTCTTCACAGGGAGCCAATCACAAAGTCATACATCGATGGAGAGTCCATTTTTCAGGAGTCATTGGGGCTATCCAAATCATCATTATGATTGGAGCTCTCATTATGATCGGAGCTCGCGGGAAAACCATGTGCAGTGGCAACCCCACGCGCCGACCTTTGAGGCGGGGAATGTACCTGTTCACTTCATCGGATCAGAGCGGAGTAGATCCGGTTCGGCGCTGAAAATCTAGAAAGTGTTGCATGGATTTCTGGTGAGGAAGAGCGTGAAGAAGATCATAACGATGAGGCGTGAAGTTAATGAGGTTGAGAAAAGGCTCCTGGACAAAGAGGTGGTGGAGTTGATTCAAAGCAACATGACAAAAAAATTGAAGGTGGATGAGACGCTGACAAATCTGCTTTTCGATTCTGTAAGGGGTTTCGACTCTAGAGTTAGAGATTGCTGGAAGATTATCCAGAAGGTAATCGGCTTGCAGGTGAAGGTTGATGCTATTGTTTTCAGAGAGAAGGCTGTTGATATTATTAATTATGTTCTGGCAGAGGAGAACGACCATTCTGCGGACATAGTTATTGTGGAAAATATCAAAATGACTGGGCAGATTTTGTAGATTCGGAACAGCAGCGCGACAAAAATGCGCAGAGAATGCGAAATCACCAGCTGGGTTTTGAGGAGAAAAAGTTTTCTGCTAAGGAGATTTCTTCGATGGTTCTGATTAATATGAGGGAAATCGCGGAGGCCTACCTCAGAACTACTATTAGGAATGCTGTTGTTACTGTTCCTGCGTATTTTAATGACTCTCAAAGACAAGCCACGAAGGATGCCGGGGTCATTGCTGGTCTGAATGTCATACGCATCATCAATGAACCAACTGCCGCTGCCATTGCGTATGGACTTGATAAGAAGGCTGGAAGTACTGGAGAGAAAAATGTTCTAATTTTTTTTACCCTGGTGGTGATACCTTTGATGTTTCCCTTCTTACCATTGAAGAGGGTATTTCTGAGATGAAAGTTACCGCAGGAGATACTCACATAGAAGGTGAAGATTTTGACAGCAGGATGGTGAACTATTTTGCCCACGAGTTCAAGAGGAAGAACAAGAAGGATATTAGTGGGAATCCTAGATCCTTGAGGCGGTTGAGAACTGCTTGTGAAAGAGCTAAGAGGACTCTCTCTTCAACAGCTCAGACAACGATTGAGACTGATTCTTTGTACGAAGGAATTTACACTACCATAACCCGAGCGAGATTTGACGAGTTGAACATGAATATCTTTCGGAAATATATGGAGCCTGTTGAGAAGTGTCTAAGGGATACTAAGATGGATAAAAGTACCGTCCATGACGTGGTTTTGGTTGGTGGGATGGCTAGAATTCCAAAAGTTCAGCAATTGCTGCAGGTTTTCTTAAACGGGAAGGACCTCTGCAAGAGCATTAACCCTGATAAGGCGGTTGCGTATGGTACAGCTGTACAGGTTGCTATTCTGAGCGGGGAGGGTAATGAGAAGGTTCAGGACCTGTTGTTGCTTGATGTTACTCCCCTATCCCTCAGTCTGGAAACTGCTGGAGGTGTCATGACAGTATTGATACCCAGAAACACTACAATTCCCACCAAGAAGGAGCAGGTGTTCTCCACCTATTCAGACAACCAACCTGGCGTGCTAATTCAAGTGTTCGAGGACAAAACCACTGGATAAAAAAACAAGATTACAATCACCAACGACAAGGGCAGGATATCAACGAGGAGAGCTGGACTTGATCGCCTCTCACAAGTTACCCAAATGACAAAACATTTTCATGTTAGAGCCTCTGGAGGAAGAAATTCAGTGAATGATCTTGGGCAATTCTCCCCAATCTTTGTTTGGCTTCTGCGGGACCTTTATTTAGATTTAGCTGAGGATAATAGAAAGATTACACAATAGAGAGTGGAAGAAACTCTTAAGGATACGGTTGTTCCGTCGTGGAAAAACCAGATTACGTTTAGAGCTTTGTTCACTAGCTTTATGTTGAGCATCATCTTCAACTTCATTGTCTACAAGCCTAATTTGACAACTGGTATTATTCCTTTCCTCAATGTTGCCGCCGATTTGCTAGTTTTCGCCGTTGTAAGATGCTACACTGCCTTGATTGATAAGTGTGGCCTCTTGAAGCAGCCTTTCACCCACCAAGAGAACACTGTGATTCAGACCTCCGTCGTTGCTTCTTCTGGAATCGCATTCAGAAGTGGAACTGCCAGTTATCTTCTGGGTATGAGCGCGAAGGTAGCTACTCAAGCAGACAAAGGAAACAATCCAATCAATGTGAAGGTATTTGCACTGGGTTGGATAATTGGATTTCTCTTTGTTGTCAGCTTCGTGGCCTTGTTCTCCATGTTCCTCTTAGAAAAAGAGGACCATTGCATATATGCAAGCAGATTAGCACTGTTCAAATGCTATTTAAAGCATGGAAAAAGCGATTGCGAGCAGCTTATTTTGTCTCTGATGCACCTGGTGGTTTACCGTTCATGAAACCCGAGGATTACCAATATTTTAGGGCATTATTGAACGAAGAAGATGAAGATGTGTTGTCGCCTAAGGAGCAGTAGGAACGGAAAATTATGATGTTGTTGCTAAAAGTTAAAAATGTTATGCCTCCCCAGCGAAGAACAGCTTTGAGACAGCTGACTGACAAGGCTCGTGAGTTTGGTACAGGTCCAATGTTTAATCCATTTTACCATTACTTATGAAACCCACATTGCCAAAATTTTATCCTTGAGGACAAGGAAATGTTAAGGGGGACGATTTGTGATGGAATAGGCCTCCATGATGGGCTATGCGGTTGGGCCACTAAGGGGAAACAAAACCAGGAAAACCCGAGCCCAACTCAGTTATGGACCCTCAACTGACGTGTCAAATCTGTCAGAAGAGGAGGAAGGAAGCAGATAAAGGCAGCAGAGAGGGGTGTGAGAAGGGTGTGGAATGAATTATCTGTTTTCATATTAGTTTTCTTTTATCATTTTCTGTAATTATTCTCTTTCATCTTCCTTCTGTAAACGCTTGTGAGAAATACAGACGAGTATTTTCTATCAATACTAGCATTCTCACAGCAGAAAGTTTCAAAGAAAAGCCTAGAGAGTGAACGTAATATCTACAATGTGGATTTTAAAGATTGCAGGGATCTTGTAAACCTGCTGATTAGTCAAGGTCTTGGAAGGACCTTCAAAGGGTTAAAACCCTTATGTAGCAAGATAATTCATGAATTTTATTGCAACTTGACTCAGAATATCAAAGACTGTGATCACTATGATTTTGGGCATGTGTACGTAAGGGGTTTTGTTTTTTAATTTAGTTTATCTGTTATTAACACTTACCTTGGAAGTTTCTGATCTGACTTAGAAGCCTTTTCTCCTATTTTGATGAGATTATTACTAGCGTCACTGACTTCCCAGCTTCACAACTCTCTGCCAAGTTTGCAATTTTACATAAAATTGTCATAAAGAACTGGTTTCCGTCATCTCATGCTACAGGAATAAACAAAAAGATGGTCATACTTCTCTTCAGAATTTAAAATGGTATACAATTCGATATTGGCTTATTCTTCTTTGATCAGATTATGAAGCATGTCAATGAAAAGCATAAAAGGTCAGCACTACCCTTTCGTTGTTTAATTTTCGGTATTTTATCCTCTTAGCAAACTATAATGAGTGATTAAGAAGTGTTCACAATGGATAAAGAAAAAATACTAATTAGCTATAAGCTTCTTACTGGTGAGCATGTGAATGATTTGAAAATTGTTACTGAGTCTGGAAATATTTCTAAAGTTTGTATATTTTCTCGAACAATTAAAGTAATTGAGAGTGTAATGACCCTAACACTGTACCCTTATTTTTCCGTATTATTTTTTTTTCTTTTTTATAACTTAAAACTTTAAACCTAACGTTTGAGCGAAAATAAAACTTTTAAAGTCGGAATTGAAATCGGTGAATTCTATGTTTATAAACCATTTAAACAAAAACTTAAAACAAATTTAAAACAATAAAAAAAACTAAATAACAATCGGCCAATGGAGGGAGGGACAAAAGGGGCATTTGTCCTTGAAAAATAAGGGGCAATCGATCGCCCATTTCAGGAGATCGATCGCCATAAGTAAAATAGGAGGGATGAACGTTCGCCCCTCAAAGCGGCGAACGATCACCTTGCGATTGTTCACCAGGCGATCGATCGCCACCCCTTGGGCGATCGATCGCCACACGCTCTGGATTTTTCCAGAGCGTGGCGAACAGGCTGGGCGATCGGTCCCTTCATTGGGTGATTGATCGCCAAGTCCTCTGGAAATTTATTTCCATAGGACATGCAATCTCTTCCCTCCCTCTTCTTTCTTTCTCCCCAGCATACACACACAACACACTCTAAACTAAACATTTAATCACCATTTCATTTCAAACCTCCTACATTGTTCTCATACATTTCTCCATTCAGCCGATCACCCGAAATAAACGACTCAAAACACAATTAAAACATAACCCGTTTTCGTAAAAACAAACTGCATGGATATGTTTAAAACTGTACAATTCCTCCTATTTTTCATCACTAACAATTCTAATGAAAACTTTCCAAAAGAAATTTATAAAACAGGTTTCCAAAACGTTTAAAAACATCAAAACTTCAACCTATCAACTAATCAAATCCAAGCATCCTAATATGTTCAATCTATACAATTTTTTCTACGATCTAACTATCGTATCTCAAAATACCTATACATCTTTTCCCCATAAGTCAAAATACGCGTCAACTGCCCAGTACGCTACCACGGGCATTCTTCTTCAACCTGTACAATCATCTGTTAGAGGAAAATCCTCTTCACCTTGCTCTATGTTACCTACACCATGAAGACAACTATGAGCTAAAAATCTCAGCAAGCTCTACGTAAATGCTAATGCATGATCATGTATGCTCAATGCTAAGAAAACCGTCCATGTCATTCCATTTCAGTACGTGTCAGTCTTGGTTATCGGGGCCTTTCTCAGTCAGATGGATAGGGCACATCAAGCGGGTAGACAGTCCACACCATCTGAAAGGAGGGAGACCCGCTCACCACGGAACGCCAGGTCTGAACCTCTCCCCGAATAACCACCATGCGTTGTTTACTATGATACTTTACTTGCCACATGCATGCAATTCCTTTTCTTTGAAAACAATGCGTAAATTCGTTTTCACGGCATTTTAAAAACTATGATGCATAAACAGTTCAATACATAATTTAAACATACCTAATAAGTATACCATCAAAACCTCTCAATACATCAAAACATCATGACGCGTATCCTATAAAACAATCAAACCTAATCTACCCAACCAAAGCAAAACAATTAAACAAGCAAGCTCTGTAACACCCAAGAGATTCCTATTACGTGCGTAGCTTAGATTAACCGGTTAGGAGAGTTTAAGGTTATTGTTAAGTGGTTAAGAGTATGGGTATAATGTAAAGCCAAGAAAAAAAAGAAGAGAATGGTTGACAAGTCAAATCAAATCAAGTTGAAAGTCAAAAGTATTTGGTGTGGAAGTCAAACCAATTAGAACCAATAGAAGGTTAGTGTTAATGGGCATTAAAGTGGTGATTCAAGGGAGCATTTGACGTTGGTTTTAATGGAGGAAAAAGGTGGGTGATTTTACAATTTTAAAGAGTTGGGTGGAGAGAAACAAAAAGTAAAAGTTGATTTTTTTTATAAATTAGAAAGGGTGAAGGAAAGAAATGTAAAAAGGTCATCCTCTTCCCTTGCCCTCCACGATTTCATTGCAGCCATTAAAGCCCTTCAAAGCTTCATTCCATCAAGGTTCTTCAAGGGTTTTCAAGGTAAAAATGAGTGGGTTTTGGTTGTATGCCCTTTAGGTGTAGTTTATTAGTATTTTGGTGGTGTTTTGTGAAGATTGGTTAGGGTTTTGAAACCCTAGATGGAGAGCTCCGAATTTTGAGTTCCTTGGCTAGTTTATTCTCTAGATTTAGTGTTTTAATTGTTGAATGTCTTGGGTTAGGTGATTTATGGGGTTAGATTAAAGATTGGAAAGAAGTTACATAAAAACTGATTTTTAACCTAAAGCACACCGGTTCTGTTTTTGCATTTTTGGTTTGGCCAAGTGATTTGTTTGGTTAGTTTAAGTGTTTCAATGGATCGTAGACGTGTAGAGGTTTCTGAATTGGGGTGGTGCGTCGAAATCCGTTGAAAAACGAGAGAGTTACGACCGTTGGAAGTTAGACGGTCAATTTTGGGGTAAAAACTGAGTTTAGTGTTTTAGGAAGGAATTTTGTTGTAGTTTTAGTTAGTTTAGGTTAAGAATTTCCTTAGAATTTGGTAGTAAATATTAAGTTGAGTTTTCGTTATTTTAGGTGATCGAGTGTGTACATTGGTCGGACAAAGTGGACAATTGAAATTCGAGCAGCCAGGTAAGTAGTGGAATTCCTTCGTTTTGCCCTCGGGCCTACACCACGGAACGGTAGGATTTTTGTTTGATTGTTGTTACTTGATTTATTTATGTTAAGCACGTGTTGAGTATCGTTACGAAAATGAGTTTGTGCATGACGTGAAAGGTGAGTGTGAAACCTAACAAGAAAGATTAAGCAAAATAAAGTTGAGTAGAGTCTCCAGGTTAGGCAAGTTGCCGGGGAGGCACTTGTAACATGCCGGGGAGGCATTTTTGCCGGGGAGGCACTTGTAATATGCCGGGGAGGCATTTTGCAGGGGAGGCAGTGAGTTCGGACTCTACTCGAGATATAAAGTTGAAAATACGTAAGTGCTGTTGGAGGAGATTGTGTGCTGCCGTCCAATGGGGGGGACCCGGGCTTGAGCTGGCCGATCTTGCTCTGTGGGTCAAGGCGTGGCCGTCCAATGAGCGGGGAGCTCAGATGTGTGCCTACTTGATTCACGGGTGAAAGTGGAAAGATTTAATAAAACGAAAGCAAATCAAAAACAACAGAGTGAGTAGAGACTGCATGTGTTAGGGCGGTGTGAGTGCATCGTGCATATTGTATTTCTTTTCCCTACTTGCTAAGCGTAAGCTTACGTGTGTGTGCGTGTTCTGTGGTGTAGGTGACGAGTTCATTACAGGTGAAGTAGATGTGACAGCCGAGGACTAGGCCGCAGTCGGAGGTGTACGGGGTGCGCGGGTGCAGGTTATTGTCGGGGCGTCTCGGCTACTGTCTTCCTCGGAAAGTGTGGGAGGTGTAAGTTTTGTGGTAGATAGTTTGTTTAGTAAGTGTTTTGTATTTTGAGATAAAAAGAAAAGTGGAAACCTTAGGAAGTTTTAGTACGGGTATTTATAAATGTTTTCGCAATGGTTTTTAAAGTGGTGGTTGTATTTGGGGAATTTTAATTATATGTTCCCGGGTTTTAAATTGCAGGTTTTGGTTTACATAAATTTAGGTGTTATGCTGTTCGTTTTGATGTTAAAACAAACGACGTCGGGTTTAAGTTAGCTATTTTATTAATATTCGTTTCATGTCGGTTTTTCTAATATTTTTACGGGAGTTGAAGATTTGGGAGTCGGGGAGGTATGGTTAAAGTTTCGGGATTTTTGGAGGTGTTCGGGGTGGAGAAATATGAGAAAATGAGAGGAAAGGTTAAAACGGGCATTTTGAAGGGTTTTTGGTTGAGAAAAACCCGAGCCGGCCCGATCGATCGGGCTCGGGGCGCGACCGATCGTGGGTGGGATGTTTTTGGGTGAAAATGGCCCTAGCATGCCCGATCGATCGGGCTAAAATCGCGATCGATCGCGGCTGGGCACGCACGGGGCGCGCAGCGCGCGCCAATTTTTTTAAATTTCTCCCTATTTCTACAATATTTTGACCCGACATTTTCTGACGTATTTTAAACGTATTTTGGGCCCGTTTTCCAATACATTTCGAGGGTTCGAAAAACCTGAAAATGACTCGTAAAATTTACGAAAAATTATTTTTAACGTCATTTTAAACGCGGGGTTGGTTAGCAAAGTGACGCACCGAGCCGGGGCGGGTTCGGGGCGTTACAAGCTCCAACAATCCTCAACAACCAAACTAGACATATGGTGTAGGCCAATCAGCCACAGTAAGTTACGAGAACTTACCTGTCGTCCGTTGCAACTCTAGCTCCGTCCACGAGCGTTGTTCACCTAAGGCAAATTCACCACAATTGTCGTTAATACGAGTTTAAATCGTTGAACGTCCGAACTAACGAAACTTCAACTAAAGAAGTTTCCTAGTGTTCTAATTTAACTAATCGAGGCATTTTATCGAGTAACTTGCGCTCGACACGTCAAAACCTCCATTAACGAGTTTTTCCAAAAACCCCTAAAATCCTCAAACTTTAACATTTCTCACAAATCGACTTAACTTCGTCCAATAACGTTCAATACATCCATTATATCCATATATACAGTAAATCTATCAATTTCAAACCCTAAATCACGTTTTTAACGAAACCCTAAACAAACCCTAATCGTTTAAACTCCGTAAAAATCGAAATAAACTTTCCTAAAACCTTAGTATTGTACCTAGGGTCGGGATTGGGGTAGATATCGCAAAGAATCGAGACGATCGGAGTGGAGATCGGTCGCCGGCGTGAGGAATCGCCGTGAGAGGCGATGAAAATCGCCGTGAGAGGCGATGAAAATCGCCTGAAGAGAGAGAGAGAGAGAAAGAGAGAGAGAGAGAGAGAGAGAGAGAGCTCGCGTAAGTGTGAGGGAGGAAGAAGAGAAATATTGTTTTAATTAAATTTGAGTTGGCAAATTACCATTATGCCCTTCCTTTGATTTTCTATTTGTTTCGTCCTTCGTTTCGTTAATTAGCTAACGATTCGGTTTCTCCTAACTCTCTTATTTCACCAATAATTCCAACTTATTATCAGGGTTCCTTTAAAGCTGTCCGTTTGCAAAATGGACCTCGGTTACTATTTTTACCACAACATCTTTTAAATTACGAGAAACGTAATTTTCGTAAAATTAGCGTCACAACTCCTAAAATTCCTGAAATTTTCTAAAAATCCATATTAATTATTAGGATCGTAGTAACGCTTTCTTTTCGCAAAATGGACTTGATTTGACATAATTACAAAAATGCTATTCATTATCGAAAAATTGAAAACCCTTCGAAAATCGGGTGTTACATTCTACCCACCTTAATTGAAATTTTGTCCTCAAAATTTGACTTAACTTGTAGTCCTTGATATTAACGTCTCATGTCTTGCGGCCCAATACCTTGATTTACAATCGCTCCGTTCTTTTAAGCTTCTCTCCCCTATTTCTCTAAAAGTTTTGAATTTTATCTCTACTTACGGTCACTCTTTATATTCCCTATTCTCAATTGGATCGTACACGTCCTTACTCAAGTATTGAGTATAACGAATCTCCAAATCTCAAATCAATTTTTCCAACGGCATACTTTGTTACCTTAATATTTGCGTAAGCATCGTCTTTCACTTAATTACCCACAGATTAGATCTCCTAGTAATTCAACTCTTCAAAGTTCTTTCTCATCGACGTCTTTCCTTAGTTGTCCCTTTATATCAGAGCTATGCTAAGGTTTCCTAATGTCAACTAGATTACATGCCAAGAATTTCTTTCAACTCCTAGGCTGTAACTTAACTTAATATAATTTCATCGATTTCGTCCGCAGTCGGTTTGTACACCAACTCAATTTTCACTTTAACCTCCTAACCATAATCCTTACTTTCAATTGGCCTAAACAAGTCCTCGCTTACGCATCAAACCTTGCCAAGTTTTCTAAGCCCTCCATCAACGATCTCTAACTGTGTACTCGACACCTAACGAATTGAGCACGCGTTGTCACGACCCTTACTCGTATCCTAGTAATTTTTTTTTTTTATATACGTACAAACTCTAAGTCTGACTTTCGTGTGGAAATAAAACTTTTAAAGTCGGAATTGAAAATTATTAACAGTGTATGAAAACTACCTTAGAAACCATCCAATATAATCTTAAATTCATTAAATTAAACAATTAAAAACTAAAAGGAAATAATTAAAATCTTTATATTTTTTTTTTTAAGGCGCCAGAACAGGTGGCGATGAAATCGCCAGAAAACTGGCGATTGATCGCCCTTTGGTGATTGCTCCTGGCGAACAATCGCCCCTGGGCGATCGCTTACCACGCCTGGCAATCGCCTCTCCAGCGATTGCCAGGCAGAGGGAGAGGCGATTGCTCACCTCCAAGAGGCGAGCAATCGCCATGCTCTCTGGATTTCTCCAGAGAGCACGGCCATCCCCCCCCCCCCCCCCCCCCCTCCCTCTTTCCTTTTTCCTCCTTTCTTCTTTCCTTTTCTTCATCCATCACACTGCATTCCTCATTTAAACACAAAACTCATAACACACGAACTCTTCACTTTTCTCACTCTTTTTCACACAATCTTCTCATACCTCCATAAAATACACTCCAAACACGACATTTACTCAAATGCTCAAAGCCGACACAATGCACATTAAACATAATCAAATTTCGTAAAAATGAACCGCGTGGTTCCGTTTAAAAGTTTAACGTTTCCTTCCTGTTTGAAAAAACATCAAAAACACTACAAAATTCAATATAGTATCTGTTCAGTCATCAAACATCCTAAAACGTATCAAAATCTACGATAAATCTATCTAATCCATAATTAACCCAAACATTACCAAAACTCTCAAAATCATCTAACCATGAGTCATCCAGCCTAGCCAAAACACGCTCCGCCGCCACGAGCTCCGCCCATCAACCGACTACGCTTGGTCATCATAAGGAGGTTCCTCACCTTCGTTCTCGTCACCTACATCATACGATAAATACATTAAGCCTAATGCTTAGTAAAGAGTGTGCTAAACATAACATTACATATATGCATGACATTTGTAAAACAATTTCGTTTCGTTTCGTTAAACCATTTTCTGGCCCCGTGAGAATCATAACTTGCCCCGTGAGAATCATAACTTGCCCCGTGAGAAAACACATGACTTGCCCCATGAGAAACATACAACTTGCCCCGTGAGAAACATACATCATTCGGAATTCATGATTGTTCGTTAATTCGATATTTCATAAAACATGCTCATAAATAGTTCGTATGCACTTTAATAAACATGATACATGAGGAACGACATACGTAGAAGACATATCGAAAACGATCACTAACCAATCGCTAAGGCCCAGAATCATAACTTGCCCCGTGAGAATCATAACTTGCCCCGTGAGAATCATAACTTGCCCCGTGAGAATCATAACTTGCCCCGTGAGAATCATAACTTGCCCCGTGAGAATCATAACTTGCCCCGTGAGAATCATAACTTGCCCCGTGAGAATCATAACTTGCCCCGTGAGAATCATAACTTGCCCCGTGAGAATCATAACTTGCCCCGTGAGAATCATAACTTGCCCCGTGAGAATCATAACTTGCCCCGTGAGAATCATAACTTGCCCCGTGAGAATCATAACTTGCCCCGTGAGAATCATAACTTGCCCCGTGAGAATCATAACTTGCCCCGTGAGAATCATAACTTGCCCCGTGAGAATCATAACTTGCCCCGTGAGAATCATAACTTGCCCCGTGAGAATCATAACTTGCCCCGTGAGAATCATAACTTGCCCCGTGAGAATCATAACTTGCCCCGTGAGAATCATAACTTGCCCCGTGAGAATCATAACTTGCCCCGTGAGAATCATAACTTGCCCCGTGAGAATCATAACTTGCCCCGTGAGAATCATAACTTGCCCCGTGAGAATCATAACTTGCCCCGTGAGAATCATAACTTGCCCCGTGAGAATCATAACTTGCCCCGTGAGAATCATAACTTGCCCCGTGAGAATCATAACTTGCCCCGTGAGAATCATAACTTGCCCCGTGAGAATCATAACTTGCCCCGTGAGAATCATAACTTGCCCCGTGAGAATCATAACTTGCCCCGTGAGAATCATAACTTGCCCCGTGAGAATCATAACTTGCCCCGTGAGAATCATAACTTGCCCCGTGAGAATCATAACTTGCCCCGTGAGAATCATAACTTGCCCCGTGAGAATCATAACTTGCCCCGTGAGAATCATAACTTGCCCCGTGAGAATCATAACTTGCCCCGTGAGAATCATAACTTGCCCCGTGAGAATCATAACTTGCCCCGTGAGAATCATAACTTGCCCCGTGAGAATCATAACTTGCCCCGTGAGAATCATAACTTGCCCCGTGAGAATCATAACTTGCCCCGTGAGAATCATAACTTGCCCCGTGAGAATCATAACTTGCCCCGTGAGAATCATAACTTGCCCCGTGAGAATCATAACTTGCCCCGTGAGAATCATAACTTGCCCCGTGAGAATCATAACTTGCCCCGTGAGAATCATAACTTGCCCCGTGAGAATCATAACTTGCCCCGTGAGAATCATAACTTGCCCCGTGAGAATCATAACTTGCCCCGTGAGAATCATAACTTGCCCCGTGAGAATCATAACTTGCCCCGTGAGAATCATAACTTGCCCCGTGAGAATCATAACTTGCCCCGTGAGAATCACTAACCAATCGCTAAGGCACTACTTTAAGCTACTCGTCTTACCACTAATCCCTGTAACTACCTAATTTCATCACAACCCACATTATCAACATCGTTACGACGTAGGGCCTTAGTGGCCGGAAAAACCTAACACTCACTTACCTGGCGTCCTAGATATGCTGAGCACCGTCCTTTGAGCTTGGGTTACCTAGGGCATTTAACAACACATCATTAATATCGACTCTCAAACATCAAATCTAAACAAATCGACGTCTCGAGCTAGGACAAATTCTTCTAAAAGCTCTAATTCACTTCATTCGGGCATTTCATCGAGCATTTGGTGCTCACTAACTTCTAGCCCTCATTAATGGTGTCCAACCACATTTCAACAACCTAAACTTTAACTCTAAACAACTACAAACATCATAAATTTATCAAACTCACTCAAATAACCACCATTATATCATCAATGAGTAATAAATTAACAACCCTATCGATTTCTAACAAAATCCATAAATTTCTTCACAAACCCTAAATCAAAACCACTCCAAAAACGACTACCAACTTGACTAAAGCATAGAGCTTACTTGGAGGGTTGATTTGTTGAAGAAACTTGAAGGAAATCCGCCAAGAACGGAGGAGTAGATCGATCGTTGGAGGATTGGCGATGAAAGAGAGAAAGAAAATCGCCAAAGGGGAGAAGGGAATCGCGTAGGGAAGAAGAAATGAGGGACGAAAGAGAGAGAAAGCCCTTTTTAGTTAAAATATTTGACTTTCTAAATTACCTAATTGCCCTTAGTTAATTTCATAACTTAAATCATTATTTCATCCATCGATTTAACTTCTCCAAAATTTCCTTATTCCTCCAAATATTTCTATTTATTCTTAGGGCTCTAACGAAACTTCTCATTGGCCATTTGGACTTAATTTATTATTTCTACGAATTATCACTCTATATTTTAAAATTCTAAACTTATGGCTCGAAATCCTTAAAACGAAATTTCTGGGTGTTACATCCTACCCTCCTTATTTAGAATTTTGTCCCCAAAATTTCGTACCTGAACAAATCTGAATATCTGTCCATCATGTCATGTTGTCGCTCCCACGTTGCTTCCTCTACATTTTGGTTTCTCCACAGTACCTTAACAAGAGGGATTGACTTATTACGCAGGACCTTAACCGAAGACTCCAAGATCTGTATCGACTTCTCTTCATAGGTCAAGGTTGGCCGTAGCTCAAGATCAATCGGCTCTACCACGTGCGTAGGATCCTGTATACACTTTCTCAACATCGACACGTGGAAGACATTATGCACGCCCTCCATAGACAACGGCAATTGAAGCCTATCCGCTGTAGCTCCAATCCTTTCTGTAATCTGGAACGGCCCAACAAACCGTGGATTTAACTTCCCTCTCTTACCAAAGCGAACCACGCCCTTGAATGGTGAAACCTTCAAAAACACTTCATCACCAACTACAAATTCCAATTCTCTTCTTCTTCGATCAGCATAGCTCTTTTGGCGACTCTGTGCGGTCTCCATTCTTTGTCTAATCAAAGCAACCTTTTCAGACAACTGCTGTAAAATTTCAAGGCCGATCAACTTAGCTTCGCCCACTTCATTCCAATACAGCGGCGACCTACACTTTCTGCCATAAAGCGCTTCATACGGAGCCATATCAATCGTGGACTGATAACTGTTATTATAAGCAAATTCAATCAAAGGCAAATATCGGCTCCACGACGCCTGAAACTCTAACACGCATGCCCTCAGCATATCCTCGAGTATCTGAATTGTTCTCTCAGATTGTCCGTCAGTCTGTGGGTGGAATGCCGTGCTAAAAGTCAATTTGGTACCCATAGCGCTTTGCAAACTTTTCCAAAACCTCGAGGTAAACCTGGGATCCCAATCTGAAACAATTGACACAGCGACCCCGTGCAATCTAATAATCTCTTGGACATAAAGGTCTGTAAACTGATTCATCGTGTAAGTCATCTTTACAGGCAAGAAATGAGCCGCTTTCGTCAATCTATCAACTACGACCCATATACTGTCGTGCCCTTTTATTGTTCTCGGTAATCCAACTACGAAGTCCATTGCAATTTGATCCCACTTCCACTCGGGAATCGGTAATGGTTGCAACATCCCACCTGGCCTCTGGTGCTCTGCCTTAACTTGTTGGCAGACAAGACAAGATTGTACACAATTGGCCACATCACGCTTCATATTCGACCACCAATAATGCACTTTCAGATCTCGGTACATCTTGGTGTTACCTGGATGCACTGAGAACAACGAAGAATGTGCCTCTGACATAACCAACTTCCTCAACTCCTCGTCCTTTGGAACGTACCAGCAGTCTCGAAACCTCAAAATGCCATCCACCGAGTAATTAAATTTGGAAGGCACAACTGATAACTTTGATACAATAGCCACCTTTTCTTCCGTATCTAACTGTTGAGCCTCTTTTATTTTATCCAACAGAGTGGGCCGTATTGTCAAGTCAGCAAGTAGGGCCGAAATTTCTGGAACTAATTCGAGTTCGAACCCCTGCATCTCCTTTCTCAATGAAGCTGACATACAGAAAGCAACTGACTCCTCTGTCCTAGGCCTTCTACTCAAAGCATCTGCCACTGTATTTGCCTTTCTAGGATGATACTTGATTTCGAAGTCGTAGTCTTTCACGAATTCTAACCATCTCCCCTGCCTCATATTTAAATCTTTCTGTGTAAACAGGTATTTTAAACTCTTATGGTCCGAAAACACTTCACACTTCTGTCCGTAGAGGTAGTGTCTCCATATCTTTAATGCGAATACCACCGCTGCCAGTTCTAAATCGTGCGTCGAGTAATTTTCCTCATAACTTTTCAATTGCCTATAAGCATAGGCAACGACATTTCCTTCCTGCATCAACACGCATCCCAATCCAACCTTGGACGCGTCACAATAAATACAGTATACCCCATTCTCCACTGGTAGAGTCAGTAAAGGCGTTGTGGTCAACTTTTGCTTCAAGGTCTGAAATCTTTCTTTACATGCCTTAGTCCACTCATACTTCATTTCTTTCTTCGTCAAGTTCGTCAAGGGTTTGGCTATTACTGAAAACCCTTGGATAAACTTCCGATAATACCCTGCTAGGCCTACAAAACTCTGTACATCACTTGCATTTCTCGGTTGAGGCCACTCCCTTACCACTTGAATCTTGGCCAGATCCACAGAAACGCCTTCTTTTGAAATCACATGGCCTAAGAAATTCACCTGACTTAACCAGAATTCGCACTTAGAAAGCTTAGCATACAATTGGTGTCGCTTCAAAGTAGTCATAACAGCTCTTAAGTGCTCTGCATGTTCTTCGTCGTTTCGGGAATATACCAAGATGTCATCTATGAATACTATCACGAACTTATCCAAGAATTCCCGGAACACTCTATTCATGAGGTCCATAAATGCTGCTGGGGCATTGGTAAAACCGAAGGACATCACCATAAACTCATAGTGCCCGTAACGCGTTCTGAAGGCAGTCTTTGGTACATCCTCGGCTCTAATCTTCAACTGATAGTACCCAGAACGTAAATCGATTTTATAAAATACCGTGGCCCCTTGTAACTGGTCAAATAGATCGTCTATCCTCGGTAACGGGTATTTATTCTTTATGGTTAGCTTATTCAACTCGCGGTAATTCACGCACATTCTTAAAGAGCCATCCTTCTTCACAAACAAAACCGAAGCGCCCCAAGGAGAAACGCTCGGCCGGACAAAGCCCTTGTCTGTTAGCTCTTTCAGCTGGACTTGCAACTCCCTCAATTCAACTGGCACCATTCTATAAGGATTCTTGGACACTGGCGCCGAACCAGGAATAATCTCGATTGTGAACTCCATTTCTCGATCTGGAGGCAAGCCGGGCAACTCGTCCAGGAATACCTCCGTAAAGTCCCTAACCACTAGGATGTCACATAACTCTAACTTCTCTCGCATGCTTACTTCCTCAATGCTTGCTATAAACCCAAAACATCCATGCTTCATCGAGTACAGGGCACTTACAGGCAAGTTGGGTAACTCATCTAGGAACACTTCAGTAAAATTCTCCTCTACCGAAATGTTATTCGACCTTAGATTATCTCGTTTCCTTACATCCACAATGCTTGCTACAAAATTGAAACATTGAGGTTTGGTGGAGTACCGGGCACTCATTGACAATACAAGAGGTATTTCACTTGATCGGAGGGTCGCTGGAAAATCGTAATTCTCCCCACTCGGGGGTCTAAAATCTACTACTCCCGACCTGCAATTGATTGAGGCATAGTGCCTGAACAACCAATCCATGCCCAAGATTACATCGTATCCCTTCATACATATGACAATCAGGTTCGCATACAACTGCCTACTACCAACAGATATAATTTCTCCCTGTATCGCCCCATCTGAGTGCAAATACTCTCCGGAAGGCAACATTACACTATAATTATGGTCAGCTTAGACGACATCTAAATTCCACTTAACTGCATACTTCCGTGCTATGAAGGAATGGGTTGCCCCATTGTCAATTAGAACACGAGCCGTGTTTCCACAAACCAAAATAGTACCTGTAACAACTGAAGGCTGAGCAGCTCCCTCGTCTTCAATCAGAGAAAAGATCCGGGAGGGACCCGCCCGGTGGCCGGCTACTCGGCCCAAGGCAATCAACGGCCTTATGGCCCACTTTATCACATCAAAAACATCTCCCACTATGCAACTTGCACTCCCCATGATGATTCTTTAGGCATGTAGGGCATAAAGGAGCTTGCGACGTCCCTTGCGGACGTTTACCCTTATCCTGGAATCTAGGCGTCTCATTAGCCCGTTTGACACCACGTTGTGATTGTGGCTGCCAACCCTGGTTTTGTTGTTGCGGACGCCCATCCCTAACAAACCTTCTCGACGCTTCTCTCTGTCGCTGAAGCTTCATCTCGATGTCATCAAGACCGAGAGCTCTTTCCACTATCTTATGGTAAGGCACATCCTCATCATCCACCGTCACACACCTTTCTGAATTTCTAATTTCAAACCTTGTACGAATTGGTGAATTTTATCCTCCTCCTCATAGATCATATACCATGCATATCGAGATAGCGAATCAAACCTTCGTACATACTCAGCCACCGTTCTCGTTTGGCGTAGTTGCGTGAACTCCACTTTCTTACTGGCCCGAAGAGTGCGACTGAAATACTTGTTGTAGAATACCGTTTTGAACCTTTCCCATCTCATAACTCCCACATCAGTAGTAGCTTTAATCGTATCCCACCAAAATATAGCATCCTTCTCTAAATTAAATGTTGCACACGTCACTTTGTCGGCTTCTTCCACTTTTGCATAGGCGAACATACTCTCAATCTTACGAATCCATTGTTCAGCGCTCGTAGGATCCAAAAACTAACCATCGAAGGTAGGGGGCCTAAGTCGCCTGAATCTCTCCCCACCTTGATCCTGTGAGGTATTTCCTTGCCCATTTCCACTCCCATTTCCTTCTCGGTTTAATAAAATCTCAATCTGTTCCGACTGTTGTTGTAATATATCCATAAATTGGTCCATGGGAATTTCTGGAGGCGGTCTAGGTGCTCTCGGCATTTTCTCGTTCCTAAACATATTAGACAACACAAACAATAAATATCTAAGAATCATACTTAAACTTAAATACTTACAGTCGATGGAGAGTTCCCGTATGGCGGTGTGTTTGGCAAGCAATTCACAAAATTGCTTTTAAAACTCAGTCTCTTTGATACCATAACTGTCACGACTCTTACCCGTATCCTAGTAAATTTTTTTTTTTTTATACGTACAAACTCTAAGTCTGACTTTCGTGCGGAAATAAAACTTTTAAAGTCGGAATTGAAAATTATTAACAGTGTATGAAAACTACCTTAGAAACCATCCATATAATCTTAAATTCATTAAATTAAACAATTAAAAACTAAAAGGAAATAATTAAAATCTTTATATTTTTTTTTTTTAAGGCGCCAGAACAGGTGGCGATCAATCGCCAGAAAACTGGCGATTGATCGCCCTTTGGTGATTGCTCCTGGCGAGCAATCACCCCTGGGCGATCGCTTACCACCCTGCATCGCCCCGTGAGAATCATAACTTGCCCCGTGAGAATCATAACTTGCCCCGTGAGAATCATAACTTGCCCCGTGAGAATCATAACTTGCCCCGTGAGAATCATAACTTGCCCCGTGAGAATCATAACTTGCCCCGTGAGAATCATAACTTGCCCCGTGAGAATCATAACTTGCCCCGTGAGAATCATAACTTGCCCCGTGAGAAACATACAACTTGCCCCGTGAGAATCATAACTTGCCCCGTGAGAATCATAACTTGCCCCGTGAGAATCATAACTTGCCCCGTGAGAATCATAACTTGCCCCGTGAGAATCATAACTTGCCCCGTGAGAATCATAACTTGCCCCGTGAGAAACATACAACTTGCCCCGTGAGAATCATAACTTGCCCCGTGAGAAACATACAACTTGCCCCGTGAGAAACATACAACTTGCCCCGTGAGAATCATAACTTGCCCCGTGAGAATCATAACTTGCCCCGTGAGAATCATAACTTGCCCCGTGAGAATCATAACTTGCCCCGTGAGAATCATAACTTGCCCCGTGAGAATCATAACTTGCCCCGTGAGAAACATACAACTTGCCCCGTGAGAAACATACAACTTGCCCCGTGAGAATCATAACTTGCCCCGTGAGAATCATAACTTGCCCCGTGAGAATCATAACTTGCCCCGTGAGAATCATAACTTGCCCCGTGAGAATCATAACTTGCCCCGTGAGAATCATAACTTGCCCCGTGAGAATCATAACTTGCCCCGTGAGAATCATAACTTGCCCCGTGAGAAACATACAACTTGCCCCGTGAGAATCATAACTTGCCCCGTGAGAAACATACAACTTGCCCCGTGAGAATCATAACTTGCCCCGTGAGAATCATAACTTGCCCCGTGAGAATCATAACTTGCCCCGTGAGAAACATACAACTTGCCCCGTGAGAATCATAACTTGCCCCGTGAGAAACATACAACTTGCCCCGTGAGAATCATAACTTGCCCCGTGAGAATCATACCCGTGAGAATCATAACTTGCCCCGTGAGAATCATAACTTGCCCTGTGAGAAAACACATGACTTGCCCCGTGAGAAACATACAACTTGCCCCGTGAGAAACATACATCATTCGGAATTCATGATCGTTCGTTAATTCGATATTTCATAAAACATGCTCATAAATAGTTCGTATGCACTTTAATAAAACATGATACATGAGGAACGACATACGTAGAAATACCTATCGAACGATCACTAACCAATCGCTAAGGCACTACTTTAAGCTACCCGTCTTACCACTAACCCCTGTAACTACCTAATTTCATCACAACCCACATTATCAACATCGTTACGACGTAGGGCCTTAGTGGCCGGAAAAACCTAACACTCACTTACCTGGCATCCTAGATATGCCGAGCACAGTCCTTTGAGCTTGGGTTACCTAGGGCATGTAACAACACATCATTAATATCGACTCTCAAACATCAAATCTAAACAAATCGACGTCTCGAGCTAGGACAAATTCTTCTAAAAGCTCTAATTCACTTCATTCGGGCATTTCATCGAGTATTTGGTGCTCACTAACTTCTAGCCCTCATTAATGATGTCCAACCACATTTCAACAACCTAAACTTTAACTCTAAACAACTACAAACATCATAAATTTATCAAACTCACTCAAATAACCACCATTATATCATCAATGAGTAATAAATTAACAACCCTATCGATTTCTAACAAAATCCCTAAATTTCTTCACAAACCCTAAATCAAAACCACTCCAAAAACGACTACCAACTTGACTAAAGCATAGAGCTTACTTGGAGGGTTGATTTGTTGAAGAAACTTGAAGGAAAACCGCCAAGAACGGAGGAGTAGATCGATCGTTGGAGGATTGGCGATGAAAGAGAGAAAGAAAATCGCCAAAGGGGAGAAGGGAATCGCGTAGGGAAGAAGAAATGAGGGAGGAAAGAGAGAGAAAGCCCTTTTTAGTTAAAATATTTGACTTTCTAAATTACCTAATTGCCCTTAGTTAATTTCTTAACTTAAATCATTATTTCATCTATCGGTTTAACTTCTCCAAAATTCCCTTATTCCTCCAAATATTTCTATTTATTCTTAGGGCTCTAACGAAACTTCCCATTGGCCATTTGGACTTAATTTATTATTTCTACGAATTATCACTCTATATTATAAAATTCTAAACTTATGGCTCGAAATCCTTAAAACGAAATTTCCGGGTGTTACACGCGTTGGTCTATATTTAATCATCCAAAATGTTAAACTCTACAACTTATCAATTGGCCCCTTGATTAGGGTTTTTCTCCCTAAAGATTATCTTGTATCCTCAATCCTCATATTAACTTCAATCTCCTAACGTCATTTGGGTTGACTATCGTTCAGGGATTTCTAACAAAATCCCTAAATTTCTTCACAAACCCTAAATCAAACCACTCCAAAAACGACTACCAACTTGACTAAAGCATAGAGCTTACTTGGAGGGTTGATTTGTTGAAGAACTTGAAGGAAATCCGCCAAGAACGGAGGAGTAGATCGATCGTTGGAGGATTGGCGATGAAAGAGAGAAAGAAAATCGCCAAAGGGGAGAAGGGAATCGCGTAGGGAAGAAGAAATGAGGGAGGAAAGAGAGAGAAAGCCCTTTTTAGTTAAAATATTTGACTTTCTAAATTACCTAATTGCCCTTAGTTAATTTCTTAACTTAAATCATTATTTCATCTATCGGTTTAACTTCTCCAAAATTCCCTTCCTCCAAATATTTCTATTTATTCTTAGGGCTCTAACGAAACTTCCCATTGGCCATTTGGACTTAATTTATTATTTCTACGAATTATCACTCTATATTATAAAATTCTAAACTTATGGCTCGAAATCCTTAAAACGAAATTTCCGGGTGTTACACGCGTTGGTCTATATTTAATCATCCAAAATGTTAAACTCTACAACTTATCAATTGGCCCCTTGATTAGGGTTTTTCTCCCTAAAGATTATCTTGTATCCTCAATCCTCATATTAACTTCAATCTCCTAACGTCATTTGGGTTGACTATCGTTCAGGGATTTCTAACAACACCCAGGTTGCGAACCAGACTCCCCTCTATTTTAACTCCGACTTCCCGAACTGAGTTCATTTAGTTCCTAACTTTCTTAATCCTGTGTCTATCAAATACATACCTAACCACTTCAAGTTCTCAAAGCCTTCTTAAATTTCTTACTCCGACGCTAAATCTCAACTACACTACGACTTTATCCACCTATCGAGTATAACATTTTCTATATATATATATTGGAGCTGTAAACTAAACTCGGGTATAAGTTCGTTGGCCTTTACCTCAGTCACTACTACAACCATCCGAGTCTACATTTCTCTAGTAATGCTCCCGTATAACTTCTTCGTCAATAGTATCTAAATTGTACCCTTCCTTAGACACTTCACGGGTTTTAATAACTATTTATATGTGAGCTTCTCAACTAGAATTCCCTTCTCTATATTTCGCAAAGTATCCCCTCAGTGATACCTTACGTCACATTCTTCCTCGGGTAACTCACTGACCTCAATCCCTGTTTCGATGCAGTTTTTACAACTTAACTCTTTCCTTTCCAACTATACCCCGGAAATATGTATTCAAGACCTCAACAGGTTTAACTGAGAGCTTAAGTTGCTACTATCTTAAGACCAATGCTCACTTGTAAATTAGATCCTATAAATATCACATTTCATTCTAAGTCACATTAAAGAGTTCCTTCGTTATGTCCTAACTGAAACGTTTATACTATCCATAATATGCTCCTTCATTTAACTTAAATCTCCATTTAACTTCGAGCATAGTCAAGTCCCTAAGTCCACCATCGATGCGCTCTAAACCACACACTTTAACCTTAGGTCATTTAGGTATTTATCGGTCTCGACTTGTTAAATACGAGTCGAACTTCTTGGAAATTTCCAACTTAGCCATACTTCTAAATCGACTTGTTAAATCGCGAATCTTTACAATTTGCATAGCATTAAATACTGGTCTAATTTCAATCCCTATTAACTTTGAGCACAATCCAATCCCCAAGTATCGTCATTGATTTACTCCGCTCAGCTCTTGTGCAACAACTCATCCAACGACCTTCTTGTTTGCAAACTTGTTGTAAATAAGTTTACACCCGTAATCCAAATCTCCTTAAGTTCTCAAATCTTACCCTTTTATTTTCCAATATTTTGGAAGATCTCGTCATTAAGGCTACCTCTTCTAGTTCCTCGAACACTGATGTTTCTACTTTCATACCGGAGGTAAGCGTCAGGCTATGATCTTTAACTTTAACTGTATTTACTTTAGGCTCATAAGTAAACCCCTATACTTTTAAGCCAAAAGGATTTGCAACTTCTTACCTTGTCACCCCCCCCTTTTTTTTTACAAGCGATAATCACTCCAGTCAATTCACCATTTTTCCTAACGTTGCACACGTCACACTTAACCCCTAAACATAACTCTCAATTTAGGGCATCAAATCCATCTTTGATTAGCTAAAGTATTTGGGTTTCTAAGTTCTTTGTAGTTCTCGTGCTTTTGCTTCATAACCTCTATCAAATAATTCCCAAATGTCTAATGTGTCTACGAACTATCGATCAGACTTAACTTCTCTATGTCTCTCCTTTATGGTATTTCGATCGAAATCTTTTCACGAAATGAGTAATTGTTCGCTACCGTCTAATCTTTTCAGATGATGCACATCCCTTGGAGATCGGCCAATTATGTTACTCGAGTATTACCTTTTATATAATCCTTGATTCTCTATTGTTTCGAGATTTGTTAACTTTCCAACTCCGAGTAAATTCCCATTTCTTCTCCGTCGACATTGGTCGATACGAACACCCCTACGTAATCGCTTAGATCACACACCAACAATGCTGCATTGTTCCATCACTTTCTTACAATCTACTACTAAACTTTGGAGTGCTACCTTTGTCTAGATACTCCCAATTTTACGCAAATCTAAGATATTCAAATGTCTGCTATATTTTCTTATTTATTTATTCACACTAACGGTATCTTGACAATCTAGCATATCCTTTAGTAATTTTTACACCTAAGCTTCAAATCTTCCTTTCATTGATCATATTCTAAGATCCTAAGGGTTTGTTAATTAGGGCCCCGTTTCTTTCTATTTAAATCCTATAACTCGTAAATTGTATCCCCCTGTGGTAACTCAATTCCAAGTATACAACTTCCTGCGGTTAAGCCAAGTTAATCCTACTAATGCATAATTCTCTTTCTAATAAGCCTTTATTGTTCTGCATCTAACCTACTGCCTTCCTGTCGAGGTTCGTTTAGTAACCCCTTCATACCCACATTCTACCATTCTCTTGTCCCTCTATTCACAAGCTTAATTTTATTTACAGCACACGTATTGTCACTAAGCCGTCGCTCCAACTACCCCATTTCTATTTCATTATTCTTCGTTTCATTAACTTGGAGCTAAAACCCTACCTGAACTAGGAAGATAAAACCCTACCTGAAACATCTGATGGCCGGGCAGTTCCCTCGTCTGCGATGGGGAAATTTTCTTAAGTGTGACTCTCTCCTGACCAGCAGCCGTTCTTGGACAATTGTGGGCGTAGTGGCCTGCCACCCCACATCTGTAGCAGTTGTCTGTACCCACTCTACAGGCGCCATAGTGCTCTTTCTAGCAATCAGGACACCGAGGTCTTCGGGAAGTTCCTTCCCTCATACGGCCTTTTAACACCTCTTCATTGCCCTTCATCTACGAGGTGCGGTTGAAATCCAAAAATAAACCTATCCATACCGTGGCTACTAGGAGCAATCACCACTTGGGTTCCAGGGCCCTCTCGGTTTATCAGTGTCTCAAGCTGGCGAGATTACCTGTTTATATGTTGTGCTTGTTGATCTAATTGTTGAGACTGTCTTTCCATATGTTGAGCCTGTCATTCTAAGTGTTGGGACTGTTGAGCTATAAAATCTTTGAGTTGATCTATGGTGTCATCCCTCTCATCTCGGTCATTTTCCTTACGCACCATTTTATACACCTATAAAGATTAAAGACAATGACTATAAAAATAAAAACAAATAAAGCATATGACGTACTTACAGTATGAAGAAGTATGTCCGTGAAGTGGCTGTGCAGTCGAGCAGTCTACATAACCATTTTTTAAACCCGGGGGCTCTGATACCATAACTTGTAACGACCCTAACATTGTACCCTTATTTTCCCGTATTATTTTTTTTTCTTTTATATAACTTAAAACTTTAAACCTAACGTTTGAGCGGAAATAAAACTTTTAAAGTCGGAATTGAAATCGGTAAAGTCTATGTTTATAAACCATTTAAACAAAAACTTAAAACAAATTTAAAACAACAAAAAAAAAAAAAAAAAAAAAAAAAAAAAAAAAAAAAAAAAAAAAAAAAAAAAAAAAAAAAAAAAAAAAAAAAAAAAAAAAAAAAAAAAAAAAAAAAAAAAAAAAAAAAAAAAAAAAAAAAAAAAAAAAAAAAAAAAAAAAAAAAAAAAAAAAAAAAAAAAAAAAAAAAAAAAAAAAAAAAAAAAAAAAAAAAAAAAAAAAAAAAAAAAAAAAAAAAAAAAAAAAAAAAAAAAAAAAAAAAAAAAAAAAAAAAAAAAAAAAAAAAAAAAAAAAAAAAAAAAAAAAAAAAAAAAAAAAAAAAAAAAAAAAAAAAAAAAAAAAAAAAAAAAAAAAAAAAAAAAAAAAAAAAAAAAAAAAAAAAAAAAAAAAAAAAAAAAAAAAAAAAAAAAAAAAAAAAAAAAAAAAAAAAAAAAAAAAAAAAAAAAAAAAAAAAAAAAAAAAAAAAAAAAAAAAAAAAAAAAAAAAAAAAAAAAAAAAAAAAAAAAAAAAAAAAAAAAAAAAAAAAATCTTTCTTCTCCCAGCATACACACACACACACTCTAAACTAAACACTTAATCACCATTTCATTTCAACCTCCTACATTGTTCTCATACATTCTCCATTTAGCCGATCACCTGAAATAAACGCTCAAAACACAATTAAAACATAACCCGTTTTCGTAAAACAAACTGCATGGAATGTTTAAAACTGTACAATTCCTCCTGTTTTTCATCACTAACAATTCCATGAAAACTTTCCAAAAGAAATTTATAAAACAGTTTCCAAAACGTTTAAAAAACATCAAAACTTCACCTATCACTAATCAGATCCAAGCATCCTAATATGTTCAATCTATACAATTTTAACTACGATCTAACTATTGGATCCCAAAATACATTTACATCTTTTTCCCACTGGTCAAATACGCGTCAACTACCCAGCACGCTACCACGGGCATTCTTCTTCAACCTGTACAATCATCTGGTAGAGGGAAATCCTCCTCACCTTGCTCTATGTCCCCTACACAAAAAAAAAAAAAAAAAAAAAAAAAAAAAAAAAAAAAAAAAAAAAAAAAAAAAAAAAAAAAAAAAAAAAAAAAAAAAAAAAAAAAAAAAAAAAAAAAAAAAAAAAAAAAAAAAAAAAAAAAAAAAAAAAAAAAAAAAAAAAAAAAAAAAAAAAAAAAAAAAAAAAAAAAAAAAAAAAAAAAAAAAAAAAAAAAAAAAAAAAAAAAAAAAAAAAAAAAAAAAAAAAAAAAAAAAAAAAAAAAAAAAAAAAAAAAAAAAAAAAAAAAAAAAAAAAAAAAAAAAAAAAAAAAAAAAAAAAAAAAAAAAAAAAAAAAAAAAAAAAAAAAAAAAAAAAAAAAAAAAAAAAAAAAAAAAAAAAAAAAAAAAAAAAAAAAAAAAAAAAAAAAAAAAAAAAAAAAAAAAAAAAAAAAAAAAAAAAAAAAAAAAAAAAAAAAAAAAAAAAAAAAAAAAAAAAAAAAAAAAAAAAAAAAAAAAAAAAAAAAAAAAAAAAAAAAAAAAAAAAAAAAAAAAAAAAAAAAAAAAAAAAAAAAAAAAAAAAAAAAAAAAAAAAAAAAAAAAAAAAAAAAAAAAAAAAAAAAAAAAAAAAAAAAAAAAAAAAAAAAAAAAAAAAAAAAAAAAAAAAAAAAAAAAAAAAAAAAAAAAAAAAAAAAAAAAAAAAAAAAAAAAAAAAAAAAAAAAAAAAAAAAAAAAAAAAAAAAAAAAAAAAAAAAAAAAAAAAAAAAAAAAAAAAAAAAAAAAAAAAAAAAAAAAAAAAAAAAAAAAAAAAAAAAAAAAAAAAAAAAAAAAAAAAAAAAAAAAAAAAAAAAAAAAAAAAAAAAAAAAAAAAAAAAAAAAAAAAAAAAAAAAAAAAAAAAAAAAAAAAAAAAAAAAAAAAAAAAAAAAAAAAAAAAAAAAAAAAAAAAAAAAAAAAAAAAAAAAAAAAAAAAAAAAAAAAAAAAAAAAAAAAAAAAAAAAAAAAAAAAAAAAAAAAAAAAAAAAAAAAAAAAAAAAAAAAAAAAAAAACTAGACATATGGTGTAGGCCAATCGGCCACAGTAAGTCACGAGAACTTACCTGTCGTCCGTTGCAACTCTAACTCCGTCCACGAGCGTTGTTCACCTAAGGCAAATTCACCACAATTGTCGTTAATACGAGTTTAAATCGTTGAACGTCCGAACTAACGAAACTTCAACTAAAGAAGTTTTCTAGTGTTCTAATTTAACTAATCGAGGCATTTTATCGAGTAACTCGCGCTCGACACCTCAAAACCTCCATTAACGAGTTTTTCCAAAAACCCCTAAAATCCTCAAACTTTAACATTTCTCACAAATCGACTTAACTTCATCCAATAACGTTTAATACGTCCATTATATCCATATGTACGGTAAATCTATCAATTTCAAACCCTAAATCACGTTTTTAACGAAACCCTAAACGAACCCTAATTGTTTAAACTCCGTAAAAATCGAAATAAACTTTCCTAAAACCTTAGAATCATACCTAGGGTCGGGATTGGGGAAGATATCGCGAAGAATAGAGACGATCGGAGTGGAGATCGGTCGCCGGCGTGAGGAATCGCCGTGAGAGGCGATGAAAATCGCCTGAAAAGAGAGAGAGAGAGAGAGAGAGAGAGAGAGAGAGTTCGCGTAAGTGTGAGGGAGGAAGAAGAGAAATATTGTTTTAATTAAATTTGACTTGGTAAATTACCATTTTGCCCTTCCTTTGATTTTCTATTTGTTTCATCCTTCGTTTCGTTAATTAGCTAACGATTTGGTTTCTCCTAACTCTCTTATTTCACCAATAATTACAACTTATTATCAGGGTTCCTTTAAAGCTGTCCGTTCGTAAAACGGACCTCGGTTACTATTTTTACCACAACATTCTTTAAATTACGAGAAACGTAATTTTCGTAAAATGAGCGTCACAACTCCTAAAATTCCTGAAATTTTCTAAAAATCCATATTAATTATTAGAATCGTAGTAACGCTTTCTTTTTCGCAAAATGGACTTGATTTGACATAATTACAAAAATGTCATTCATATGCGAAAAATTGAAAACCCTTCGAAAATCGGGTGTTATAGAGAGTGAGTTACGTGTCCTCGAAAAGAGAAAGAAAGTATTGTCAGATTTGCTTGATGAGCTTGTTGAGCATCTGTCAGCTAAGAAATCCACCGAAGATCTCAAGAAACAGTCATCGCCGAAACAGAAGGAAAAAGAACATGTCAATGATATGGAGAAATCACTTGTGGCTTCAAGTTCTTCTGATGATAGCTCTCAAAATGTCACTCCAAATGTCACAGCTGAACAAACTTCTTTGGGTGTCTATTTGGGTGAGTTTCATGATTGTGAGGATAAATCCATATCTGAGAATGATACAGGTGAACAGGCTCATGCTGACCCAACTGGCCTTGTTCATTATGACTCAGAATGATTCAGTTTGTTTTTTTTTTTTTTTACAATGTTTGTACTTTTTTGTCTTTTTATGGCAAAAAAGGGGAGTAATTTTTTGTATGGATATTTCCATGGAATTCTCTTTCAAGGGGAGTTTCGATTATATTCCTTATTTTATGCAGGAGGAGTTTATGTTTTTGCCAAAAAAATGTCAAAGGAAGAGATTGTTAATACCAATATGAGTTAATATTGATTTTTTGACAAGTGGTGAAGTATGGTTAATTATGACTACGAAAAATATTTTATTCTATCCTGTTATTTTGGAGATTATATTTGGCAAAATATATCGAAAGTTCAAATGCTACTTGCTGGAAAAGAAATCGTAACAAACTTGGATCATGTTCCTGATTATTTGGGATACTTTCCTAAAGTTTCTCTACAGCAAAGTTGTTAGGCGGATACTTCGAATCCCTTGGCTGATTTCATGGAATACGATCTCGTTCGTATATGCATTCTTTTGGAGAATATATTGAAGTTAGAAATAGAATTATATGTGTAACGCCCCCGAACCCGCCCCGGCTCGGTATGCTACTTTGCTAACTCAAACCGCATTTAAAACGACGTTTAAAATAATTTTGATAAATTTTCGACTCGGTTTTTGGGTTTTTCGAACCCTCAAAAAATATTGAAAAACGTGCCAAAAATACGTTTAAAATATGCCAGAAAAAGTCGAGTCAAAACATTTTAGAAATAGGAAAAAAAATAAAAAAATGAAAGTCGGGTGTGCTGGGCACCGCGCGCGCGCTCTGCGCGCCCCCGTGGCCGATCGATCGGCACTGGGGCCGATCGATTGGGCCCTCTCGGGTTTCTTCGGCCAAAAATGCCCATTTTTCCATCTTTTTCTACCTAAAAATTTACCCACACATTCCCAACACTCTCGACTCTTTTCCCATAAAAATCTTGAAAACCAACTTAAAACGGATAACGAAAAAAATAAAGAACGTGAACCCGACATTATTTATTTTAAAACTAAAACGAGCGGCATAACGCCTAAAATTTCCAAAACCCAAAAACCTGCAAATTTAACTCTCAAAATATCATCATTTACACACAACCCAATTCTCAAAAGACCATTGTTCACAAGAATCCCAAAATGGTGAAAAGAAAGCTATCTACAACACAAAATACCAAACTCCCCACAAAATACCCGAGAACGTGGTCGTGACGCCCCGACAAGTGCTCGCACCAACATGCTCCATATATCACCAACTGCTGCCTAGTCCTGGGCTGTCTCATCTATCTTACCTGGGTAAATCTTGTCACCTACACCATCGAATACAAAACGTAAATCTAGCTTTCTTTTCACCATTTTGAAATTCTTGTGAACAGTGGTCTTTTATTATTTTATAAAAATATTATAATAAATCATAAAAATTTTATAAAATCATGAAACGTTTTTTATTATCTACTCAATGATATGTTGAATATGTGACATTTTTTTCAAATAAATTAAATATCGTTTGGTATGTTTTTAAAAATTAATTTATAAAGTAAAGAAGAAACTGAGATTAATTTAAAAAAATATCAAAAGATATTGGATTTATTTGAAACTTTTTTCACACATTCACCACGTTATGGGTAGATAATAGAAAAATTGTCGTAATTTTTTAAAAGTTGTATGATTTATTATAATATTTTTACAAAATACTAAAATAAAATTACAATAAATCGTACATGTGTTAAAACATCACGAAAATTTTCAGATTATCGTCTCATTAAGTAGTCAACATGTAGTAAAAATTTCAACTGAATCCAATATCGTTTGATAATTTTTTAAATGAGGGTTTAATGAAATTGTTGATAAAATGTCTAAACTGATAACAAAATCAAAGTACAGGGTTCGATTTGACAATTTTTTTAGTACAGAGGGCAAATTGAAAAAACATGTATAGTACAGGGTTCAAATCGATAATTACCCTAAATTTTACTTGAACCTACGCTACCCACTATGGGCTGGGCATGAGGCGCTACCGTGGGATCGGACGGCTAAGAATGGCTGCACTGCCGTGTGCTGGGCTGAATTCCACTTCAAGTTAAACAAAGCCCGGCTTCACTGGGCTGTACTGTCTAGAATGGTTCTTTCTTCATCGTCTAATAATCAGTTCCGGTAAATTGTTCTTCACCCAGCAACCCGGAATTATTTTGTCTCATAAAATCACGTTTAAGATTCGCATTCTTTTAAACAGTTTCCCAATTCGGAAATAACAGGAAAAAATTGTAAAGATGAGAACTTTACACGTTTGGAGGGAGGTTGATCGACGATGTCTCTCTGTCTCTCGATTCGAAGATTTCATTTTTAAGAGAAGGAAAGAACAACAATGACGTAATCGGTGACGAAGGAACTGGTTTCACTTTCATAATTTCATTTGATTTTTTTAGGTTTATCTCCACTTGTCTTGTCCAACTTCTCTCACTCTATATATATAGCTTAAGCCTCCATGGAAGATCTCAGAATTCGACTTCATACTTGAACGGAGAAATGGCAGACGAAGGAGTTCAGATTCCGGTGGTGAAACTCGGCGGTCAGGGATTCGAGGTATCGATCCTTCCTCCTCTGATGTCAATGGCAGTTTCTCTTTTTCTTCATGTCTGCTACGCCCCTTTCCTGCTTACACTCCCTTTTTCTTCTCTGAAATTTTCTTCTGCGAAGCGAAAATGGTGAAAAATTATTGATGGATTGGAGATCGATATTCCGTTTTTTAGTTAATGACATGAATGATCAGCATCATTTTGATAGCTTAAATGAAGAGCACTCTTTACATTGTTCATCTTTCTGTCATTTTGATGTCCAGGTTTCCAAATTAGGGTTTGGATGTATGGGGTTAACTGGAGTTTACAATTCTGCTCTCTCTGATGAAGATGGTATCTCCATAATTAAACAAGCTTTCAAGAAGGGAATCACCTTTTTCGATACATCTGATGTTTATGGACCACATTCGAACGAAATCTTGATCGGAAAAGTACGTAAACCTCGCCTCCATCGCTCAAATTTTTCATTTTATGGTTTGCCAATTCATATGTTTTGCAGGCCTTGAAGCACTTACCAAGGGAAAAGGTTCAAATTGCGACAAAATTTGGAATCGTTGGTATTGGATCAAAAGAAACGATCGTAAATGGCAGTCCTGAGTATGTGCGATCGAGCTGTGAGGCCAGTTTGAAGCGCCTCGATGTTGAGTACATCGACTTGTACTATCAACATCGTATTGACAAATCAGTTCCGATCGAGAAAACCGTGAGAAACTCGGTCTTATAAAATCTGTCATAGTTTTAGATTTGGTGGCACAAAAGAAGTAAAATTTATGATGTTTGTTTTTAAAATTTAGATGGGTGAGCTTAAGAAATTGGTGGAAGAGGGGAAGATCAAATATATCGGCTTATCCGAAGCTGGTCCGGACACAATTCGAAGGGCCCATGCCGTTCATCCGATAACTGCCGTCCAAATGGAGTGGTCGCTCTGGACTCGTGAGATCGAAGAAGAGATCATTCCCCTTTGCAGGTTATAGCGTGGCTGCAATCAATATAGGCATTGATTTTCAACAGTTTTGAGATACTTTCGATTTTTGGAGAACTTCATACGTTCTTGCTTTAACGATGAAAAAAAAAATGTTTGGTTTTGTAGGGAACTTGGTATAGGCATAGTTCCATACAGTCCTCTCGGACGTGGGTTTTTTGCCTGGCAAAGCGGTCTTGGAAAGTTTGCCGGAAAATAGCTTCTTGGTACGAATTTTATCGGCATTATTTCTTATTACTAGAAATTTTTGGAAGTCGATGCAAACTGTTCTTAATTCTTACGAATAAGTTGATGATGGATCGTTTTCTTTGTTTTATAAGATCTCACATCCCCGATTCTGCAAAGAAGGTTTGGAGAAAAATAAGAAGATTTTTGCTCGAATCGAAAACCTTGCAAAAAAACATCAATGCTCCCCTGCTCAGCTTTCTCTTGCTTGGGTTCTTCAACAAGGTGATGATGTTGTACCAATCCCTGGTGAGTCTCCCCCTCTTTCTCTCTCTATCTTTATGCAAATTTCCTAAATTCATTTATCAATAGCTTTAATCGATAATCCACGAAGATGATAGAACTACCATTAATAGTTGAGAATCATTCGAATTATAGGGACGACCAAGATAAAGAACTTGGATCAAAATATTGGATCGTTGAAGGTGAAACTTTCGGAGATTGAGCTTGAAGAAATATCGGAGGCTGTTCCTCTAGACGAGGTTGTTGGTGCTCGAACCTACGATAACATGAACTCAGCCACGTGGAAGTTTACTGATACTCCTCAGCTTTCTGAGGTTTAATAATGTTCTAAAATCGAAATCATTTTGCCATCGATGATTTAGAAGAACAATGTGATCGAATTTTATAGTATAATTTTTAAGTGATGTAATGAAATCGGCTATTTGTTGTTGAGAAAAGATATTTTCGTTTGGAATCGAATCGTTAGGATGAACATAGAACTAATATTCTTGGTAGAATATATTTAGGAAGAGGCTCTTGCTCTTGAATCTTGGAATCAAATCATAAAAATCAAATGCAATCTTCAATCAAAGTGAGATATTCTTCATGAACTTTGGAGAAGTATTGTTGGGTCCAAATTCAAAATAGCTTCATCCTGGCTGGACAAGTTCTTTCTCCGGCAGGATCACTGCCACTTTCCAGCCAAACCCATTTTCCAGCGAAAGCAATACGACGAACAATCCTTCCCCTTGTGGCATTTCCGAAATGATATGATACATGAATTGGCCTTGAATTTTCCTCAAAGACAGCCTCATAACCCAATAAACTGAATACATCTTCCTCCTTTCCTTCACAAATCAGGTGCTCTAAGCTAACACAAGTCAATTCAGGTCCATACATACTAAACGGTGCTCGAAATTTCCCGCACTCATCTCTTCGCGTCTCGAGCCAATGGATGCCCCCCAAAATCTCGGCTTTCACTGTGTCATCCAATTTCGTGTCGAAAAATTGTTTCTAGTTTATTGATATTTGAGAAAAATGCAACGTATTCACGAAGATGGTCAAATGGGGTGGTATTTGGACACTAGATAGAGAGCCCTTCATTTGTGAATTTGAGAACTTGAATGTGGCTGATGCCATTTTCTCCAACTGAGCTTGTGTTTTGGCTTTGTGGTCATAGTAACTTGTATTTAAGCTCAGTTTCCAGCTGCCGGAAGAGGCTGATCCGTCAAAGAATGGCGGGTTTGCAATGATTTTTCAATTATCGACGTCTGACCATGATTTCAAGAGACTTGTTGCAGAAGTTGGATCGGCATTCACGTGGGATTAGCTTAATCCAATTGCCACACCCATCGCCCCCTCCTTCATATTCACTTATCTACAAAAGAAAAAAATAAATAAATAAATAATAATAATCTCCCGTTATTTATTGCCGTTAGAATCCAATAATAATGCTAAAATTGGAAGTACAAAAATCAATACTAGTAACAAAAAAAAATAAAAAATTCACTATTGAAAAATCAAAATACAAGGAGTTTTTGATACTAAAACAAATATAGATAAAGTATCCAAATAAGCCTAATTACTAAACCAGTGCTCAATCCAACCCACATAGATATATTAAACTTTAACACGTGATGTAATGAACTTCCAAAGACGTATAACGATCACTTCGCAAATAAACTCAACGATATCACATAATCAACGGTCATACTCATTCTCGGAGACAACTAGAGTAAAAGAATATAAGTGTGATGTTATCGATATTGATATCCTCCCCCTCGTCGCAGTTATTATTATTATTATTAATTATTTTCTTTTAGAAAGACAAAATGGAAGAATTAAAATAAATTAATATTATATATTATTTTCATCACGTTATTACGTTTAAATAATAAACTCGATTTTATCAATCGTATTCTTCTGTTAAATCAATGATTTTCTTAATTATCCATGCTATTAGTTCAATATCTAATCAACTCACTCAAAGTCTTTTTGTAACTTGTAACCAAACCAGGAATTTATTTCTTCGGTGACAAATTAGCGGGTTTAACGTATCATGTTTTTTTGGCTCGAATTCGTTTGTAATAGACATAATCATATCCCGCTCTTACATTTTAAATATTTATAAACCATGATCGAAACGTGACATGATAAAACGATCATCAATCAGTAGTCGATGAGAAAATAATTCACAAATAAAAATAGTATATGCTAGTATGAAACATCATATAATACAACTACCAAACCTCCACAAGATGCCTCTACATGGCTTATTAACATTAATCACAACCAAAATCAAACCCTAATTTCTATTTCCACATCATAAGTCCAGTAATCATCAATATGCCCAACCAGTGAGCCTTCCCTGGTAGAAAAGATGTACCTGTAAATAAAAATAATTAGAAATTTGTCACGTTTTAATATTATTTTCATTAAACTACCACGAACTTAGCCGACCTGAACTATTTCAAATTCGATGTTTGAACAAGTTTAATGCGTTGAACATTGACTTCATCATTATTTATGTGTTTTTAGATTTTTTTTTTATTAGAGTAATATTCAATGGAGGAAATTTGTGAGTAAAAATGACAAGAAGTCTCTCAATATCTAAGCTTTGAACAAGTAAAAGAAAGAAGACGTGGAAGACGATGTGTGATAATGTTAAATATTCCAACTATATTATTTATAATTATTATTTATTTGATTTTTGCTATTTGATCATCTGGGTATATCTCTAATGGATCATTTTCGTAAATTTAGAAATAAATAAGTGATGGGTTATCATCAAAATTGACCATTTCTCGCTTTCTATATATTATTAAAATGAGTCATTTTTCTATTAACGTCGAGAAGTGGTCAATTTTGATGATAACCCATCGCTTATTTATTTTTCTATTTTAATCTTTGACCATGATGTTACGGGCTTGCCCATAGCAACAAATATTACTCTCTACTTCTATTTTTTTAATTTTTATTTCTTGATATAAAATAAATTAGTAATTAAAACAATAAATATTTGACACGTTAGTAAGCAATTGGTTGATTTTTTTACCTTGATTACCTCCGTTCCCGTTCCCGTTCCCGTTCCCGTCTTCACCATCATCGGAAGTAGAATTAGCAACTTTAATCCCCAGCTTAGAACAGTCAGATCCAAGAGTACCTAAAAAATCATAATTAATGATTGTAATTAGCATAATTAATCACTCGAGTATAAGAAATTAGAGGAGTTATTTGTGTTCTTACATTCACTGTAGCAAGGAAATTGAGAGACATTGAGGAGATTATAAAACCCTGAACTGCATTGACAGGTGTGTGTGTAAGTCCAATTTTTAGTGCATGTTCCTTCTCCACAGTATGCCCAGTAGCAAGCTGAGAAAAAGCATTAAAAAATGAAAAAAAAAATTAAGGTAATTTGTGAGTAATTAATAATGATTTCAAAGTGTAGGCATGGAAATGAGTACGATCGAACGCAGATCTGTTGAATGGAAATGATTTTTCAGCAACTGGGGGAGGAGCTGGCTGGCAACTGTAGTCAAGTGTGCCTGCAAAACAGATAATTTATTCGTTATAAACTGGTAACGTAATCAGGGGAGAGAGAATTGAAGAGAAAGTAGAACTAGATAGAGAGAGGACGAACGAACTCATTGACTCTGATAATGCTCGTAAAGAAGCAGAGAGAGAACTAAAGAAAGGAGCCGAGGAAGAGAGAGAGAGTGTGTGTTTAAGGGTTTAATTACAGTTGGGAATGACACAAGGAAGCCATGTGAGATCGTCGTCGCTGTCTCGGGTTCTCTTCCAGCCAGCATCGCAATTACAAACAAAGCCAAGTGGCTGGCTACTATTTACTTGGCAGGATCCCTTTCCACAATTCATTTCATCGCACGGCCACCCTGAATCTGTAATCCACGTAAACTCATGAGTCAAATGAAGAAGATGATGAAACTCTCGCTTCCTTCTCTCTCTAAATCACTTTTCCAGCTGTTCAGAGAGGAGAGAGATAGGGTTAGATAGAGAAATCAATCACCTGCCATTACATAAGTTGTGGCCAACACTTGCAGAATGATAACAAATACAGCCATGTTTTTGGAGAAACCCATTGTGTTGTTTCCTGCACACTCAGAGAACGAGGGATTGAACAGACAGAAATAGAACTATCTCTCTTTGTGTTTGTGTGTGTGTATATATATAGATATTATATTATATATATAATATATTGGAGAGAAGATGAAGCAAACGGCAGTTGAAGTTTTCTTCCAAGAAGCTTCGAAAGACTTCAAATTTTTCTATTTTATTGAAAAGCATAGACTGGGATAAAACTATTACTAGGGTTGCCGGAGTCACGATTTTTAGAAAAATAATTTTGCTTAGCTCCAATTTTATTTTAGGGCGATGTAATTGAAGAGCAAAATAATTAATATTTTATAAATACGTGATTGGAGTATATTGTATTTTCACTTGCAGTTCATCTGCCCCTTTTTTTTTTATTTATGCAAGGATTTTCCGATAAATCTCGAGGTTACTTCTTCTTCTTTTCTTCATTATTTCCCGTCATACCAAATAACTAAAGTTAATTTTAAGGGCACTAACAATAAATTCTTAGTTCAATATTTGTTTATGTCATAGGAGGCCAAATGTAATTTAAATAGATAAATTCACAATGACTAAATGCATTAAATCTTCTAAATTATTGGGTAGTTAATAAATTAATATAGTACTTTGTTGAGGATCTAACCCTAATAATCGAAAAAAGAAAAACAAAGTGGAAAAACATGGATACCCAAATTAACTTGGATTACCCTTTCAAGGAAAAATCATTGACAGAGAAAAAATTCAAGATTCAATGAATTTGTGACTGAAATATATATTTATACATTAAACAGAAATCATAATCTTTATCATAACGAGATTTCTAATTTGGACCTAACCGGTCTGAGCCAATTATAATTTGTTGCTGTATCATTAAATTTAATCCACATTGTTCTTGGTTGAAACGTAATTGGTTGGTGAAAAAGATTCAAACGACAATCATACTAAATATTTTATAGTAATTTATTTTCAAGCTTAAATTAAAATAATATATTGACAAATAAATAAATTTAGAAAATCAAATCATTCCACGCGTCATTTTAATAGTAAATAAATCAATTGGGTTAAGGAAATTCAAAGAGTCTAGAAATGCAGATTTGGAATAAATCAAAACCTACGCAACTTTAGTTAGTCAAAAAAAATGTATTACAACTAAATAATTGGTAGAAATTAATGAAAGGAATTGAGTTTTACAAGAGTATTGAGTTTTACAAGAGTCAACCTAACATTATTTTTAAAATTAAAATAAATAAATTTATATTAAATTATTAATTCTGTTAGAAGCTTCTAGTGTTAGGTATTTCAGCAACTCCATGAAGGGATTTTTAATTATTGTTAAAAAAAAAGATTAATTATGTTAATATTAATTATTTACAATTTATTATACTAATGATATTAAAAACTAGGGTAATTATCGATTTGAACCCTGTGCTATACACGTTTTTTTAATTCGGCCCCTGTACTAAAAAAACAGGCAAATCGAATGTGATGACCCAAATATGCACGTATGGGTACGATGGCTGCACGAACCGGAACCCGGATGGCGGTACGTCCGCGCGGGCGAGCTGGAAGGTGACAGGTCGTAAAGAGGGGGTCGTCACAATCCCAATCCGAAGTGCTTTTCTTGCGTATTCTTGATAAACCAGCGTTTATATATAGATGTAGGAAGATCTGTTTGGGAAGTAAGAAGCCCCTTTGACATCTCTTCATCTGCAAAGAATTCTCGATGTGAAAACACAGCGCTTGGGGAAGTATGTGGAAATGAAACATATGTAAAGAGACCCTCCCAAGATAGTAAGACGCGTTTTGGAGCACAATTGACAACGGATCCCATAAGAACTCCGAAGTTAAAGGTGCTCCGGCGAGAGTAATTCCAGGTTGGGTGACCTTCCGGGAAGTGTTCTCGCCAAACAAAGCCGTGAGGGGAGGATATTGGGCTGCGGCCCAATCCCCGGAGCGGACAATATCTTGCTGGGATGAGGGGTCGTTACAAATGGTATCAGAGCCTGTACCCAACCGGAAATGTGGCCAACGAGGACGTTGGGCCCCCGAGAGGAGGTGATTGTGATGACCCAAATATGCACGTATGGGTACGATGGCTGCACGAACCGGAACCCGGATGGCGGTACGTCCGCGCGGGCGAGCTGGAAGGTGACAGGTTGTAAAGAGGGGGTCGTCACAATCCCACAGCGCTTGGGGAAGTATGTGGAAATGAAACATATGTAAAGAGACCCTCCCAAGATAGTAAGACGCGTTTTGGAGCACAATTGACAACGGATCCCATAAGAACTCCGAAGTTAAAAGTGCTTCGGCGAGAGCAATTTCAGGTTGGGTGACCTTCTGGGAAGTTCTCGCCAAACAAAGCCGTGAGGGGAGGATATTGGGCTGCGGCCCAATCCCCAGAGCGGACAATATCTTGCTGGGATAAGGGGTCGTTACAAATGGTATCAGAGCCTGTACCCAACCGGAAATGTGGCCAACGAGGACGTTGGGCCCCCGAGAGGAGGTGATTGTGATGACCCAAATATGCACGTATGGGTACGATGGCTGCACGAACTGGAACCCGGATGGCGGTACGTCCGCGCGGGCGAGCTGGAAGGTGACAGGTCGTAAAGAGGGGGTCGTCACAATCCCACAGCGCTTGGGGAAGTATGTGGAAATGAAACATATGTAAAGAGACCCTCCCAACATAGCAAGACGCGTTTTGGAGCACAATTGGCAACGGATCCCATAAGAACTCCGAAGTTAAAAGTGCTTCGGCGAGAGCAATTTCAGGTTGGGTGACCTTCTGGGAAGTTCTCGCCAAACAAAGCCGTGAGGGGAGGATATTGGGCTGCGGCCCAATCCCCAGAGCGGACAATATCTTGCTGGGATAAGGGGTCGTTACATCGAACCTTGTACTTTGATTTTGTTATCAGTTTTGACCTTCTATCAACAATTTCATTAAACCCTCATTGAAAAAACTAACAAACGATCTTGAATTCAGTTGAAATTTTTACCATATGTTCACTACTTAATGAGAAGATAATCTAAAAATTTTCGTGATTTTTTAACACATGTACGATTTATTGGAATTTTATTTTAGTATTTTATAAAAATATTATAATAAATCATACAAATTTTAGAAAATCACCAAACTTTTTTTGTTATCTACCCATGATAAGTTGAACATGTGGAAAAGTTTTCAAATAAATCAAATATTGTTTGTTATTTTTTTAAAAATTAATTTATAAAGTAAAGAAGAAACTGAGATTAATTTAAAAAAATACCAAAAGATATTGGATTTATTTGAAACTTTTTGCAAATGTTCACCATATTATGGGTAAATGATAGAAAAATTTGCGCAGTTTGTTAAAACTTGTATGATTTATTATAATATTTTTAAAAAATATTAAAATAAAATTACAATAAATTGCAGATGTGTTAAAAAATCACGAAAATTCTCAGATTATCTTCTCATTAATTAATGAACATGTGGTAAAACTTTTAACTGAATCTACGATCGTTTGGTAGTTGTTCAATGAGGTTAATGAAATAAAAAAAAAAAAAAAAAAAAAAAAAAAAAAAAAAAAAAAAAAAAAAAAAAAATAACTCGTTAAAATTATGGTTTTGAGAATATAAAAAATAAACTCATGGATGGAAGTCTAACTCTTGTTAAAATAAACCTTAATTTCACTTCTAAAAATGTATAAGCGTCCTATTGTCGGACTGTAGGTTGAATGGGCATAGCAGGGTTTTATAAAATATATATATAAAAGGACGGCATTCTTGGTTAGATGAGTGTCGTCAAGACACACTTAAGTGTACGATGGAATGCTGAGTAGCCTCATGCTCTTTGGACTACCTATCTATAATGGTAATAATATTCAACCCACCACAGAAGAAGTTCAGAAAGAAGGAACTTACAGTCTTCCTGTAGGTAAGACAATCTG
>CM039515.1:20634422-21034422 GCA_022432975.1 Begonia masoniana
TTTGTTTAAGAATTTCAAGTATTTATTTAGAGCAATTTCAAACTATTTTAAATTACATTTTAGTACAAGCTTTTAAATTTTTAGAGTTATCTCTGTGATGTACTGTGATGTAGATCTGTCCCCAAATCTAAAATAGCGACTACTCCTGATTAAAAGATTTGATCCCGATTAATAAACTTCCTTAAAACATATATAAACCCTAGAGCCTAAGATACGTATAAGAGACAAGTATATCACGATTGGATGTTTGAGTATTAAACAACACCAACCTTACATCACCTCCTGCGAAGACCAGCATCCCCATCCGTGATGCTAGCTCAGTGGTACTCCTCGCTTGTACCCCAGGTACTTGTCCCTAAGGTCCTGGGTTCGAGTGGGGGGGAAGACAAAAACCCTCTGCAGGGAGAGGGAAGATCATGAGTACACGTGTGCCGCCCTTCTGGGACCCACGTGGCAGGAGCCCATCGGTGGGAACTCCACGACTTGGGCCTACGGGAACGGGGTCCAGGCCGATACAATGCCAATGGTTGAGTGACACCTGGCAACTTGTTGAGGAAGCCATGTTCTTTTCTCTTCCCTCCTACGTGAAACCCTTATTTCTCATCTGCTTCTTTCCACTCCCCTCTGTTTTCTCTCTTCCAGGCGACAAACACCCTTCAAAGCTCCTGTGATCTCCTCAGTTTTCTTCTATTTCTCTGCCTAAGGTAAACATCTGCTAAAGCTAACGAGTTTGAATAAGTTAAAATGTGAGTTTTGTTGGAGTTTGAGGTTACGATAATTTGGAGTGAACTCACTGTTTTTACATGAAAACACGTTGGTTTGTTTTCTAAAGGTTTGAATGGAGCTTGAAGCTTATTCTACTAAGTTATTAGTTAGCATTTGCAGCTTGTTAATTTTCCCTCTTCGTGCACGTCATAGGTTCGTGCATCACTGAGACGTTCAAGAATCTCAACTCTACAGCAAACAGGTAAGTTCATATGTATAGGTTTGGCCCTTAAGGCCCTACAATACGGAGGTACTAGGTTTTATGTTGTCGGAATATCTGTTGGGTAATTAAACCATAGGTCATGTTTTAGATTAAGTGTGTTCTGTTTTATTTTTTTTTTTTTTTTTTTTTTTTTTTTTTTTTTTTTTTTTTTTTTTTTTTTTTTTTTTTTTTTTTTTTTTTTTTTTTTTTTTTTTTTTTTTTTTTTTTTTTTTTTTTTTTTTTTTTTTTTTTTTTTTTTTTTTTTTTTTTTTTTTTTTTTTTTTTTTTTTTTTTTTTTTTTTTTTTTTTTTTTTTTTTTTTTTTTTTTTTTTTTTTTTTTTTTTTTTTTTTTTTTTTTTTTTTTTTTTTTTTTTTTTTTTTTTTTTTTTTTTTTTTTTTTTTTTTTTTTTTTTTTTTTTTTTTTTTTTTTTTTTTTTTTTTTTTTTTTTTTTTTTTTTTTTTTTTTTTTTTTTTTTTTTTTTTTTTTTTTTTTTTTTTTTTTTTTTTTTTTTTTTTTTTTTTTTTTTTTTTTTTTTTTTTTTTTTTTTTTTTTTTTTTTTTTTTTTTTTTTTTTTTTTTTTTTTTTTTTTTTTTTTTTTTTTTTTTTTTTTTTTTTTTTTTTTTTTTTTTTTTTTTTTTTTTTTTTTTTTTTTTTTTTTTTTTTTTTTTTTTTTTTTTTTTTTTTTTTTTTTTTTTTTTTTTTTTTTTTTTTTTTTTTTTTTTTTTTTTTTTTTTTTTTTTTTTTTTTTTTTTTTTTTTTTTTTTTTTTTTTTTTTTTTTTTTTTTTTTTTTTTTTTTTTTTTTTTTTTTTTTTTTTTTTTTTTTTTTTTTTTTTTTTTTTTTTTTTTTTTTTTTTTTTTTTTTTTTTTTTTTTTTTTTTTTTTTTTTTTTTTTTTTTTTTTTTTTTTTTTTTTTTTTTTTTTTTTTTTTTTTTTTTTTTTTTTTTTTTTTTTTTTTTTTTTTTTTTTTTTTTTTTTTTTTTTTTTTTTTTTTTTTTTTTTTTTTTTTTTTTTTTTTTTTTTTCCCTACAATACGGAGGTACTAGGTTTTATGTTGTCGGAATATCTGTTGGGTAATTAAACCATAGGTCATGTTTTAGATTAAGTGTGTTCTGTTTTATTTCCTGCTTGTTATTCTGTCGCCTATCTATGAATGTTCATGCTACACGTTTTTCGCTGTGAAAATCATAAAAATATTTTCTGCACACGGTTTGAAGTTAAGTAAGATAAACCTGTAATGAAAATGTAGGGTTGGTGGATGACTAGACAAGGGCATATGAGTAATTGGAAATTTAAAAAGTGGATAACGTATTTAAGGAAAGAGGTTTTGAGTTATTTCACGGTAGCCGCCACCCTTTCCCTCATTTCCTCTCGGTTTTTCAGCTCGAGCAGCAGGATTCTCCAGGCGATTCCCCTGTTCGATTCTCCTTCAACCTAGGTGAACTCTCCTCGTCTTCTTGTGATTTTAGTAGTTAGAAAGCTGAGGGAATACAATGTATGAAGTTTCGAGGAAAACGCTATGATTTGGTATAGATTCGGGTTTCTGTGAAATGGGAATGCACGAAGATCCGAACTCCATAATTTATTTCCTTAAACTCCTGGATTGTTTAGAATGAAGTATAACTAACATACTGCCTACGATTTTAGGTTTGAGCTAAACCGAAGTAGCTAGCAACCAAGTAATTCCAGGAGGGCCAGGTAAGTAGAGTTTGTATTTGCCTTCGGGCCTACATCACAAAACACTAGGATTTTCTTGTATGCATGAAAGTATGTTTCATTTCAATTGCCATGCATCATATTTTGGAAAGAAAACGAAAATGAATTTACATGAAGTAGCATGGTGAGTTGTGAACAGATTGGGACAATACATTTTTAAGGGAATTAATCCGCCCCTTAATCGAACATAACTGGATTCATACCTTGGGAAAAACCGATCCACCTCCCATTGTATCAGGGATCATCAGACCGGTTGAATGAATGCAATATAACTGAGGAAGAGGAATGTAGAAATTGCATATTTAGGATTTGCATATCTCTGTACTTCCATCATTTCTTGCTCTGCTTACTTAGCATTAGGCTAATAGATGAGTTTTGTGATGTAGGTGTTGAGAATATAGCAGGTGATTTCCTTGATCGTGCAAATGAATAGATGTGGTTGGAGGAGTACTCTCATGTTCTGATTCGGCAAACTGTTGAGGCGGATTAACTGATGTCTGCAGATATGAGAAATTAATTGACAATGATTTAGTCTGAGTATGTTGAATTTTTATAACAGTAGAGATTGCAACCTTTTGAATACATTTTAGAATTTTTGATGTTAGTGTCCTGTTGAATTTCTAGAATGCTGATTTTACGGAATTTGAGTAATACAATGAATTGAGGTGTTTTAGAATGAGTTTTGGTAAAATGTTGAGTCCAATTGTTAGTCAAGTTTACTGTCAAATTGTTCAGTCCATCGATATGAAGTTGAGTAATACGTCTATTTGATGTTGTTTGGTAAAGTCTATCGGCAGGAGAAGAGTAGTTGTTTTGTTGTCCTACCGGTAGTTGATAAGCAGTAAACTTGCCTTCTATCGGCATACGTTTTAAAAGTCACGTGATAAGCACGTATCGGCAGAAGCCTGTTATTTATATATGGCCTATTCCGTTGACTAGTCGTCGGCAGCTGTGTTTGAGTCGTGACGTCATCGGCAGAAGCCTGTTATTTATATATGGCCTATTCCGTTGACTAGTCGTCGGCAGCTGTGTTTGAGTCGTGACGTCATCGGCAGAAGCCTGTTATTTATATATGGCCTATTCCGTTGACTAGTCGTCGGCAGCTGTGTTTGAGTCGTGACGTCATCGGCAGAAGCCTGTTATTTATATATGGCCTATTCCGTTGACTAGTCGTCGGCAGCTGTGTTTGAGTCGTGACGTCATCGGCAGAAGCCTGTTATTTATATATGGCCTATTCCGTTGACTAGTCGTCGGCAGCTGTGTTTGAGTCGTGACGTCATCGGCAGAAGCCTGTTATTTATATATGGCCTATTCCGTTGACTAGTCGTCGGCAGCTGTGTTTGAGTCGTGACGTCATCGGCAGAAGCCTGTTATTTATATATGGCCTATTCCGTTGACTAGTCGTCGGCAGCTGTGTTTGAGTCGTGACGTCATCGGCAGAAGCCTGTTATTTATATATGGCCTATTCCGTTGACTAGTCGTCGGCAGCTGTGTTTGAGTCGTGACGTCATCGGCAGAAGCCTGTTATTTATATATGGCCTATTCCGTTGACTAGTCGTCGGCAGCTGTGTTTGAGTCGTGACGTCATCGGCAGAAGCCTGTTATTTATATATGGCCTATTCCGTTGACTAGTCGTCGGCAGCTGTGTTTGAGTCGTGACGTCATCGGCAGAAGCCTGTTATTTATATATGGCCTATTCCGTTGACTAGTCGTCGGCAGCTGTGTTTGAGTCGTGACGTCATCGGCAGAAGCCTGTTATTTATATATGGCCTATTCCGTTGACTAGTCGTCGGCAGCTGTGTTTGAGTCGTGACGTCATCGGCAGAAGCCTGTTATTTATATATGGCCTATTCCGTTGACTAGTCGTCGGCAGCTGTGTTTGAGTCGTGACGTCATCGGCAGAAGCCTGTTATTTATATATGGCCTATTCCGTTGACTAGTCGTCGGCAGCTGTGTTTGAGTCGTGACGTCATCGGCAGAAGCCTGTTATTTATATATGGCCTATTCCGTTGACTAGTCGTCGGCAGCTGTGTTTGAGTCGTGACGTCATCGGCAGAAGCCTGTTATTTATATATGGCCTATTCCGTTGACTAGTCGTCGGCAGCTGTGTTTGAGTCGTGACGTCATCGGCAGAAGCCTGTTATTTATATATGGCCTATTCCGTTGACTAGTCGTCGGCAGCTGTGTTTGAGTCGTGACGTCATCGGCAGAAGCCTGTTATTTATATATGGCCTATTCCGTTGACTAGTCGTCGGCAGCTGTGTTTGAGTCGTGACGTCATCGGCAGAAGCCTGTTATTTATATATGGCCTATTCCGTTGACTAGTCGTCGGCAGCTGTGTTTGAGTCGTGACGTCATCGGCAGAAGCCTGTTATTTATATATGGCCTATTCCGTTGACTAGTCGTCGGCAGCTGTGTTTGAGTCGTGACGTCATCGGCAGAAGCCTGTTATTTATATATGGCCTATTCCGTTGACTAGTCGTCGGCAGCTGTGTTTGAGTCGTGACGTCATCGGCAGAAGCCTGTTATTTATATATGGCCTATTCCGTTGACTAGTCGTCGGCAGCTGTGTTTGAGTCGTGACGTCATCGGCAGAAGCCTGTTATTTATATATGGCCTATTCCGTTGACTAGTCGTCGGCAGCTGTGTTTGAGTCGTGACGTCATCGGCAGAAGCCTGTTATTTATATATGGCCTATTCCGTTGACTAGTCGTCGGCAGCTGTGTTTGAGTCGTGACGTCATCGGCAGAAGCCTGTTATTTATATATGGCCTATTCCGTTGACTAGTCGTCGGCAGCTGTGTTTGAGTCGTGACGTCATCGGCAGAAGCCTGTTATTTATATATGGCCTATTCCGTTGACTAGTCGTCGGCAGCTGTGTTTGAGTCGTGACGTCATCGGCAGAAGCCTGTTATTTATATATGGCCTATTCCGTTGACTAGTCGTCGGCAGCTGTGTTTGAGTCGTGACGTCATCGGCAGAAGCCTGTTATTTATATATGGCCTATTCCGTTGACTAGTCGTCGGCAGCTGTGTTTGAGTCGTGACGTCATCGGCAGAAGCCTGTTATTTATATATGGCCTATTCCGTTGACTAGTCGTCGGCAGCTGTGTTTGAGTCGTGACGTCATCGGCAGAAGCCTGTTATTTATATATGGCCTATTCCGTTGACTAGTCGTCGGCAGCTGTGTTTGAGTCGTGACGTCATCGGCAGAAGCCTGTTATTTATATATGGCCTATTCCGTTGACTAGTCGTCGGCAGCTGTGTTTGAGTCGTGACGTCATCGGCAGAAGCCTGTTATTTATATATGGCCTATTCCGTTGACTAGTCGTCGGCAGCTGTGTTTGAGTCGTGACGTCATCGGCAGAAGCCTGTTATTTATATATGGCCTATTCCGTTGACTAGTCGTCGGCAGCTGTGTTTGAGTCGTGACGTCATCGGCAGAAGCCTGTTATTTATATATGGCCTATTCCGTTGACTAGTCGTCGGCAGCTGTGTTTGAGTCGTGACGTCATCGGCAGAAGCCTGTTATTTATATATGGCCTATTCCGTTGACTAGTCGTCGGCAGCTGTGTTTGAGTCGTGACGTCATCGGCAGAAGCCTGTTATTTATATATGGCCTATTCCGTTGACTAGTCGTCGGCAGCTGTGTTTGAGTCGTGACGTCATCGGCAGAAGCCTGTTATTTATATATGGCCTATTCCGTTGACTAGTCGTCGGCAGCTGTGTTTGAGTCGTGACGTCATCGGCAGAAGCCTGTTATTTATATATGGCCTATTCCGTTGACTAGTCGTCGGCAGCTGTGTTTGAGTCGTGACGTCATCGGCAGAAGCCTGTTATTTATATATGGCCTATTCCGTTGACTAGTCGTCGGCAGCTGTGTTTGAGTCGTGACGTCATCGGCAGAAGCCTGTTATTTATATATGGCCTATTCCGTTGACTAGTCGTCGGCAGCTGTGTTTGAGTCGTGACGTCATCGGCAGAAGCCTGTTATTTATATATGGCCTATTCCGTTGACTAGTCGTCGGCAGCTGTGTTTGAGTCGTGACGTCATCGGCAGAAGCCTGTTATTTATATATGGCCTATTCCGTTGACTAGTCGTCGGCAGCTGTGTTTGAGTCGTGACGTCATCGGCAGAAGCCTGTTATTTATATATGGCCTATTCCGTTGACTAGTCGTCGGCAGCTGTGTTTGAGTCGTGACGTCATCGGCAGAAGCCTGTTATTTATATATGGCCTATTCCGTTGACTAGTCGTCGGCAGCTGTGTTTGAGTCGTGACGTCATCGGCAGAAGCCTGTTATTTATATATGGAACCTCTGTTTAACAGTTGAGTGTATGTTTTAAAATATTCTGGAACTGCCTTGAGTTCTCTCTATTGGTCTGTGCATGGATGGTCTCTGGTTTTAGAGTTATCCATGCAGTTTTATTTCTTAAACTCCTGTCATGTTTTCTGTTGTGTCCGAAAATCATGTTCTGAATCGTTCTTTTTAGAATTTCGAACTTTTATGCCATCTGTTTTTATGCTCCATGTACGTATGTCTTCCTGTCAAAAGTTGTCAAATTTCTGTCTGTAGTTCACATCCACCGGTGAACTCATTTTTGTTTGGAGTTCACATCCACTGGTGAACTCATTTCTGTCTGGAGTTCACATCCACCGGTGAACTCATTTCTGTCTGTAGTTCACATCCACCGGTGAACTCATTTCTGTCTGTAGTTCACATCCACCGGTGAACTCATTTCTGTCTGTAGTTCACATCCACCGGTGAACTCATTTCTGTCTGTAGTTCACATCCACCGGTGAACTCATTTCTGTCTGTAGTTCACATCCACCGGTGAACTCATTTCTGTCTGTAGTTCACATCCACCGGTGAACTCATTTCTGTCTGTAGTTCACATCCACCGGTGAACTCATTTCTGTCTGTAGTTCACATCCACCGGTGAACTCATTTCTGTCTGTAGTTCACATCCACCGGTGAACTCATTTCTGTCTGTAGTTCACATCCACCGGTGAACTCATTTCTGTCTGTAGTTCACATCCACCGGTGAACTCATTTCTGTCTGTAGTTCACATCCACCGGTGAACTCATTTCTGTCTGTAGTTCACATCCACCGGTGAACTCATTTCTGTCTGTAGTTCACATCCACCGGTGAACTCATTTCTGTCTGTAGTTCACATCCACCGGTGAACTCATTTCTGTCTGTAGTTCACATCCACCGGTGAACTCATTTCTGTCTGTAGTTCACATCCACCGGTGAACTCATTTCTGTCTGTAGTTCACATCCACCGGTGAACTCATTTCTGTCTGTAGTTCACATCCACCGGTGAACTCATTTCTGTCTGTAGTTCACATCCACCGGTGAACTCATTTCTGTCTGTAGTTCACATCCACCGGTGAACTCATTTCTGTCTGTAGTTCACATCCACCGGTGAACTCATTTCTGTCTGTAGTTCACATCCACCGGTGAACTCATTTCTGTCTGTAGTTCACATCCACCGGTGAACTCATTTCTGTCTGTAGTTCACATCCACCGGTGAACTCATTTCTGTCTGTAGTTCACATCCACCGGTGAACTCATTTCTGTCTGTAGTTCACATCCACCGGTGAACTCATTTCTGTCTGTAGTTCACATCCACCGGTGAACTCATTTCTGTCTGTAGTTCACATCCACCGGTGAACTCATTTCTGTCTGTAGTTCACATCCACCGGTGAACTCATTTCTGTCTGTAGTTCACATCCACCGGTGAACTCATTTCTGTCTGTAGTTCACATCCACCGGTGAACTCATTTCTGTCTGTAGTTCACATCCACCGGTGAACTCATTTCTGTCTGTAGTTCACATCCACCGGTGAACTCATTTCTGTCTGTAGTTCACATCCACCGGTGAACTCATTTCTGTCTGTAGTTCACATCCACCGGTGAACTCATTTCTGTCTGTAGTTCACATCCACCGGTGAACTCATTTCTGTCTGTAGTTCACATCCACCGGTGAACTCATTTCTGTCTGTAGTTCACATCCACCGGTGAACTCATTTCTGTCTGTAGTTCACATCCACCGGTGAACTCATTTCTGTCTGTAGTTCACATCCACCGGTGAACTCATTTCTGTCTGTAGTTCACATCCACCGGTGAACTCATTTCTGTCTGTAGTTCACATCCACCGGTGAACTCATTTCTGTCTGTAGTTCACATCCACCGGTGAACTCATTTCTGTCTGTAGTTCACATCCACCGGTGAACTCATTTCTGTCTGTAGTTCACATCCACCGGTGAACTCATTTCTGTCTGTAAAGTTTTAAGGTTCGTTTTTAAAGGTCCAGTCTGCTCTGTTTATTAAAAATATATATATATATATATATATATATATATATATATATATATATATATATATATATATATATATATATATATATATATATATATATATATATATATATATATATATATATATATATATATATATATATATATATATATATATATATATATATATATATATATATATATATATATATATATATATATATATATATATATATATATATATATATATATATATATATATATATATATATATATATATATATATATATATATATATATATATATATATATATATATATATATATATATATATATATATATATATATATATATATATATATATATATATATATATATATATATATATATATATATATATATATATATATATATATATATATATATATATATATATATATATATATATATATATATATATATATATATATATATATATATATATATATATATATATATATATATATATATATATATATATATATATATATATATATATATATATATATATATATATATATATATATATATATATATATATATATATATATATATATATATATATATATATATATATATATATATATATATATATATATATATATATATATATATATATATATATATATATATATATATATATATATATATATATATATATATATATATATATATATATATATATATATATATATATATATATATATATATATATATATATATATATATATATATATATATATATATATATATATATATATATATATATATATATATATATATATATATATATATATATATATATATATATATATATATATATATATATATATATATATATATATATATATATATATATATATATATATATATATATATATATATATATATATATATATATATATATATATATATATATATATATATATATATATATATATATATATATATATATATATATATATATATATATATATATATATATATATATATATATATATATATATATATATATATATATATATATATATATATATATATATATATATATATATATATATATATATATATATATATATATATATATATATATATATATATATATATATATATATATATATATATATATATATATATATATATATATATATATATATATATATATATATATATATTAGTCACCGTTTTCTGTTAAATGTCCGGAGTGATGGCTCCTCGGACCCCGATCGGGTCGGGGGCTGTCACACATCCACCGGTCAATAGTAACCGAACACATCTACCGGTTGACTTTGACCAAACACTTATCAGACTTCTGCCGATCACAAAACGACAGAATCTATTACCTAGCTACATCCGCCGCTCAACAGTAACTGAAAACATCTTCCGGTTGACTTTGACCAAACACTTATACAAACTTCTGCCGATCACAAAACGACATAATCTATTGCCTAGCTACATCTGCCGCTCAACAGTAACCGAACACATCTGCCGGTTGACATTGACCAAAAATTTATACAAACCTTTGCCGATCATAAAACGACAGAATCTATTGCCTACATCTACCGCTCAACAGTAACTGAACAGTTAACCGAAACCCATACAATTTCCCCCTGTACATACACACCATTCACTCGGAACTTCCAAGAACATTAAAAACAACATTCTCCATTTCCAGAAACATCAAAATGAACATTATATACATATATGTTCACGAACTATCCAACATACACATCCAAACATGTTTCTAACTATACAAATTATCAAAAACACTACAAAATACTATCAATATCTATTCAGATCCAAGCATCCTAAAATGTTTAACTATAACATTTTCCTATCTTTCTATCCATCAATTTTCCAAAACACATACTTACGTCCCCACGGGTCAAAATAAGCACCGACTATGCCAACACACTCCCGCGAGCATTCTTCTTCAAGCTGCTTAAACTTCGGGCGGAGGAACGTCGTCCTCACCTATATCGAAGTCACCTACACCAAAGAAATAAAATGTGACCTAGAGGCTCAGTAAATCTACGTGAATGCACATGAATGCCATGCATGTACAGTTCATAAATCATGCTTCCTACCTTTTCACTATTTCATTTCATTTCATTTTATGTCACCGGGGCTTCACTCTCGCTAGATAGGAGCGGCAAATCCGGCAATTGGATAGCCCCTCATATCTAACCGGGGAGAAAACATGCTTCATCCGACAGCCGTGTCTGAACCACCGCCACCGACGTGACCATCATTACATTCATTTACCTTTTCGTTATTCCTTTCCGTTTATGTAAAAACATGCATGGAAATTCCATTTTCGTGCTTTTTCATAAACCATGATGCGTGCATGTATAGAATGACATAACAAAAACAAAGCATGCAAACAATAAACTTATACATTCAACAATCTAACTAAACTAACTACCCAACACAGCGAGCATCTCCAATTCCTCGATCGACATAGTCTTATGGTGTAGGCCAATCGGCCAAACGAGTCACGGAGACTTACCTCGTGTCCGTTGCAACTCAAGCTCTGTCCACGAGCGTTGTTCACCTAAGGCAATTCACAACAACCTTCATTAATTCAACTCATTCACACCAACGACCATAAATACGTCCATTTGAGGCATAATGACGGTAACTCTGTCGATCTAAACCCTATTTCACGTTTCTAACAAAACCTTAACAAAATGCTAGTCCGTATAACCCTAGAAATTGAAATCTAAAGCTCCAAAACTATAGATTCATACCTAGAGTCGGGTTTGGAGGAGAAAACGTGAAGAAACTTCGAAGATCAGAGAACGAATCGCCGAGAGGAGAGGAGAGAAAATGAAGGTTTCGTTGAAGTGCTGAGAAAGGAAGGATTTTGTGATTTTTAATAAAAATTTGGCTTGGCAAATTACTTATTTACCACTCCATTTGATTTCTATTTGTTTCTCCACTTATCTCGTTATTTGACTAACTATTCGTTTTATCCAAATTTCCTTATTTCACCATAAATTCCAATTTATTATTTAGGTTCCAATAAAACTTTCTGCTCGCAAAACGAACTTAATTTGACATATTTACAAAAATACCATTATTTAATGGAATTATAAAATCCCGTAAAACCGGGTGTTACATTCCATCCAACTTAATTAAAATTTTGTCCTCAAAATTTGGCTATACAAACAGTTCAGGATACTTCGACATCATATCATGCTGCCTCTCCCAAGTAGCCTCCTCAACATCATGATTCCGCCATAAAACTTTTACTAGTGGGATCTCCTTATTGTGCAATACCTTGATAGAGGACTCTAGAATTCGTACCGGCTTTTCCTCGTAGGTTAGCGTTGGTTGCACTTCGATCTCTCTTGTTTCAACGACATGTGATGGATCACGCATGCATTTTTTGAGCATGGACACGTGGAACACATCGTGAATACCTTCCATGGATGCCGGGAGCTGTAACCTGTACGCCAAAGTCCCGATTCTCTTAAAAATAGGAAAAGGCCCCACATATCGAGGGTTCAACTTGGCTCTTCTTTCGAACTGCATAACGCCCTTAAACGGGAAAATCTTTAAATATACTTCGTCACCCTCCTTGAATTGGAATTCCCTCCGTCTAGTGTCAGCATAACACTTTTGGTGGCTCTGTGCTATCTCCATACGTTGTCTGATAATAGCGATCTTCTCCACTGTTTGCTGCAAAATATCTGGGCCAATTATACTAGCATCGCCGACCTCATCCCAGTATAACTGAGACCTACACTTTCGACCATACAATGCTTCGTACGGAGCCATGTCAATTGTAGCCGGAAGCTGTTGTTGTACGAGAACTCAATCAAGGGCAAATATCGGTTCCACGAGCCCTGAAACTCCAGCACGCAAGCCCTAAACATATCCTCAAGGATTTGATTTGTTCTTTCTGTCTGTCCATCAGTCTGAGGATGGAACGTCGTGCTAAAATTCAACTGAGTTCCCATGGCCTTATGCAAACTCTTCTAGAACTTTGAAGTAAACCTGGCATCTCTATCGGAGACAATCGAAATAGGCACTCCGTGTAATCTGACAATCTCTTGCACATACAGCTCGGCAAGCTGATCCATAGAATAGGTCATCTTCACTGATAGAAAGTGGGTCGTCTTTGTCAAACGATCCACAATTGTAACACCCGGCTTTACGGGATTTAATATTATTCCAATATTGTCGGCATTTTTGTAAATACGTCAAATTAAACTCGTTTTACGAACGGAAAGTTTTAATGAAGCCGTAATAATAAATTGGAATTTGTGGTGAAATATGAAAATTTTAGAAAATCAGATCGCTAATTAAATAACGAGACAATTGGAGGAATAAGTTGAAATTTGATGGAAGGGCAATTTAGTCATTTACCAAGCCAAAGTTATAAAAAAATAGGCAAAATGGTTTCTTCTCCAGCACTTCAACGAAAAACTCTTCTCTCCCTCCCCTTCGCGCGATTCTTCTCCTCTCCATCGGCGATTCTCCTCTCTGTGGTCGAAGCTTGTCCTCCGACGACTCGAGTCATCACGTTTCTCTTCCGTCATCGCTCTCTAGGTATGGCTCTAAGCTTTTGGAACGTTAAATATCAATTTCTAGGGTTTTAAACGATTAGGGTTCGTTAGGATTTTCGTCGAAAACGTGAATCGATGTTTGAAATTGATAGGTTGAGCTTAGTTATGCCTCTAATGGGCGTATTCATGAGTATCGGAGCTTAGTTCGTCGGTTTGTTGAGGTGTATTTGAGTTTTTGGTTAAGTTGGAGCTTAAAAACCTCCATAAATGGAGCTTTTGTAATGTCGATCGCGAATTGCTCGACGAAATGCCTCAACGAACTAAAATAGAGTTTAGGAGATGTTTCTTTAGTTAGGAGTTAGCAAATTTTGGAGTTTGATGATTTAGACTCGATTTAATGTCGTATATTGTGAAATGTATAGGTGAACAAACGCTCGTGGACGGAGCTCGGTGTGCAACGACACGAGGTAAGTTCTCGTGATCTATTGTGGCCGATTGGCCTACACCATAAGTCGGAATTCGTCTTGAGGATTGTTTGGTGATGTGTTTGTTTGTATTGTTTCGGTTGGGTAGATTAGGTTCGGTTGTTTTTATAGGTTGTGTGTTATAGAGTTTTGATGGTATGTTTGTTTTGTATGCTTTACTGTTCATTGAATTGTTCATGCATCATGGTTTTTAAAAAAATGTCATGAAAATGAATTTATGCACGGATTTCATGAAAAGAACATGCATGTAAAGGCAAGCAAAGTATCACAGTAAACAACCATGACATGGGGTTATCAGGGATGAGGTTCAGACCTGGCATTCCGTGGTGAGCGGGTTTCCCTCCCTTTAGATGGTGTGGGCTGTCTAATCGCTTGACGTGCCCTATCCATCTGTCGAGCGTTTCCGATAACCATAGACTGACACGCACGGATATATGCATAGACATGGACGGTTTTCATAGTACAGAGCATACATGATCATGCATTAGCATTTACGTAGAGCTTACTGAGATTTTTATCTCATAGGTGTTTTTATGGTGTAGGTGATTTTGAGACAGGTGAGGATGATGTCCCTCCGCCTGAAGTATGAGCACGTTGACGAAAGATGGCCCGTGGGAGTGCGCTGAAAGTCGGTGCGTGATTTTGACCCGTGGGGACATAGGTAAATGTTTTGGGATTCAATAGAAAGAATATTGGAAATTTGTATAGATAAACATTTTAGGATGCTTGGATCTGGATAGGTAGTTTGTTGTGTTTTTCTTTTGGGAAATTGAAAGTATTTTGTAATGTTTTGGTATTTTTAAACAGGAGGAAATGTTAAACTTTAAACGGAACCACGCGATTTGTTTTCATGAAATTTGGTTATATTTTAAACGTATTTTGAGTCGGTGAGCGGATAGCGAGTGTAACGTAGGTGGGTGATAGTGTTATGGTGTAGAAGTGTGTTTTTGAGGAATGTATGAAATGGTGTGATAATGGAATGAGAAAGGTGATGAGTGTGTATTGGGTGTGTAAATGGTGTGCAGGGCGTGAAGAAAATAGAAAGAAGGAAGAGGAAGAGGAAGAGAGAGAAGGTGGGGGCGAGCCCTCTGGAAAGCGAATCCAGAGGGGCTGCCGAACGATCACCAGGCAGGGCGATCGTTCGCCCCCCTAAGTTACAACTTCTCTGGAATTTCTAAAGAAGTTGCCGAGCGATCGCTGCGCTATCGCTTGGCATAGGGAGCAGATCGCCAAGGGGGGCGATCAGCCAGGCGATCAGTCGCCTGGCGATGATCGCCCATCATTTTTATGGGACAGAGTCCTTTTTTGCCCCTCCCTTCACTGGCCGAAGTATTTCAAGTTATTTTTAAATGTTTTTGAATATGGTTTCATTTGTTTCCAGTTTTAATTTAATTGTTTAAACTATATCCAAATGGTTTTCAATTTTCTAAAAGATTTTAACGAGTTTAATTCCGCCTAAACGTTTGAAAGTTTAAATTGAGAATTAGTAATCGAAAAAGTAAATTTTAGACGGGAAATTAAGGGTTAGGTTTAAGGGTCGTTACAGTTATGGTATCAGAGTCCCCTGGTTTTAAAAACGGTTCTGTAGACTGCACGACTGCTCAGCCACTACGCGGACATCCTTCATCAACTGTAAGTACGTTTAAATGTTTTATTGAAATTCGATTTCTTAGGATTACTGTTTTAACTTTTATAGGAGATTATAGAAAATGGGTCGAGGTAGGGACGCCAGAGATGATGCCATGGATAGGCTAACAGACTTACTCGATCGTCAATCCCAACATATGGATCGACAAGCCCAACAGATTGCGGACTTGGTTCGGGAGAATCGGAGGGCCCAGGATATAGTCGTTCCTAATGGTCAACGCATGGAGAGATTCCAAAAGCTAAGGCCTCCTATATTCGATGGGCAATCTACGGACCCCTCTATTGCTGAGGAGTGGGTTCAAAAAATGGAGGATATGTTGGCGTATGCCAAAGTGGACAATGCCGAGAAGGTAGAGTGCGTCACATTCCACCTGGCACTGGATGCCCGATCTTGGTGGGATTCTGTGAAGGCTACAATGGACGTGGCTCTGATGAGATGGGAACGGTTTAAAACCGTGTTCTTTGATAAGTATTTCAGCCGTACAGTGAGGGCGACAAAGAGAGCTGAGTTTACACAATTGAAGCAGACTAATACGGTGGCAGCGTATATCAGGAAGTTTGAAGCTTTATCCAAGTTTGCACCGCGCCTAGTCAGTGATAATGAAGAAAAGGTGCAACAATTTATGGATGGACTGAACAAGGAGATCCGAAAGAACATCATAGTGTCTGGTATTCTAGATGTGCCTTATGAGGAAATTGCAGCGAGAGCCCTTGAGTTCGAAGCTGCTGAGTTGACATGCGTTAAGCCTAGAGAACCTGCTAAGGGCTTCTTTCGCGAGATTCAGCCTCAGGTACGAAATCGAGGCTGGCAACCCAGAGGACAACAACAACGAGGCGTCAAAAGGCCTCATCAAGGAGGAGGCGATCAAGGTAAGGGGAAACAGGTTCAAGGGGCTGCACAGAAACCTGTTTGTCCAAAGTGCTAGAAGGAACATTATAGCACTTGTCGGTTGGGCACGAACAGTTGTTATAGATGTGGAGAAATTGGTCATTTTGCTCAGAACTGTCCGAGGGCGGCCACCAATCAGAGAACAGTTATGCCGAGGATCTTTGCATTTATCGAGCCCGGAGATGTTGATGATGAGGCTCAGCCTTCTGTGATAGCAGGTACTATTCTAGTCATGGGTGTGCCAGTGTTTTCTTTGATAGATACAGGAGCTACGCAATCCTTCATTTCAACTGCTTGCATGATTAGATTAGGGCTAGTATCTGAGTTAGCTGAGTGCGAGTATCGAGTAATGCTGCCTTCGGGAGCGAATATGCAATCTGATCGGGTTTTCCAGGGCAACGTCGTCTCTGTGGGAAACAACACCCTCTATGCCCGGTTGATAGTTATGGGTATAGAGGTGTATGATCTTATTTTGGGGATGGATTGGCTTGCACGCCATTGCGCCACAATTGACTGCGGGTCCAGGATGGTGACTTTCCGCCCCCCGAACAAAGTTGAGTTCACTTTTCAGGCAATGAATAGGTTAAGCGGGTTACCTACTACTTATTCGATGATAGCCAGAGAACAATTTAAAGATGGGTGCTCGATTTTTGTGGCCACGGTGATTGATACCCGACTACTTGATAAATTGAAACCAGATGATCTTCTGGTGGTTAAGGAATTCTCAAGGATTTTTCTTGACGATCTTCCTGGACTACCGCCGGATCGGGAGATCGAGTTAGTGATTGATGTTTATCCGAGTTCAGCACCTGTATCCAAGAATGCGTATAGATTGGCGCCTGCTGAATTGAAGGAGCTGAAGTCACAGTTGGAAGAATTATTAGACAAAGGGTTTATTCGACCCAGCTTTTCTCCTTGGGGTGCGCCAGTCCTGTTTGTGAAGAAAAAGGACGGAACTCTCAGGATATGCGTTGATTATCGAGAGTTAAATAAATTGACCGTGAAAAACAAGTATCCACTGCCCCGAATTGACGATCTATTTGACCAACTGCAGGGTGCCCGAGTGTTTTCAAGGATTGACCTATGCTCGGGTTATTATCAGTTGAAGGTCTGAAAAGAAGATATTGAAAAGACGGCGTTTCGAACGAGATATGGACATTACGAATTTCTTGTAATGTCTTTTGGACTTACGAATGCTCCTGCAGCGTTTATGGATATGATGAACCGCGTCTTCAAAGAATATTTGGACAAGTTTGTTGTAGTATTTATAGATGACATCCTGGTCTATTCTAAGACAAAGGAGGAACATGAGGAGCACCTACGGATTGTTCTAAGGACTTTGTGCCAACACCAATTATATTCGAAGTTTTCTAAGTGTGAATTCTGGCTTGATCAGGTAAGCTTTCTTGGTCATATCGTATCTCAAGAAGGAATCTCAGTGGATCCAGCAAAAATTGAGGTTGTCAAGAAATGGCCACAGCCTAAAAATGTACGAGAGGTACGAGGATTTCTTGGTTTAGCTGGATATTACAGGAAGTTCATTGAGGGATTTTCGAAGATAGCAGTTCCTCTATCCCGATTGACGAGAAAGAATGAGAGGTTTTTTTTTTTTTTTTTTTTTTTTTTTTTTTTTTTTTTTTTTTTTTTTTTTTTTTTTTTTTTTTTTTTTTTTTTTTTTTTTTTTTTTTTTTTTTTTTTTTTTTTTTTTTTTTTTTTTTTTTTTTTTTTTTTTTTTTTTTTTTTTTTTTTTTTTTTTTTTTTTTTTTTTTTTTTTTTTTTTTTTTTTTTTTTTTTTTTTTTTTTTTTTTTTTTTTTTTTTTTTTTTTTTTTTTTTTTTTTTTTTTTTTTTTTTTTTTTTTTTTTTTTTTTTTTTTTTTTTTTTTTTTTTTTTTTTTTTTTTTTTTTTTTTTTTTTTTTTTTTTTTTTTTTTTTTTTTTTTTTTTTTTTTTTTTTTTTTTTTTTTTTTTTTTTTTTTTTTTTTTTTTTTTTTTTTTTTTTTTTTTTTTTTTTTTTTTTTTTTTTTTTTTTTTTTTTTTTTTTTTTTTTTTTTTTTTTTTTTTTTTTTTTTTTTTTTTTTTTTTTTTTTTTTTTTTTTTTTTTAGTAAAGTTGTATGGTCTCCTGCTTGTGAGAAGAGCTTTGTGGAGCTAAAACAGAGATTGACTACAGCTCCAGTTCTTACACTACCAGTTGAGGGCGATAAGTTCAGTATTTACTGTGATGCCTCGAGGGTCGGACTGGGATGTGTATTGATGCAGGAGGGCAGAGTCATTGCCTATGCTTCTAGACAGTTGAAGCCATATGAGCAAAACTATCCGACACACGACCTTGAGCTTGCAGCGGTCGTTTTTGCATTAAAAATCTGGAGACATTACCTGTATGGGCAGCAGTGTGAAGTGTTCTCAGATCAACAGAGCTTAAAGTATCTATTTACATAAAAGGAGTTGAACATGTGACAAAGACGGTGGTTGGAGTTCGTTAAAGATTACGATTTTGAAATTAAATACCACCCAGGAAAGGCAAATAAAGTAGCAGATGCCTTGAGACGAATGCCTATAACGAGCCAGCCTTCGCTTGCAGCAATGTCGGTAATGCTAAGGTCTGAGATTGAGAAGTTCGACGTTGAAATTGTGGCAGAATTGTCAAGTATGCTTACTAACATTTCTCTTAGACCGACGATTTTGGACAGAATACGAATGGCTCAACAAAACAATTCGGAGTGTGAAAGGCATCAAATGAGCATGACATCTGAAAATTCATCTGACTTCAACCTGACAGATGATGGAGTACTGAAATTCAGGCACAGGTGATACGTGCCTAATGATGATGAGCTGAAAAATGAGATCTTAACTGAGGCACATTCCTCAGTGTATTCAGTGCATCCGGGAAGCACCAAAATGTATAGAGACTTGAGACAACATTTTTGGTGGCCTAACATGAAGAGAGAAATTGCCAGGTACGTGGAAACCTGCCTGATTTGTCAACAGGTTAAGGCAGAACATCAAAGGCCAGCCGGAACCTTACAGCCACTGCCTATTCCGGAGTGGAAATGGGAGCAAATATCCACAGATTTTATAGTTGGACTCCCGAGAACAACAAAGGGGCACAATGGTATTTGGGTGATCGTGGACCGTTTGACGAAGACGGCCCACTTCCTGCCAGTGAAGATGACCTATTCTATGGACCAGCTAGCTGAGCTGTACGTACAGGAGATTGTTAGACTACGGAGTGCCTATCTCTATTGTTTCTGATAGAGATGCCAGATTTACTTCGAAGTTCTGGAAGAGTTTACATAAGGCAATGGGAACTCAGTTGAATTTTAGCACGACATTTCATCCTCAGACTGACGGATAGACAGAAAGAACAAATCAGATTCTCGAGGATATGCTTAGAGCTTGCGTGCTAGAGTTTCAGGGCTCGTGGAGTCGATATTTGCCTTTGATTGAGTTTTCGTACAACAACAGCTTCCAGGCTACTATTGGCATGGCTCCGTATGAAGCGTTATATGGTCGAAAATGCAGGTCTCCGCTATATTGGGATGAGGTAGGAGAGGCTAGCATAGTGGGCCCAGACATTTTGCAGCAAACGGCGGAGAAAATCGCTGTTATTAGACAACGCATAGAGATTGCACAAAGCCGCCAAAAGAGTTATGCTGACACGAGACGGAGAGAATTACAGTTCAAGGAAGGTGACGAGGTGTATTTAAAGATTTCTCCGTTCAAAGGCGTTATGCGATTTGGAAGGCGAGGCAAATTGAACCCACGTTTTGTAGGGCCCTTTCCTATCCTGAAGAGGGTCGGAACTATGGCGTATAGATTGCAGCTTCCAGCATCGATGGAGGGTATTCACGATGTGTTCCACGTGTCTATGCTCAGAAAGTGTATACGCGATCCATCACACGTCGTTGAAACGAGGGAGATTGAAGTGCAACCAACGCTGAACTACGAGGAAAGGTCAGTACGAATCCTAGAGTCTTCCATCAAGGTGTTGCAAAATAAGGAGATTCCTCTGGTAAAGGTTTTGTGGAGGAACCATGATGTAGAGGAGGCTACTTGGGAGAGACAGCAGGATATGATGTTGAAGTATCCTGAAATGTTTGTGTAATGAAATTTTGAGGACAAAATTTAAATAAGGTGGGTGGAATGTAACACCCGGCTTTACGGGATTTAATATTATTCCAATATTGTCGGCATTTTTGTAAATACGTCAAATTAAACCTGTTTTACGAACGGAAAGTTTTAACGAAGCCGTGATAATAAATTGGAATTTGTGGTGAAATATGAGAATTTTAGAAAATCGGATCGCTAATTAAATAACGAGACAATTGGAGGAATAAGTTGAAATTTGATGGAAGGGCAATTTAGTCATTTACCAAGCCAAAGTTATAAAAAAATAGGCAAAATGGTTTCTTCTCCAGCACTTCAACAAAAAACTCTTCTCTCCCTCCCCTTCGCGCGATTCTTCTCCTCTCCATCGGCAATTCTCCTCTCCGTGGTCGAAGCTTGTCCTCCGACGACTCGAGTCTTCACGTTTCTCTTCCGTCATCGCTCTCTAGGTATGGCTCTAAGCTTTTGGAACGTTAAATATCAATTTCTAGGGTTTTAAACGATTAGGGTTCGTTAGGGTTTTCGTCGAAAACGCGAATCGATGTTTGAAATTGATAGGTTGAGCTTAGGTATGCCTCTAATGGACGTATTCATGAGTATCCGAGCTTAGTTCGTCGGTTTGTTGAGGTGTATTTGAGTTTTTGGTTAAGTTGGAGCTTAAAAACCTCCATTAATGGAGCTTTTGTAATGTCGAGCGCGAATTGCTCGACGAAATGCCTCAACGAACTAAAATAGAGTTTAGGAGATGTTTCTTTAGTTAGGAGTTAGCAAATTTTGGAGTTTGATGATTTAGACTCGATTTAATGTCGTATATTGTGAAATGTATAGGTGAACAAACGCTCGTGGACGGAGCTTGGTGTGCAACGACACGAGGTAAGTTCTCGTGATCTATTGTGGCCAATTGGCCTACACCATAAGTCGGAATTCGTGTTGAGGATTGTTTGGTGATGTGTTTATTTGTATTGTTTCAGTTGGGTAGATTAGGTTCGGTTGTTTTTATAGGTTGTGTGTTATAGAGTATTGATGGTATGTTGGTTAAGTTGGAGCTTAAAACCTCCATTAATGGAGCTTTTGTAATGTCGAGCGCGAATTGCTCGACGAAATGCCTCAACGAACTAAAATAGAGTTTAGGAGATGTTTCTTTAGTTAGGAGTTAGCAAATTTTGGAGTTTGATGATTTAGACTCGATTTAATGTCGTATATTGTGAAATGTATAGGTGAACAAACGCTCGTGGACGGAGCTTGGTGTGCAACGACACGAGGTAAGTTCTCGTGATCTATTGTGGCCAATTGGCCTACACCATAAGTCGGAATTCGTGTTGAGGATTGTTTGGTGATGTGTTTATTTGTATTGTTTCAGTTGGGTAGATTAGGTTCGGTTGTTTTTATAGGTTGTGTTATAGGTTGTATGCTTTACTGTTCATTGAATTGTTCATGCATCATGGTTTTTAAAAAAATGTCATGAAAATGAATTTATGCACGGATTTCATGAAAAGAACATGCATGTAAAGGCAAGCAAAGTATCACAGTAAACAACCATGACATGGGGTTATCGGGGATGAGGTTCAGACCTGGCGTTCCGTGGTGAGCGGGTTTCCCTCCCTTTAGATGGTGTGGGCTGTCTAATCGCTTAACGTGCCCTATCCATCTGTCGAGCGTTTCCGATAACCATAGACTAACACGTACGGATATATGCATAGACATGGACGGTTTTCATAGTACAGAGCATACATGATCATGCATTAGCATTTACGTAGAGCTTACTGAGATTTTTATCTCATAGGTGTTTTTATGGTGTAGGTGATTTTGAGACAGGTGAGGATGATGTCCCTCCGCCTGAAGTATGAGCACGTTGACGAAAGATGGCCCGTGGGAGTGCGCTGACAGTCGGTGCGTGATTTTGACCTGTGGGGACATAGGTAAATGTTTTGGAATTCAATAGAAAGAATATAGGAAATTTGTATAGATAAACATTTTAGGATGCTTGGATCTGGATAGGTAGTTTGTGGTGTTTTTCTTTTGGGAAATTGAAAGTATTTTGTAATGTTTTGGTATTTTTAAACAGGAGGAAATGTTAAACTTTTAAACGGAACCACGCGGTTCGTTTTCATGAAATTTAGTTATATTTTAAATGTATTTTGAGTCAGTGAGCGGATAGCGAGTGTAACGTAGGTGGGTGATAGTGTTATGGTGTAGAAGTGTGTTTTTGAGGAATGTATGAAATGGTGTGATAATGGAATGAGAAAGGTGATGAGTGTGTATTGGGTGTGTAAATGGTGTGCAGGGCGTGAAGAAAATAGAAAGAAGGAAGAGGAAGAGGAAAAGAGAGAAGGTGGGGGCGAGCCCTCTGGAAAGCGAATCCAGAGGGGCTGCCGAACGATCGCCAGGCAGGGCGATCGTTCGCCCCCCTAAGTAAAGAGAGAAGGTGGGGGCGAGCACTCTGGAAGCGAATCAGAGGGGCTGCCGAACGATCGCCAGTGCAGGGCGATCGTTGAACTTCTCTGGAATTTCTAGAGAAGTTGCCGAGCGATCGCTAGGCGATCGCTTGGCATAGGGAGCAGATCGCCAAGGGGGCGATCAGCCAGGCGATCAGTCGCCTGGCGATGATCGCCCATCATTTTTATGGGACAGAGTCCCTTTTTGCCCCTCCCTTCACTGGCCGAAGTATTTCAAGTTATTTTTAAATGTTTTTGAATATGGTTTCATTTGTTTCCAGTTTTAATTTAATTGTTTAAACTATATCCAAATGGTTTTCAATTTTCTAAAAGATTTTAACGAGTTTAATTCTGCCTAAACGTTTGAAAGTTTAAATTGAGAATTAGTAATCGAAAAAGAAAATTTTATACGGGAAATTAAGGGTTAGGTTTAAGGGTCGTTACAACAATTACCCAGATGTCATCGTGCCATTTTGTCGTTCTTGGGAGTCCAATAATGAAATCCATAGAGATTTGCTCCCATTTTCACTCTGGAATCGGCAGTGGTTGTAAGGTTCCGGCTGGCCTTTGGTGTTCTGCCTTCACCTGTTGGCAAACCAATCAGGTTTCCACATACCTGGCAATCTCTCTCTTCATGTTCGGCCACCAGAAATGTTGCCTCAGGTCTCTATATATTTTTGTGCTCCCCGAATGCATTGAGTATGCCGAGGAGTTTTCCTCGGTTAAGATCTCTCTCTTTAGTTCATCATCGCTAGGCACGTACCACCTGTGCCTAAATTTCAATACTCCTTCATCTGTCAGGTTGAAATCAGACGAACCTTCAGATGTCATGCTCATTCGATGCTTTTCACACTCCAAATCTTTTTGTTGAGCTTCTCGTATTCTGTCCAAAATCGTTGGTCTAAGAGAAATGTTGGTGAGCATGCTAGACAACTCTGCCACAATCTCCACATCAAATTTCTCAATCTCAGACCTCAACGTCACAGACATCGCTACAAGCGAAGGCTGACTCGTAGTAGGCATCCTGCTCAAAGCATCAGCGACTTTATTTGCCTTCCCCGGGTGGTATTTAATTTCGAAGTCATAATCTTTAACGAACTCCAACCAACTTCGCTGTCGCATATTAAGTTCTTTCTGCGTAAGCAAGTAATTTAAGCTTCTATGATCAGAGAACACCTCACACTGCTGCCCATACAAATAGTGTCTTCAGATTTTTAAAGAAAAGACAACCGCTGCAAGCTCAAGGTCGTGTGTCAGATAATTCTGCTCGTATGGCTTCAACTGCCTAGAAGCATAAGCAATGCCCTGCCTTCCTGCATCAATACGCATCCCAGTCCGACCCTTGAGGCGTCGCAATAAATACTGAACTTATCACCCTCAACTGGTAGTGTCAGAACTGGAGCCGTAGTCAATCTCTGTTTCAGCTCCACAAAACTCTTTTCACAAGCGGGCGACCATACAAATTTCTCATTCTTTCTCGTCAAGCGGGATAGAGGGACTGCAATCTTCGAAAATCCCTCGATGAACTTCTTGTAATATCTAGCCAAGCCGAGAAATCCTCGTACCTCTCGCACATTTTTAGGCCGTGGCCAATCTCTGACAACTTCAATCTTTGTCGGGTCTACTGAGATTCCCTCCTGAGATATGATAAGGCCGAGAAAGTGTAGCACCCGGTTCTATTAAACCAACTTCCATTCCGTTATTTAATAGTAAGCATGTTGTGGAGAAAATTGAGGAAAGTATTAATTAGGTTAATGAGTGACTAAGTAAGGGCATAGTGGTAAATTGAGAACTTATAATGGATAACCTATTTAAGAAAAGAGGCTTTGTGATTAAATGCACTGTAGCCGCCACTCTTTCCCTACTCTCCTCTCTCGGTAATCAGCTCAAGCAGTAGAGCTCTCTAGGCGATTCTTCCATCCAATTTTCTCCAAACTAGGTGAGTTCTGTTTCGATTCCTTGCTGCATTGGTAACTATCGATGATTTGGGTAGTGGATAAATGTGAGTTTCAAGAATGCTGTGAGCGAACTAGTTCAGGTTTTATGGTAATCGGAGATGTATAACGAACTAAGCTCTTAAACTAGTTTTCTTAGACTTCTAGATAGTGTAGAATGAGGTTTAATAAAATCTAATCAATAATCTGTCCATGGTTTTAGGTTGAGTAAGCTCCTAAAGTAGTTTACAACACCGAGCATTTCCAAGAGAGCCAGGTAAGTGAAGTATGCATGTGCCTTTGGGCCTACATCACAAAACAGTAGGATTATGTATTATGTGAATGAGTTTGTATGTCATGCATCATGTTTTTTTTTTTTTTAAGATTACGAAAATGAATTTCCATGTAAGGAATGGTAAGGCATGAACTGAATGTGACAGATAAACTATTAAGGGAACTAATCCACCCCTTAACTTATGAAGGGATTTATAACATTGGGAGAGTTGATCCCACTCCCAAGGGAACCTGGGGATCATTATAGCTGTTAAGGGAATTAATCCACCCCTTAATTGATGAAGAGGATTTATGACTTTGGGAGAGTTGATCTCACTCCCAATGGAATATTGAGATCAGATTACGATGAATGTGAATGCAACTGAGCTGGGAAAGTAGAAACTGCATGATTAAGATTTACATTTCAGCATTCCATTTCATGATTGCTTCACTTATTTAGCATTAGGCTAATAGATGAGTTTTGTGATGTAGATGAAGAAAAGACAGCAGGTGTGTTCTCTGAGTTTGTTGAGAGCTAGGCAGGTTAGGGGGTACATTCATGCATCGAACTGGCAGCTAACGGGGCGGTTTAACTGATGTCAGGAGTCGTGAAGGTTTAGTTGACAATGTTTCAATTTAAGTACGTTGAGTTTTTATAACAGTAGTAGTTTTAATGTTTTTTTTTGGAATACATCTTGAGACTTTCTATTAATGGTACTCTGTCAGTTTAATAGTGGTCTTACCATATTTCAGAGTAATACACTGATTTAAATAGTTTCGAATGGTTTTTAGTAAAATGTTCATGTTCTACTGGTAGAGTTTTCTTGTTAGAGTGAAATTGTTACTACGCTGTTTTCGTTGAGTATTTTTGATCTATCGATAGATGATGTCTATCGGCAGACGTAGAGTTGTTGTTCTGTTGACTATCGGATGATGTCTTCAGTAAAGTCACCGGATGATATCGAGTAATTTATTCATCGGATGATGAAGGTAAAAGTCTTTTGTCGTTTAGCGATCGGTTGATGTCGGGTATGAAACCTATCGGATGATGTAGTAGAAGTTTGTCGTTTTGTGATCGGTATATGTAGTTTGTTCTATCGGAAGACGTGAGTAAAAGTTTTGTCGTCTTGTAGTCGGCAGAGGCTGGATGAACAAATCATCCGGCTGACGTTACCGGTAGATGCGAGTAGCAAAAACTTGTCGTTTTGCGATCGGCTGAAGTTGGAAGAGTGATTCTTCCGGCTGACGTCATCGACTGAAGTTGGAAGAGTGATTCTTCCGGCTGGCGTCATCGGTGGAAGTCTTCGGTTTATTTCTTTTTGTTGACCTTGTCTAGCGGCAGATGCGTTTGACTTTTACAATTTTCATGTTTCCACGCTTAAGACTTGGTCGAACCAATTCCTACTATTTCAATTGATATTTCCAAACATTAATTTACAACCCCGTTTAATCTCTGCTTGTTTTCAAATGATTTTTCCGCTGTGAATTTTAACGTTGTGGTTTCAGTGAACATCTAGTTTTGACTTTCAAGTGAAATTTTAAGTTTGGTCCAAAATTTCCTAGTTATGTTCGGATTTATGAGTAACGAACTGAGTTTAGAAAACTCGGGGCGTTACAGTATAGTATTAGAGACATTCAGTTAAAACGGTCAAAAGATTACTTATCAGTGACAATCGTTGCATGGGAGTACTCTAACAACAGTAAGTGTTTATGTTAGCTTTAGCTATAAGATGATTATGAGAGTAGTTAACCCTATGCAGAAATTTAGTATTATGGCCAAACGCCCAGGGAGGCCTAGAGTACCAAGAGAAATGCCGAATGTGAGAAGTGAAGAGGAGCCTAGTGTGATTAGGCAGTTGACAGATTTAGTGCGTCAGCAAACTGATTTAGTGCGCCAACAGTCCGATCAGTTGGGTGTGTTGTTGAACCGAGATGTACAAGGAAGCGCTAACTCGAGTTCTAGCGGTGAGCACTCTGGAGACAGAATTCGGAGACTTCAGCCGCCTACATTTGATGGGAAGTCAACTAATCCCACTGTTGCTGAAGAGTGGCTCAGAAAGGTTGAGAGTATGTTTAGGTATGCCAATATTGAGGAAGGAGACAAGGTCACTCTGGCAACATTCCATCTGGCTGGCGAAGCTCAACTCTGGTGGGAGTCTATGGAAACCGCCGCTGATGCCCTTGCTATGTCTTGGACACAATTCAGAGAAGTTTTCTATGAGAAGTATTTCAACAGCACTGTCCAGGCCGCTAAGAAAGTTGAATTTTTGAGCTTGAAACAGACGGCATTCGAGTCCCTGTCAAGATTTGCCGGACATCTTGTCCATAGGAATGAAGATAAAGTGTTTCAGTTTATGAATGGACTAAAGCCAGAGATTTTCAGAGGAGTCAAGTTTACTGGCATCAAAGGCTTGTCCTTCAGCGAGGTTGTGTCCACTGCGTTGGAAGTGGGGGATGCGGAAATGAAGTGTACTAGAGCAAGAGAAACCCCACGGAAGTTTATCCAACCACATCAACAGAGTGGAACAAAAAGGCCTAGTGAAAGCCAGAACAGTCAAGGAACGGGAAAGAAGGTACAGGACACCAAGAAGTATCCTCAGTGCCCGAAGTGTCTGAAAAGTCACCTGGGTGAATGTAGGTTCGGATTGGGAAAGTGTTTTAACTGTGAAGAGGTTGGACACTCGTTCAAGGATTGCCCAAAGCCCAGGATCATTCTATGTTTTCATTGTAACAAAGTCGGCCATATCAACAGGGACTGCCCAGCCTTGAAGAGTGGCCCTGCCAAGGTAAAGCCAAGGATATTCTCTATGATGGAGACGGGCGATGATGAACAACCTGTCGTGGTGTCAGGTACCATATTGATCAACTCTACCCCTGCCTTTACTTTAATAGATTCTGGTGCAACACATTCTTTTATAGCCTCTACATTTGCTGATAAGCTAGATGTACAGTTTATCCCCACTGAGCATGTGTTTAACGTAGCATTACCCTATGGTGAGCGCATGTACTCTAATCAAGTGATACCGGATAGCGTTGTATTAGTGGGAAGCATGAATTTGCCTGCTGACCTCATTATTATGGATATAACGGGATTTGATGTAATTATAGGAATGGATTGGTTGTTCAAGCATTATGCCACGATCGACTGTAGGACTGGAATAGTTAGTTTCCAACCCCCTGGTAGTTTGAAACATACCATTCAAGCTTCAAAGAAAAGTAAGAAAATGTCTGTGATGACTTCTATTAACACTAGACCTTCCCCATATAGAGAGTACTTGTGCTTCTTAGCTAGCGTTTTAGACACACAGCATGTAGAAAAAGCAAATCCTCAAAATGTCTTAATTGTCCAAGACTTTCTTGATGTATTTTTAGATGACCTTCCAACTTTACCACCAGATAGGGAAATTGAATTTGTTGTAGATGTTTACCCCGGTGCCGAGCCTGTGTCTAAAAATCCATATAGGTTAGCACCAACAGAACTTAAAGAATTAAAGAAACAGTTGGAGGATTTATTGGAAAAAGGGTTCATACGCCCAAGCTTTTCACCGTGGGGTGCACCCGTCCTTTTTGTCAAAAAGAAAGACGGATCAATGCGTATGTGCATTGATTATAGAGAATTGAACAAGTTAACTGTCAAGAACAAATATCCACTGCTTAGAATCGATGATTTATTTGACCAGCTTAATGGTGCACGTGTTTTCTCTAAAATTGACCTTAGGTCCGGCTATTACCAATTGAAAGTCAAATCTGAGGATATCCCTAAGACAGCCTTTCGCACAAGATATGGACATTATGAGTTTTTTTGTTATGTCTTTTGGTTTGACAAATGCACCAGCAGCATTCATGGATCTTATGAATAGGGTGTTTCATGAATACTTAGATAAATTCGTCATAGTGTTTATTGATGATATTCAGATCTATTCACGTACTAAGGATGAGCATGCAAGGCATTTGAGTTTGGTGTTAGGAGTACTTAGACAGCACCAACTTTATGCCAAGTTTTCCAAGTGTGAGTTTTGGTTGGACAGAGTTCACTTTCTTGGTCATGTGATCTCCGGTGATGGGATATCTGTCGATCCAGCCAAGGTCCAAGCAGTTAAGGAGTGGCCCCAGCCGAAGAATGCTACTGATATTAGGAGTTTTCTTGGATTTGCAGGATACTATAGAAAGTTCATTGAAGGATTTTCGAAGATTGCTACACCCCTTACTAAGTTAACAAGGAAAAATGTGAAGTATATATGGACTGATGAATGTGAGCATAGTTTTCAGACCTTGAAACAGAAATTGACCGATGCCCCAATATTAACCCTTCCAGTTGAAGATGGTAAATTTAGCATTTATTGTGACGCTTCCAAGATTGGTCTTGGATGTGTGTTGATGCAAGATGGTAAGGTAATAGCTTATGCCTCTAGACAGTTGAAAGTACATGAGAAGAATTACCCCACACATGACTTAGAATTAGCTATTGTTGTGTTCGCACTTAAGATTTGGAGGCATTACTTGTATGGACAACCTTGTGAGATATTTTTAGATCACAAGAGCGTGAAATATATTTTCACACAGAAGGAATTGAACATGAGGCAGCGTCGATGGTTGGAATTTGTAAAGGATTATGATTTTGAGATTGAATACCATCCCGGCAAAGCAAATGTTGTGGCCGATGCCTTGAGTACAATGACAACACCAACCCCAACTATGGTTTTCAACATGCCATTAGCCTTAGAGTCAGAATTCCAAAGGTTTAATTTAGAAGCAGTATCCAGTGTATCAACTATACTTTCAGCCATAACCTTAAAGCCTACCATTATGGAGAAAATAAAGGAGGCTCAGACGAATGATGACGAATGTAACAAGTACAAGTTAAGCATGAATTCTACAGACAAAATAGATTTTAACTATTCTGCTGATGAAATCCTTAAGTTTAGAAATAGATGGTTTGTCCCTGCCGTTAAAGGACTTCGTGATGAGATTCTTTCTGAAGTACACTCTTCCAGGTTCTCTGTTCACCCTGGGAGTACAAAGATGTACAAGGATCTTAAACAGCATTATTGGTGGCCAGGTATGAAACGAAGTGTGACAGAATATATAGGGTCATGTTTGTGTTGTCAGCAGGTTAAAGCTGAGCATCAGAGACCTGCTGGAAGGTTACAACCTTTACCAGTTCCCGAATGGAAATGGGAGCAAATAACGATGGACTTTGTGGTAGGATTGCCTAGAACGACTAAAGGACATGATGCAATTTGGGTGACAGTTGACCGTCTAACCAAATCAGCTCATTTCCTACCAATAAAGTGACTTACTCGATGGATCAACTTGCTGAATTGTATGTTCAAGAAATTGTTAGGTTACATGGAGTTCCAGGTACCATAGTTTCAGACCGAGACTCTAGATTTACATCTAAGTTTTGGAAAATTTTGCAGGAAAATTTTGCACAGGGCTATGGGTACACAGCTCAACTTTAGCACAGCCTTTCACCCTCAAACAGATGGACAGTCCGAAAGGACCATCCAAACACTAAAGGATATGCTTCGTGCATGCATATTGGATTTTCAAGGTTCCTGGAGCAAGTACCTATCCTTAGTAGAATTCTCTTATAATAACAGTTTTCAGGCAACTATCGGTATGGCACCGTATGAAGCACTGTATGGACGAAAGTGCAAATCTCCTTTGTACTGGGACGAAGTTGGTGAGGCACAGTTGCTTGGTTCTGACATTGTGAAACAAATTGTTGAGAAGGTTGCCCTCATCCGCCAGAGGATCTTAACAGCTCAAAGCCAGCAGAAAAGTTATGCCGACAGAAGACGCAGGGAACTAGAGTTTGAAGTAGGTGATGAAGTTTTCCTCAAGGTATCACCATTTAAAGGAGTTGTGAGATTCGGGAAGAGAGGCAAGTTGAACCCCAGATTTATTGGACCATTCACTATTCTGAAGAGAGTTGGGAGAGCAGCCTATCAGTTGCAGCTACCGGCTTCTATAGAGGGGATACACAGTGTGTTCCATGTTTCTATGTTGAAAAAGTGCATAAGGGATCCATATCAAGTTGTGGAGCAACAGGACATTAAAGTTCATCCTACCCTTACCTATGAGGAGAAACCAGTAAGGATCCTGGACTATGCAGTGAAGGTGTTGCGCAACAAAGAGGTTCTGTAACACCCGAGATTTTTGGGTATCCGCTCCAGGGGTATTTCTGTAAATAGTAAATATAGGTCCGTTTCGCGAGCGGTCGGTTATATTAGGACCCTAGAAATTTATAGAGATTTTTAGAAGAATAAGCAAAATTTTAGAAATCCAATCGATAGTGTAACGCCAAATTACGGTTTTCCACTTATAAAGTTTTAAGTCGTAAAAATAGTAAATTAAGTCCAAATTGCGAACGGGAAGTTTCGTTAGGACCCTAGAATTAAATAAGAATATTTGGAGAAATAAGGGAATTTTGGAGAAACCAAATCGATAGACGAAATCGCGAGTTAAGTAAAGAAAACTAACTAAGGGCAATATGGTAATTTGGAAAGTTAATTTTTATAAAAATAACAAACCTCTCTTTTTCCTCTCTCTCCCTTTCTGTTTTTCACAATTCCAGAGAGCCGAAGCTCTCTCTCCCTCTCTGTTTCTCCTCTCCTTCCCGCGGCTATTTCCTTCAACGCCGATCAACGGCTTCCCTCCTCCGATTCCTTCGATTTTCTTCGACGATTCAATCTTTTAGGTAACCTCTAAGCTGTATGCACGTTTATTTGTCGATTTAAGGTTGTATTCGTTAGGTTTTATCGATTAGGGTTTGATGACAAATTGTCGGATTTAGTTAGAAATCGATAGTTTAACGATGTTAATGCCCGATTAGGATGTATTGATGATTGTTGGAGAAATTAGAATGGATTAATAGTGTTGGTTGAAATTATAGTTGATTTTGATTTAATTTTAGAATTTGTTGTGAATGGTGAAATGAGGCTTAGAAATTAGTGAGCATAACGTGCTCGATGTAATGCCCGAGTGAAAGGAAAATGAAGTTTTAGGAAATATTTCTTTAGTTAGGAGCTAGATTTAAGTTTGAGATTCGTTTATTTAGGTTCGATTTTTATGCCTTTAATTGTGAAATGCTTTAGGTGGAGACAACTCTTTGGACGGTGCACGGCTTGCTACGGACTCCAGGTAAGTGGATGTTAGGTTTCCGGCCCTTAAGGCCCTACATCGTGTCAACGTTAGGTTTTTGTTGTTTGATGATGATTTTCTGATCGTGGGGTTTGTTGTGTCGGGTAGCCTAAGATGTTACTTTTTAGTTGTTGTTAAGTTCGTTATAAGTAAAGCATGTCTATGTATGTTATGGATTATTTGGTGATATGTCTCGATGATATGTTATACTCAGGTTCCTCATGCATCATGTTTTCTTAAATGTTATATGAAATGCTTCATGCCTAATGTATGTAAAAGAAATGTCACGATTTCGTGTGGGTGGGACTGTATGGCCATATACAACAAAACTATTGTCACTATCCACGCGTTGGATCATGAATACGGCCGAAAGGACTATGTACACGCACTTGGCCATGCCTCCCTGACAAGATGCCCACCTTAATCCATGTTAAAGAAAGAAAAAGAATAAGAATAAGTAAATGAACATGTTTTATGAAATGTCATGCATACATGTAGAGTCGTTATAGTGCATCCCCTTACTAAGCATTAGGCTTAATGTTTATGTTGTATGATGTAGTGACAGGTGTGAAGGTGAGAGTTTCTCTCGATTAAATGCTATTCACTTTTCATTAAATGCTATTCACTTTTCATTAAATGCTATTCACTTTTCATTAAATGCTATTCACTTTTCATTAAATGCTATTTTACTTTTTATTAAATGCTATTCACTTTTCATTAAATGCTATTCACTTTTCATTAAATGCTATTTTACTTTTTATTAAATGCTATTCACTTTTCATTAAATGCTATTTTACTTTTTATTAAATGCTATTCACTTTTCATTAAATGCTATTCACTTTTCATTAAATGCTATTCACTTTTCATTAAATGCTATTCACTTTTCATTAAATGCTATTTTACTTTTTATTAAATGCTATTTTACTTTTTATTAAATGCTATTCACTTTTCATTAAATGCTATTCACTTTTCATTAAATGCTATTCACTTTTCATTAAATGCTATTCACTTTTCATTAAATGCTATTCACTTTTCATTAAATGCTATTTTACTTTTTATTAAATGCTATTTTACTTTTTATTAAATGCTATTCACTTTTCATTAAATGCTATTCACTTTTCATTAAATGCTATTTTACTTTTTATTAAATGCTATTCACTTTTCATTAAATGCTATTCACTTTTCATTAAATGCTATTCACTTTTCATTAAATGCTATTCACTTTTCATTAAATGCTATTCACTTTTCATTAAATGCTATTCACTTTTCATTAAATGCTATTCACTTTTCATTAAATGCTATTCACTTTTCATTAAATGCTATTCACTTTTCATTAAATGCTATTCACTTTTCATTAAATGCTATTCACTTTTCATTAAATGCTATTCACTTTTCATTAAATGCTATTCACTTTTCATTAAATGCTATTCACTTTTCATTAAATGCTATTCACTTTTCATTAAATGCTATTCACTTTTCATTAAATGCTATTCACTTTTCATTAAATGCTATTCACTTTTCATTAAATGCTATTCACTTTTCATTAAATGCTATTCACTTTTCATTAAATGCTATTTTACTTTTTATTAAATGCTATTCACTTTTCATTAAATGCTATTCACTTTTCATTTGTTTTGGTTCTTACACAGGTTTTTTTTTTTTTTTTTTTTTTTTTTTTTTTTTTTTTTTTTTTTTTTTTTTTTTTTTTTTTTTTTTTTTTTTTTTTTTTTTTTTTTTTTTTTTTTTTTTTTTTTTTTTTTTTTTTTTTTTTTTTTTTTTTTTTTTTTTTTTTTTTTTTTTTTTTTTTTTTTTTTTTTTTTTTTTTTTTTTTTTTTTTTTTTTTTTTTTTTTTTTTTTTTTTTTTTTTTTTTTTTTTTTTTTTTTTTTTTTTTTTTTTTTTTTTTTTTTTTTTTTTTTTTTTTTTTTTTTTTTTTTTTTTTTTTTTTTTTTTTTTTTTTTTTTTTTTTTTTTTTTTTTTTTTTTTTTTTTTTTTTTTTTTTTTTTTTTTTTTTTTTTTTTTTTTTTTTTTTTTTTTTTTTTTTTTTTTTTTTTTTTTTTTTTTTTTTTTTTTTTTTTTTTTTTTTTTTTTTTTTTTTTTTTTTTTTTTTTTTTTTTTTTTTTTTTTTTTTTTTTTTTTTTTTTTTTTTTTTTTTTTTTTTTTTTTTTTTTTTTTTTTTTTTTTTTTTTTTTTTTTTTTTTTTTTTTTTTTTTTTTTTTTTTTTTTTTTTTTTTTTTTTTTTTTTTTTTTTTTTTTTTTTTTTTTTTTTTTTTTTTTTTTTTTTTTTTTTTTTTTTTTTTTTTTTTTTTTTTTTTTTTTTTTTTTTTTTTTTTTTTTTTTTTTTTTTTTTTTTTTTTTTTTTTTTTTTTTTTTTTTTTTTTTTTTTTTTTTTTTTTTTTTTTTTTTTTTTTTTTTTTTTTTTTTTTTTTTTTTTTTTTTTTTTTTTTTTTTTTTTTTTTTTTTTTTTTTTTTTTTTTTTTTTTTTTTTTTTTTTTTTTTTTTTTTTTTTTTTTTTTTTTTTTTTTTTTTTTTTTTTTTTTTTTTTTTTTTTTTTTTTTTTTTTTTTTTTTTTTTTTTTTTTTTTTTTTTTTTTTTTTTTTTTTTTTTTTTTTTTTTTTTTTTTTTTTTTTTTTTTTTTTTTTTTTTTTTTTTTTTTTTTTTTTTTTTTTTTTTTTTTTTTTTTTTTTTTTTTTTTTTTTTTTTTTTTTTTTTTTTTTTTTTTTTTTTTTTTTTTTTTTTTTTTTTTTTTTTTTTTTTTTTTTTTTTTTTTTTTTTTTTTTTTTTTTTTTTTTTTTTTTTTTTTTTTTTTTTTTTTTTTTTTTTTTTTTTTTTTTTTTTTTTTTTTTTTTTTTTTTTTTTTTTTTTTTTTTTTTTTTTTTTTTTTTTTTTTTTTTTTTTTTTTTTTTTTTTTTTTTTTTTTTTTTTTTTTTTTTTTTTTTTTTTTTTTTTTTTTTTTTTTTTTTTTTTTTTTTTTTTTTTTTTTTTTTTTTTTTTTTTTTTTTTTTTTTTTTTTTTTTTTTTTTTTTTTTTTTTTTTTTTTTTTTTTTTTTTTTTTTTTTTTTTTTTTTTTTTTTTTTTTTTTTTTTTTTTTTCAGAAGTGTCAAAAAAAAATTTATTACATAGTTCTACGAGAGTAGGGAGGTTGAGTTGGGATTAAGTTATGGCTAGGCCGTGACGGCCCTGACCGGATTGGGGTCGTTACAATTTTGGTATCAGAGCGATTGAGTTTTAAAAGCGATTCTACGGACTGCCTGCCAAACATGAACCGCCGCACGAGGACTCTCCATCGACTGTAAGTATTTAAGTTTAAGTATGATTCATAGATGTTTATATTGCTTTGTCTTGTGTTGTATTGTGTCTAGGAACAAGAAATGCCGGAAGCACCTAGACAGCCTGAGGAGAATCTTATTAGCCAGCTTATAGACGTAGTGCACCAACAATCCGAACTGATAGAGATTTTACTCAACCGAGATGGGAATGGTAATGGGCAAGGTAATGATTCATGGAACCGGGGTAGAGAACAAACTAGGCAATTTCAACCTCCAACGTTTGGTGGATATGTTATGGATCCGAATCAGGTTGAGGGGTCCCTTGATGATTTTCCGTCACCCTCAGTCAATGAAAGGCCACCACCAGCGAGGGACATTAAGAGGGCCAATGATTCGTTGATCGTGCAGGATAGGAGCGAACGACCCCGAGGAGCTCATCAGGCTCCTTTGTGCCCTATATGTCGGAAAAGTCATTTCGGGGAATGTAGATTGCATTCGGACCGATGTTTTAGATGTGATAGGAGGGGTCACAGAGCCAGGGATTGTCTTGGGCAGAGCAAGAAACTACCGAGTTGTCCCTCAAGGACAATTGCTATGACTGAAGATAGGGAAGCTGCCCAACCAAGCGTGGTTCCAGGTATAATTTTATTTCAATAGTTGATAGAATGAATAACATTAATATAGAGGTGTAGTTTAGAATAAGGGTTAATGATAATACGCATACAATAGGTTGAAGTAGATTTGAAACTAGAGAGGTTAGAAAATGTGGGGATCTGGAGACACGATGATGTATACCTCAATTTAAGGAGAGGAAGATTGTTATGCATTAAGACAGGTAGCCTAGTTTGATACTACTAGTATGTCTAAATGAATAAGGGTCAAAGTAGGAACTCTTATTTTTAGGCTAGCGCAAAGTTTGAAGTATTTAGGTAAAGGTAATGTTTGAGGTTCCAGCTCAAGTAAATTGTTGAAGGAAAATGGAGGTGCCGTTACTTTTACAAAGATAGTGCGATTGATCGATACGAAGTCCAGGATGTATAGTCAGGGTGGTTACATAGAAGTACTAGTATTGACAAATTTCGATGAGGGAGGTATTGAGATCTAAGAGAGATTGGTAAGTTACTAAATGTAGAGACAATAAAGGATTAAGGTTATATGACAGATGATACTCCAGTTATATAGTTTGGACGTTCTCTAGGAGATAGGTACCATCTTAAAGGACTAAAAAAATAAAAAAATAAAAAAAAACGAAGGACAAATATTGATACGTGAAAAGATTATGACCGCCACTAAATAGAAAAGAAGACTTAGTAAAGTTAAGAGTGACCAATAAATAAAAGATGCGTTGGGCAATTAGATGCTGCTTAACCTAGGGACATAAGGCAATGTATGAGAGTTAGAAATTATTGATAACGCCTAAGAAGTGTAACAAAATTTTGATGAAGGGTTTAGCACCTTAGATTGAAAGTCAAGTTTAGAGGTCCAGTACACCTCGTTCAAGTTAGAGGAGCTGGTGAATTGACAAGGGTAAGCATCAATTATAGGAGATATAACAAGGATAAAAGATTTCAAATTCTTTCGGTTATGAGCGTTGGAATTAAGAAACGAGTCTATAGTGATATAGTTTAATTTAAGAACCCCAGACATGGAGCTTGTTTCCAGGATGAATGTAGGAACATCAGTATTCGAGGAACTAGGAGGGTAGACCTTGACGAAGAGATATTTTTTTTAAATCTTTGGAAAATACAAGGACAAGATTTGGAAATTTAAGGGATTAAGATTAAGGTTGTAACTCTACCTACAACAAGTTTGCTAACAAGAAGAATCGTTAGGTAAATTGTTGTTAAGAAACCAAGTAGAATAATTAGAACCCGACTGGAAGGGATGAAAGATAGTAAAGTAGTTAGTAACCTTCGAGGAAGTCCTTGGAAGATAACAAAGGTAAGTGTAAAGCTTTGCTTAATTAAATGAGCGATTTACGATAGAGGTTAAACTCGATTGTGAAGTCTTGCGAATAAGGGATTTAAGAGTTATCAAGTACATTAGAAATAAGATTGAATTAGGAAGCTTCAAAGATTTGACCCGTATGTAACGAAGTCGAAGCCAACGATTTTGTGAATAGCTAAGGTTAAGGTTGATAAACTTGAGAGTGCGAAGGAGATCGTAACTTGAGGAAATAGAAACTATGTGATATAAGGTGAAATGGCCGGTTAGATAGAATTCGGGTTTTCAGATAGTGTTGTGCAGGTAAGTAAGAGAAATAACTAGATCAAAGGAGGGATTGGAATAAGAGTCAAGTAGTCAAGATTATAGGATTTCGAACATATTGAACGAAAGGAAGAAAGATTTGTTCGAAGACTGTGCAAGGGAGCTTAGAAGTGAGATTAGAACGAGAAATATAGGAAAGTTACAAATAGTAGGTTACCACGATTGCTTGTGCACCCTTTACGGTGTTGGGTGGATAGGTTAACGAATTAATCTAGACTTAAGAATTTCTTAGTGAATTGATGAAGCCCGAGGTAAGAGTTGAATGGAACGAGCATAGTGGACATAAACATAGAAACTTCGAGGATACCGTAAAAGCGTCGAGAGGTAGATTTAAGTGCTTAAGCCCTGAGTATAAGAATGACGATAGAGTAGTTAAGGAAATGTATTGATTGCCCAAAATATGTAGGTATAATGGATGAGAGTGCTAAATAGGAAATGAGGTAGTGGTGTAAAGAAGAGTTCGAAATGGAGGGTTAGAATGAAGAATCTACGTATCAAGTCCTTAGTGTCATTAATTGAAGAAGCTTTAAGGGTTTAATATAGTTAGTTGAGCATTGTTGTCACGAAACTTGAGGAGTTAGAGATCGAGTGAACTTAGCTTGATGTTAAGTTAGAGGAAATTTAAGGTTCTAAAAGACAAAGGATTGAGTCGAAATCGATAAATGTACTAGCGATTGAGTTACGAAGTGTGTAGTTGAAAGGATTTTGAACTTTGGAAATGTAAGACGCTCTCAAGAACCGAAGAGTGATTAAGACCATAATGGTGTTGAGGTTAGTTTTACGAACGTCGTATTTAAATAATGTGAGGGTGATTGATTTGAAGTTAACCAAGCAATAATTTTGGGGACAAAATTCCAATTAAGGAGGGAAGGATGTAACACCCGATATTTTTGGGTATCCGCTCCAGGGGTATTTCTGTAAATAGTAAATATAGGTCCGTTTCGCGAGCGGTCGGTTATATTAGGACCCTAGAAATTTATAGAGATTTTTAGAAGAATAAGCAAAATTTTAGAAATCCAATCGATAGTGTAACGCCAAATTACGGTTTTCCACTTATAAAGTTTTAAGTCGTAAAAATAGTAAATTAAGTCCAAATTGCGAACGGGAAGTTTCGTTAGGACCCTAGAATTAAATAAGAATATTTGGAGAAATAAGGGAATTTTGGAGAAACCAAATCGATAGACGAAATCGCGAGTTAAGTAAAGAAAACTAACTAAGGGCAATATGGTAATTTGGAAAGTTAATTTTTATAAAAATAACAAACCTCTCTTTTTCCTCTCTCTCCCTTTCTGTTTTTCACAATTCCAGAGAGCCGAAGCTCTCTCTCCCTCTCTGTTTCTCCTCTCCTTCCCGCGGCTATTTCCTTCAACGCCGATCAACGGCTTCCCTCCTCCGATTCCTTCGATTTTCTTCGACGATTCAATCTTTTAGGTAACCTCTAAGCTGTATGCACGTTTATTTGTCGATTTAAGGTTGTATTCGTTAGGTTTTATCGATTAGGGTTTGATGACAAATTGTCGGATTTAGTTAGAAATCGATAGTTTAACGATGTTAATGCCCGATTAGGATGTATTGATGATTGTTGGAGAAATTAGAATGGATTAATAGTGTTGGTTGAAATTATAGTTGATTTTGATTTAATTTTAGAATTTGTTGTGAATGGTGAAATGAGGCTTAGAAATTAGTGAGCATAACGTGCTCGATGTAATGCCCGAGTGAAAGGAAAATGAAGTTTTAGGAAATATTTCTTTAGTTAGGAGCTAGATTTAAGTTTGAGATTCGTTTATTTAGGTTCGATTTTTATGCCTTTAATTGTGAAATGCTTTAGGTGGAGACAACTCTTTGGACGGTGCACGGCTTGCTACGGACTCCAGGTAAGTGGATGTTAGGTTTCCGGCCCTTAAGGCCCTACATCGTGTCAACGTTAGGTTTTTGTTGTTTGATGATGATTTTCTGATCGTGGGGTTTGTTGTGTCGGGTAGCCTAAGATGTTACTTTTTAGTTGTTGTTAAGTTCGTTATAAGTAAAGCATGTCTATGTATGTTATGGATTATTTGGTGATATGTCTCGATGATATGTTATACTCAGGTTCCTCATGCATCATGTTTTCTTAAATGTTATATGAAATGCTTCATGCCTAATGTATGTAAAAGAAATGTCACGATTTCGTGTGGGTGGGACTGTATGGCCATATACAACAAAACTATTGTCACTATCCACGCGTTGGATCATGAATACGGCCGAAAGGACTATGTACACGCACTTGGCCATGCCTCCCTGACAAGATGCCCACCTTAATCCATGTTAAAGAAAGAAAAAGAATAAGAATAAGTAAATGAACATGTTTTATGAAATGTCATGCATACATGTATGAGTCGTTATAGTGCATCCCCTTACTAAGCATTAGGCTTAATGTTTATGTTGTATGATGTAGGTGACAGGTGTGAAGGTGAGAGTTTCTCTCGATGAAAAAAAATAGGTGGTTGAAGGGGAGGATCGTGGCGACGGGCGTGTTTTGGCTTGGCATGACGACTCGTGTATGGATTCTGAATATTTGGGATGTTATGATGTATAGAAGATCATGAGTGAAAAGAACGATGAAATTTTAGGTTGTTTAGACGAATTTGATATTTTGGGTATAGGTGGAAGAATGTAGACTTGGAGTTGTTTATCTGGGGGAATTGAGGTGTCTTTTGTTTTGTTTTGGTAAAGTTAGTATTATAACTGAAATTATGTTGATGATTTAGGCGTTTTGAATCTGTGGGGATTGACTCAGTTTTAAGGCTACCCACGCCATTTGTTTTTAAGAAGTTTCTGTTAAGTTTTGGAATTAAATGATCGAGTGGTTTTAAAGTGTTTAGCATGTTTAGTGTGTAAAATTTGAAGTATTTAAGGTGCAGGAATGAGAATAAAGTTTATAGTTGCTCTCTGGAATCTGTGATTTCGGAGAGCATTCTCATAGAAATTAATTATAGAAATTAATTGGTGTTTGCTCTCTGGAATGTGTAAATTCCAGAGGGCTATGTACAAAAGGGGGAAGAGAGGATGTAGCGACTGGGCGCTGGAATGGAGAGCGATCAGTAGCCCTCCTTGTTCTTGGGTCAGCTACTGATCGCTGATCAGAGAAGAGATTGATCGCTATGCTTAGCAGCATCAGCGATCGATCTCTATTATTTATAGAAATCGATCGCTGATAAGGATTTAAGCATCAGCGATCGATCTCTATAATTTATAGAAATCGATCGCTGATGGGTATTGGAAAACCAGCGATCGATCTCTATGAATTATAGAGATCGATCGCCCTTGTCCCTAAATGACCAGCGATCGATCTCTATGTTATATAGAGATCGATCTCCATCTTTTTATTAAATGTTGTTTGACCTTTTTATTAAATGCTATTCACTTTTCATTAAATGCTATTCCACTTAAATGCTATTTTACTTTTTATTAAATGCTATTCACTTTTCATTAAATGCTATTCCACTTAAATGCTATTTTACTTTTTATTAAATGCTATCCCACTTTTTATTAAATGTTGTTTTACTTTTTATTTAAATTCTGTTTTACGGTTTTACCCTCCCTTTTATTAATAGTTTTAAATTGATTTAAATTATGTTTAATTAGTTGTTTTCTGGGAGTTACAGAAGTGTCAAAAAAAAAATTATTACATAGTTCTACGAGAGTAGGGAGGTTGAGTTGGGATTAAGTTATGGCTAGGCCGTGACGGCCCTGACCGGATTGGGGTCGTTACAGGTTCCTTTAGTGAAAGTCTTGTGGCATAACCAGAACATAGAGGAGACAACCTAAGAACGTCAGCAAGACATGATGGACCAACATCCAGAACTGTTCAGGTATTGAATTTTGAGGACAAAATTCTTTTAAGGAGGGTAGATTGTATCACCCGGTTCTATTAAACCAATTTCTATTCCGATATTTAATAGTAAGCATGTTGTGGAGAAAATTGAGGAAAGTATTAATTAGGTTAATGAGTGACTAAGTAAGGGCATAGTGGTAAATTGAGAACTTATAATGGATAACCTATTTAAGGAAAGAGGCTTTGTGATTAAATGCACTGTAGCCGCCACTCTTTCCCTACTTTCCTCTCTCGGTAATCAGCTCAAGCAGTAGAGCTCTCTAGGCGATTCTTCCATCCAATTTTCTCCAAACTAGGTGAGTTCTGTTTTGATTCCTTGCTGCATTGGTAACTATCGATGATTTGGGTAGTGGATAAATGTGAGTTTTGAGAATGCTGTGAGGGAACTAGTTCGGGTTTTGTGGTAATCGGAGATGTATAACGAACTAAGCTCTTAAACTAGTTTCCTTAGACTTCTGGATAGTGTAGAATGAGGTTTAATAAAATCTAATCAATAATCTGTCCATGGTTTTAGGTTGAGTAAGCTCCTAAAGTAGTTTGCAACACCGAGCATTTCCAAGAGAGCCAGGTAAGTGAAGTATGCATGTGCCTTCGGGCCTATATCACAAAACAGTAGGATTATGTATTATGTGAATGAGTTTGTATATCATGCATCATGTTTTTTTTTTAAGATTACGAAAATGAATTTCCATGTAAAGAATGGTAAGGCATGAACTAAATGTGACAGACAAACTATTAAGGGAACTAATCCACCCCTTAACTTATGAAGGGATTTATAACATTGGGAGAGTTGATCCCACTCCCAAGGGAACCTGGGGATCATTATAGCTGTTAAGGGAATTAATCCACCCCTTAATTGATGAAGATGAATTATGACTTTGGGAGAGTTGATCTCACTCCCAATGGAGTATTCAGATCAGATTACGATGAATGTGAATGCAACTGAGCTGAGAAAGTAGAAACTGCATGATTAAGATTTTCATTTCAGCATTCCATTTCATGATTGCTTCACTTATTTAGCATTAGGCTAATAGATGAGTTTTGTGATGTACGTGAAGAAAAGACAGTAGGTGTGTTCTCTGAGTTTGTTGAGAGCTAGGCAGGTTAGGGGGGTACATTCATGCATCGAACTGGCAGCTGACAGGGCGGTTTAACTGATGTCAGGAGTCGTGAAGGTTTAGTTGACAATGTTTCAATTTAAGTACGTTGAGTTTTTATGACAGTAGTAGTTTTAATGTTTTTTTTTAATACATCTTGAGACTTTCTGTTAATGGTACTCTGTCAGTTTAATAGTGGTCTTACCATATTTCGGAGTAATACACTAATTTAAATAGTTTCGAATGGTTTTTAGTAAAATGTTCATATTCTACTGGTAGAGTTTTCTTGTTAGAGTGAAATTGTTGCTACGCTATTTTCGTTCAGTATATTTGATCTATCGATAGATGATGTCTATCGGCAGACGTAGAGTTGTTGTTCTGTTGACTATCGGTTGATGTCTTCAGTAAAGTCACCGGATGATGTCGAGTAATTTATTCATCGGATGATGAAGGTAAAAAATTTTTGTCGTTTAGCGATCGGTGGATGTCGGGTATTAAACCTATCGGATGATGTAGTAGAAGTTTGTCGTTTTGTGATCGGTATATGTAGTTTGTTCTATCGGAAGACGTGAGTAAAAGTTTTGTCGTCTTGTAGTCGGCAGAGGCTGGATGAACAAATCATCCGGCTGACGTCACCGGTAGATGCGAGTAGCAAAAACTTGTCGTTTTGCGATCGGCTGAAGTTGGAAGAGTGATTCTTCCGGCTGACGTCATCGGCTGAAGTTGGAAGAGTGATTCTTCCGGCTGGCATCATCGGTGGAAGTCTTCAGTTTATTTCTTTTTGTTGACCTTGTCTAGCGGCAGATGCATTTGACTTTTACAATTTTCACGTTTCCACGCTTAAGACTTGGTCGAACCAATTCCTACTATTTCAATTGATATTTCCAAACATTGATTTACAACCCCGTTTAATCTCTGCTTGTTTTCAAATGATTTTTCCGCTGTGAATTTTAACGTTGTGGTTTCAGTGAACATCGAGTTTTGACTTTCAAGTGAAATTTTAAGTTTGGTCCAAAATTTCCTAGTTATGTTCGGATTTATGAGTAACGAACTGAGTTTAGAAAACTCGGGGCGTTACAGAAAACTTATTCTGTCTAGCCAAAACTCGCACTTAGAGAACTTTGGGTAAAGCTGGCGTCGTTGTAAAACTTCCAAAACTATCCGTAGGTGCCCTTCGTGTTCCTCTTTCGTCTTCGAATAGATCAATATGTCATCAATGAACACGACCACAAATTCGTCCAAATATTCCTTGAAGACGCGGTTCATTAAGTCCATAAATGCAGCAGGAGCATTCGTGAGTCCAAAAGACATAACGAGAAACTCATAATGCACGTACCTCGTTCGGAAGGCCGTTTTCTGTACATCTTCCCTTCAGACCTTAAACTGATAGTAACCCGAGCGTAGGTCAATCCTCGAAAACACTCGGTCACCCTGTAGTTGGTCAAACAAATCATCAATCCGGGGCAGTGGATACTTATTCTTCACCGTTAGCTTATTCAACTCTCTATAATCGACGCATATTCGGAGAGTTCCGTCATTCTTCTTAACAAACAAAACTGGCGCACCCTAAGGAGAGAAACTGTGTTGAATGAACCCCTTGTCTAACAACTCCTCCAACTGAGTCTTCAGCTCCTTTAGTTCAGCAGGTGCCAGTCTGTAAGGATTCTTTGACACAGGCGCAGAGTCTGGATACACATCAATCACAAACTCAATCTCTCTGTCCGGCGGTAATCTGGGAAGATCATCGAGAAAGATCTCAGAGAATTCTCTAACCACTGGAAGGTCCTCTAGTTTTACCTCGCTGAGCAACCGAGTATCAATCACGGTAGCCAGATAAACAGAGTAATCGCCCTTAAACTGCTCTGAACCTTCATAGAATAAGAAATAGGTGACCCACTTGACCTATTTAATGCCTGATATGAGAACTCTTCCTTATCCGGAGGCCAAAAAGTTACCAACCCGGATCGACAGTCAATGGTGGCAAAGTGACGTGAAAGCCAATCAATCCCCAGAATTAGATCGTACCGCTCTATGCTCCTAACTATCAAGCAAGCATAGAGGGTATTAATCCCTACTGAGACAACGTTGCCTTGGAAGACACGATCAGACTGCATAAGAGCTCCCGAAGGCAACATCACCCTATACTCATATTCTGCTAACTCAGACACTAACCCCAATCTAGCCATGCAAGCAGTTGAAATAAATGAGTGCGTAGCTCCCTTGTCTATCAAAGAAAATACTGGTACACCCATGACTAAAATAGTACCTGCTATGACGGATGGCTCAATAAATGCGAAAATCCTCGGCATAACTCTTCGCTGATCTCTGCCCTGTTGATTTCTGACTGGCTGATTTCAATCCAATAACGGGCAGTTCATGATATAATGGCCGACCTCTCTGCATCTATAACAGCTGTTCGTACCCATCCGACACTCGCCAAAATGTTCCTTCTGGCATTTAGGACAAATAGGCTTTTGAGTAGCCCCCTGAACCTGCTTCCCTTTGCCCTGATCATTTCCTCTTTCATGAGGCCTTTTAACGCCTCTTTGCTGTTGCGGCTATCCTCTGGGTTGCCAGCCTCGATTCCGTACCTGAGGCTGGATCTCGCGAAAGAAGCCTTTAGCAGGCTCTCTAGGCTTAACGCAGGTAAATTATGCAGCCTCAAACTCCAAGGCTCTCGCTGCGATGTCCTCGTAGGACACATCTAAAATGCCCGATACTATGATGTTCTTTCGGATCTCCCTGTTTAGTCCGTCCGTAAATTGTTACACCTTGTCTTCATTATCGCTGACTAGGCGCGGTGCAAACCTGGATAAAGCTTCAAACTTCCTAATATACACCGCAACTGTACTGGTCTGCTTCAGCTACGTAAACTCAGCTCTCTTTGATGCCCTCACTGTATGGCTGAAATATTTATCAAAGAACACAGTCTTAAACCGTTCCCACCTCATCAATGTCACGTCCATAGTAACCTTAACAGAATCCCACCAAGACTGGGCATGCAAGGCTAGGTGGAAAGTAATGCACGCGACCTTTTCAGCATTGTACACTTTGGCATACGCCAACATGTCCTCCATCGTTCGAACCTACTCCTCAGCGATAGAGGGGTCCGTAGATTGTCCGTTGAATATTGGAGGCCGTAGCTTCTGAAACCTCTCCATGCTGTGGTTGTCCGGAACAACTATATTCCGGGCTCTCTAATTTTCTCGGTTCACTAAGTTCTCGATCTGTTGCGCTTGTCGGTCCATATGCTGGGCCTGACGGTCCAGCAAATCGGTCAGCCTATCTAAGGCATCGTCTCTGGCATCTCTACCTCGAACCATTTTCTATAACTCCTATAAAAGTTAAACAAATAATCCTAAGAAATCGAATTTAAACAAAGCATTTAAACATACTTACACTTGAAGAAGGATATTCGCGTAGTGGCTGTGCAGTCGAGCAATCTACAGAACCATTTTTAAAACCTGGGGGCTCTGATACCATAACTGTAACGACTCTTAATACTATTCCTAATTTTTTCGTATTATTATTTTTTTTGTAACTTTCTAGTAAACCCTTTCGTTAATTTGATAAGTCAAAGTATAAATTGTTGAAACATATTTAAAAATCAATTAAATAAAACCATTAAAACATAAAAGGAATCGTGTAACACCCGACGAGTTTGACCAGGTGACTTTCTTAACCGTTTTAACGGTCATGTTTATTTGATATTTTTGGTTCGGAATTTTATGCCAAAGCTTATTTAATTTCATGTGGTGTCAAACTAGGTTGAGTGGCAAAGTTGTAATAAGGGTGGGTTGTGGATGATATATAAAGGAAATGGAAAATTTTTAAACCTCACCAACGCCACTGTAGCCGACACTTCCTCCTTTCAGCGATTTTCTCTCCCGAGCTCTCGCTCTCTGCCTGCCAATAACCCTCCCTTCGACGACCAGCTCCCTTGCTATTTCTTAGATACTCTACGCTCGAGGTATGGGATAGACAATGTAGTTGTCAGTTAGTCGATAAGCTCTGTTTTTCAGCTTGGTGTTGGAGTTTGGTTTCTCCAATGGCCGAGTAATGTTAGTAACATTTATAATCTGGATTTATTAATGTCATTTCCAAATCGATTTTGGACATTTAATATGACCGACCCTGATTAATCGTTAGTCGAACCTAGCTGTTTTGGTTTTGGGATTTCAGACTGCTCACTGAAAAACTAAACTAAGGGATTCGGGAATGACTTTAGCTATTAGATTCCGGTTATACCGGTTGCCTTAAACTCCTAAGCACAACCACGAATCTGAAGTGCTAAATTTCTCCCCGGTAGATATTACGTTTACGTTTACTAGCCTCTAATCAAGCAACACCAAAATTCTGACGTGTCTACCATTCATTAGTCACTCATAACTCCACTAAGCCTCCCACCTAGTAGGTCGGTTGTAATCTTCTCACAAATCTAAAATCTTTCTTTATTGATTAGCCTTCTTTATTGATTAGTCTTCTAAGGCGGTATTCATTTCCTAGAGAACAACAAAATTTGGCATCTTGGGTATTACCTTGCACATGACCTATATTCCATAATGTTTCGGAATTTATTTACTCTCCAACCATAAGTAAATCCCCTTATTCTTTGCCTCAATATCGGTCGATACGACCACTCCTACCCGATCACTTAAATCTTATGTCCACGACTTGTATTGATCTACCACGTCTTTCCAAACTACAATCGTAATAGTCGTTCTCATATCCTCTCAACAATAAAGCTAGTTAAGTTCTTTGACATGGTTTTTGTCTAAATGCATCCATCTTTTTATGGATCTAGGGCATACAAGTTCTTGCTATATCTTCCTACTTGCTTAAGTGCACTTAGTATACCTTGACAACCTAAAGCATCTTCCGAGGCTTAATACTCTAAGGGTTCAAATTTCATCGACTAGGGCTCATTTTCTATCTATTCAAATCTTATATGTCATAAGCTGTATTCCTCTAATGGTAACAAAATCTATGTGTACAACTTCTCATGGTTAAGTCGGGCTAATCTTATTAAGTCAGGCTACCCTTGGTGTAACTTCTTTCTTTCGATTAAGAGTCTTCCTCTTCGTACCGTGATTACTAGGTGCGACAAACCCAATATTTCGAGCTGACAAGATTGCCTAATTATGTGCTGCGCTTGTAGGCTAATGTGTTGGGATTGTTGGGCAACGAAATCCTTAAGGTGATCTATCGTAACGTCTCAGTTGTCTCGATCATTCCCTCGACACACCATATCTATAAATAGCTCCTATAAAAGTTAAATGTAAACATCTCTAAGAAACTGAAATCGAATAAAACTATAAACATACTTACAGTTGATGAAGGATGTCCGCGTAGTGGCTGTGCAGTCGAGCAGTCTACAGAACCGATTTTAAAACCCAGGGGCTCTGATACCATAATTGTAACGACCCTCAAACTATTCCTAATTTCCCGTACGAAACTTTTCTTTTTCCTTTATACTTAGCGTTTAAGTGGAAAACAATTTAATAAAACGTTTAAAACAATTACAAAACAATTAATCCTAAACCAATACGTACCCAAACACCTACAAAATACAACCTCACCATTTCACTAACACAATTCTATCTATACCACAATTTCTATCCACATCACAAACATACATTTCACAGTACAACTTAACATCAAGCACCCAATACACATCCGTCTCCCGAAATACCACCCCAAAACCGACTCGAAACACAACTATAACAAAGTACATTTTCACGAAAACGAACTGCATGGTTCCATTTAAAAGTGTGACATATCCTCCTGTTGACAAAATCACCAAGCAGTTCATAAAAATCCAAATAAAAACCTTAACAAACATTTTATAAAACAAATCTATCAACTAAACAGAATCAAACACCCTAAAACGTACCAACTACCAATTAAACTAAAAACATTCCCATAACGTTAAATTAATGGTTTAAACAAAACATTTGAAACATCAACATAAAAATCTAACACCTAACCAGAACCAAGCATCCTAAAATGTTCTATACTGTTCACCATCAGCCCAAAACACTCCAAAAAGAAACCCTCAAAACCTATACATACTTCCCCACGGGTCGGTCAAGCATCGACTGCGCCAGCACACCCCGCGAGCCATCCTCCGTCAACTGCATCACTCCTCAGGTGGAAGGATCTCGTCCTCACCTATATCAGGATCACCTACACCATACAGACAATCTATGAGATAAAAATCTCAGTAAGCCCTACGTAAATGCTAATGCATGATCATGTATGCTCTGTACTATGAAAACCGTCCATGTCAATGCATATATTCGTACGTGTCAGTCTATGGTTATCGGAAACGCTCGACAGATGGATAGGGCACGTCAAGCGATTAGACAGCCCACACCATCTGAAGGGAGGGAAACCCGCTCACCACGGAACGCTAGGTCTGAACCTCATCCCCGATAACCCCATGTCATGGTTGTTTACTGTGATACTTTACTTGCCTTTACATGCATGTTCTTTTCATGAAATCCGTGCGTAAATTTATTTTCATGACATTTTTAAAACCATGATGCATGAACAGTTCAATATAAACGTAAAGTAAACAATCACATATGTACCATCAAGACGATAAACAAACAACATATAAAAAAAACAACTAATCCTAACTACCCAAACCCAAAACAATTTAAACAAACAATCCACCAAAATTCCTCGAGACGACCTCGACGTACGGTGTAGGCCAATCGGCCAGAGAAGATCACGAGAACTTACCTGTCGTCCGTAGTTTGTTGGTTTTGGCACATCGCGTCACATATGGCTCGACCTATGTCAAACATTCAAGCTTCATTAAAATCAAGCCTACATTCACCAATTACTCTCAAATTACTATTTCTAGCCTAATCCAACTAAAACCTAATTAAATAGGCCACTAATTTGGGTTCGGTAAAAACCGACCCGAAACTCAAACGCCCGTAACTTTTGCGTCGGTTATCGGAATCGAACGATTCCAGCGGCCACGTACTCCTCTAATAACCTATTTTAATCTGCCAAAAGGAATTTTAAAACAAACGACCGGAGCTAGGTCAATTCAGGCAAAATCCGATTCTGTAACGCCCGGGTTTTCGGATTTTAGGATTTTCTAATTTCTTAGATAATTTTCGTAAATGGCAAATTAAAGTATTTTCTTGAGTTGGATGTTTCTTTAGAGCCCTAGAAATTTATGGGAATTTTTAGAGGAATAAGTGAGATTTTAGAAACCCAAATCGAGAAGAGTAATGCTAGAGTTCCCGTTTCCTTTTAGTATGTTAATTCGTAAAAATAGCAAAATAAGTCCGTTTTGTGAACGGTGAGTTTTGTTAGAACTCTAAGATTAAATTGGAATATTTGGAGAAATAAGGAAGTTGCAGAGAAACCGAATCGATAGACTAATTAAAGAGTTAAGCATAGAATTGAGGGAAGGGCATTTAAGTAATTTGGTAATTAAAAGATTATAGTTTTTATTTAAAACAACAGAATGGCTTCACGAAGAAGCCATTCCGTTGCGAGCTCCCGACGCCGAGAGAGAGAGACGAGGGAGAGCGGCGACATCCCTCCGACGGCGACCACGGCTCCGACCACCGTTCAGACGTGCGGTCGCCGACGAGCTGAAGCCAGGGCTCGGTTTGCCCTTTTTCCGCGCCAGACCCGACCGAAAACAGGTAGTTCCTCCCTGTTTTCTCTTTGTTGCTCGGCCGTGGAGTGGTCCACGAGTTGGGTCGATTTCTTTGGTCGATTTGTGACGAAAATGTGTGGAATTACGGATGTGAGGCGAGTGTTCGTCGGTGGGCTGTGCTATCTCGGTTTTCAGGGAGAAAACCGTGAAGGGGGGGGAAATCTGGATTTTGGGTTTTTGAAATTGGAAACCCTAATTTATGCTTAATACGTTAGAAAAGGATAGATTGGTAAGGAATTGGATGAGTTTTGATGAAAAATCGAAAAAGAGAAATTTTGGGTAAAAGGGGCAGTTCGGGTTTTGCCCTTTTTGACCTAGTTCCGATTATTTGTTTTAAAATTCCTCTTGGCAGATTAAAATAGGTTATTAGAGGAGTACGTGGCCGCTGGAATCGTTCGATTCCGATAACCGACGCAAAAGTTACGCGCGTTCGAAGTTTCGAGTCGGTTTTACCAAACCCAATTTAGTGGCGCGTTTAATTAGGTTTTAGTTGGATTAGGCTAGAAATAGTAATTTGAGATGTTTTCACGAAAATAAGAGTTTAGTTATGCCCGAACGAAATGAGTTAGAATTTTTGAAGAAATTGTCTTAGCTCGGGATTTCGTTTAGCTTTGAAATGGATGATTTAGATTAATACTAATGACGTGCTATGAAATGCCTTGGGTAATCCAAGCTCTTCAAGGACGGTGCTCGGCATAGCCAGGACGCCAGGTAAGTGGATGTTAGGTTTCCGGCCCTTAAGGCCCTACATCGTGTCAACGCTAGGCTTTTCTGTTTTGATGATGATTTTCTGATTGTGGGGCTTAATGAGTCGGGTAGCCTAGGATGTTAGCTATTAGTTGTTTGTAAAGTTTGTCAAAAGTAATGTATGTCTATGTATGTTGTGAATTGTTTGATGATATGTCTTGATGATATGTTGTACGTAGATTACCTCATGCATCATGTTTTAGAAAAAGTACGAAAATGTTTTAGCATATGTTTTCACGATTTGAACGTAGAAACGACAACGATGTAAAACAAAAATGTAAAGTGTCTGAGGGAAGTGGTTCACCCTTCAGATGTAAATTGTGGAACGTCCAGAAAACGTATGATATCTGGGGAAGTGGTTCACCCTTCAGATAAAGATTTATATGTGGAACGTTCTAGAGAGGAGAAACTAATCGCCCCTCCATGGTAGAGGATTACATGTATGTACGATGGAAACTGAAATGAATATGTATGATGAAACGAAATGAAATGAATATGTATGACGAAACGAAACGAATGAATATGTATGACGAAACGAAACGAATATGACGAAACGAAACGAAATGAAATGAATATGTATGACGAAACGAAACGAAATGAATATGTATGACGAAACGAAACGAAATGAAATGAATATGTATGACGAAACGAAACGAAATGAAATGAATATGTATGACGAAACGAAACGAAATGAATATGTATGACGAAACGAAACGAAATGAATATGTATGACGAAACGAAACGAAATGAAATGAATATGTATGACGAAACGAAACGAAATGAATATGTATGACGAAACGAAACGAAATGAAATGAATATGTATGACGAAACGAAACGAAATGAAATGAATATGTATGACGAAACGAAACGAAATGAATATGTATGACGAAACGAAACGAAATGAAATGAATATGTATGACGAAACGAAACGAAATGAAATGAATATGTATGACGAAACGAAACGAAATGAATATGTATGACGAAACGAAACGAAATGAATATGTATGACGAAACGAAACGAAATGAATATGTATGACGAAACGAAACGAAATGAAATGAATATGTATGACGAAACGAAACGAAATGAAATGAATATGTATGACGAAACGAAACGAAATGAAATGAATATGTATGACGAAACGAAACGAAATGAAATGAATATGTATGACGAAACGAAACGAAATGAAATGAATATGTATGACGAAACGAAACGAAATGAATATGTATGACGAAACGAAACGAAATGAAATGAATATGTATGACGAAACGAAACGAAATGAAATGAATATGTATGACGAAACGAAACGAAATGAAATGAATATGTATGACGAAACGAAACGAAATGAAATGAATATGTATGACGAAACGAAACGAAATGAATATGTATGACGAAACGAAACGAAATGAATATGTATGACGAAACGAAACGAAATGAAATGAATATGTATGACGAAACGAAACGAAATGAAATGAATATGTATGACGAAACGAAACGAAATGAATATGTATGACGAAACGAAACGAAATGAAATGAATATGTATGACGAAACGAAACGAAATGAATATGTATGACGAAACGAAACGAAATGAAATGAATATGTATGACGAAACGAAACGAAATGAAATGAATATGTATGACGAAACGAAACGAAATGAATATGTATGACGAAACGAAACGAAATGAATATGTATGACGAAACGAAACGAAATGAATATGTATGACGAAACGAAACGAAATGAATATGTATGACGAAACGAAACGAAATGAATATGTATGACGAAACGAAACGAAATGAATATGTATGACGAAACGAAACGAAATGAAATGAATATGTATGACGAAACGAAACGAAATGAAATGAATATGTATGACGAAACGAAACGAAATGAATATGTATGACGAAACGAAACGAAATGAAATGAATATGTATGACGAAACGAAACGAAATGAATATGTATGACGAAACGAAACGAAATGAATATGTATGACGAAACGAAACGAAATGAAATGAATATGTATGACGAAACGAAACGAAATGAATATGTATGACGAAACGAAACGAAATGAAATGAATATGTATGACGAAACGAAACGAAATGAATATGTATGACGAAACGAAACGAAATGAATATGTATGACGAAACGAAACGAAATGAATATGTATGACGAAACGAAACGAAATGAATATGTATGACGAAACGAAACGAAATGAATATGTATGACGAAACGAAACGAAATGAATATGTATGACGAAACGAAACGAAATGAAATGAATATGTATGACGAAACGAAACGAAATGAATATGTATGACGAAACGAAACGAAATGAATATGTATGACGAAACGAAACGAAATGAATATGTATGACGAAACGAAACGAAATGAATATGTATGACGAAACGAAACGAAATGAAATGAATATGTATGACGAAACGAAACGAAATGAAATGAATATGTATGACGAAACGAAACGAAATGAATATGTATGACGAAACGAAACGAAATGAAATGAATATGTATGACGAAACGAAACGAAATGAAAGGGTCATTTTAAAACAGGTATGGATATGCTCGATTTTTAGAGCGATCACGCAGTTCGTTTTCTTGAGTTTTCCGAAATTGTAGGTTATATTAGTGTTTTGTTTTAATTGATCTTACTTTAATGTTAATTGTTTTAAAAATGGTTTTAGTCTAGTTTTAAATGTTTTAAAGTCGAAATGTTTTTACGCTTAAAACGCTTAAGTTAAAGTTAGACCCTAAAGGTTGGTTAGGGGTGGGTCAATTGTCTAGGTTCAGTTTATTTTATAGTGTCGAGTGAAAAAGAAAAATTTTATTCGTAAACACGAGGGCTTAGGTGAAGGTTATGTCAATGTAAAGTCAGGTCCTGTGACGGCCCTACGGGGTTGGGGTCGTTACAGATTCTGTCCTTTCCCGAAATTTTCCCCCTTTTTGATTTTTCATCAATTCACGCCTAATTCCTCACCAATCGATCATATTCTAATCTATTAAGCATAAACTAATCAAAAATTGAAGTTCCAAATCAGAAAACCCGAGGTTCCAAAACCTAGCCCTCGGTTTTTAGCTCCTCCCAAGCTGCACACAGCTCGGCAATCCTTGCCAGCACCGAGCTCGGCAATTCGACGCCGAGAGAAGCCAAAAACGGCCAGTGAACGGAGCTCAATCGAGCTCGCCACTGTCGGCCATGAACAGACTCGAAACAGGGTGAAAAAACCAAACCAAAACAAGGTGAAACCGAGCCTTACCGGTCGGGTTGCGCGCGGAGTCGGCCAGAATCTCCACGTCGCCGGCGTCTGGTCGGCAAGGGTCGGAAATCGTCGGTGATCGTCGCGCGTCTCCTCCTCCCCTGCCCTCGCTCTCGCTGCTCGACATCGGGGCGGAATGGCTTCATCGTGAAGCCATTCAATTTTTATAAAAATTGTTTTTATAAAAATTATATAATTTTTACTTATTAATTTACTTAAATACCCTTAACTCAATTCTATGCTTAATTCTTTAATTAGTCTATCAATTTGGTTTTTCTGCAGTTTTCTTATTTCTCCAAATATTCCAATTTAATCTTAGAGTTCTAACAAAACTCACCGTTCACAAAACGGACTTATTTTGCTATTTTTACGAATTAACATACTAAAAGGGTAAAACGGGAACTCTAGCATTACTCTTTTCGATTTGGGTTTCTAAAATTTCACTTATTCCTCTAAAAATTCCCGTAAATTTCTAGGGCTCTAAGGAAACATCCCGCTCAAGAAAATACTTTAATTTGCTATTTACGAAAATAATCTAAGAAATTAGAAAATCCTAAGATCCGAAAACCCGGGCGTTACACTTCCGGCTGACGTCATCGGATGATATCGAGTGTTTACTCACCGGATAATGTAAGTAAAGTATTTAGTCGTTCGTTCACCGAATGAAGTCTCCTGTCGGTGAGGTAAGTGAGTCACGTGCATTGCACATATGCACCGGATGATGCCCATGTCTACCGGGTGATGTAGGCGTTTTCCTTACCGGAAGTTTAAGTAACGTTTTGTCGTTTAGTGACTGGGCGATGTAGGTGTTTTCTTTACCGGAAGTTTAAGTAACGTTTTGTCGTTTAGTGACCGGGCGATGTAGGTGTTTTCTTTACCGGATGATGTAAGTAATGTTTTGTCGTTTAGTGACTGGGTGATGTAGGCATTCTCCTTACCGGATGTTTAAATAACGTTTTGTCGTTTAGTGACCGTACCGGAAGTTTAAGTAACGTTTTGTCGTTTAGTGACCGGGCGATGTAGGTGTTTTCTTTACCGGAAGTTTAAGTAACGTTTTGTCGTTTAGTGACCGGGCGATGTAGGTGTTTTCTTTACCGGAAGTTTAAGTAACGTTTTGTCGTTTAGTGACCGGGCGATGTAGGTGTTTTCTTTACCGGAAGTTTAAGTAACGTTTTGTCGTTTAGTGACCGGGCGATGTAGGTGTTTTCTTTACCGGAAGTTTAAGTAACGTTTTGTCGTTTAGTGACCGGGCGATGTAGGTGTTTTCTTTACCGGAAGTTTAAGTAACGTTTTGTCGTTTAGTGACCGGGCGATGTAGGTGTTTTCTTTACCGGAAGTTTAAGTAACGTTTTGTCGTTTAGTGACCGGGCGATGTAGGTGTTTTCTTTACCGGAAGTTTAAGTAACGTTTTGTCGTTTAGTGACCGGGCGATGTAGGTGTTTTCTTTACCGGAAGTTTAAGTAACGTTTTGTCGGAGGTATTCTCTTCACCGGATGATATGAGTAATGTTTTGTCGTTAGTGACCGGGTGACGCCTAATGAATCACGTGTGATGTCTTGAACTAAGTTATGATTTAAAAGAAAAATATTAAAAAAAAAAAAAGAACAGAGGAATGTAAGGATATGTAGTCAGTACTAAAAGAGTCATGAATTAGGTCTCGGCCCTACTGGGGTCGTTACAAATCGGCCCAGCAGAACAGAGGGCAAAAAGGGCCCAAGCCCAAAATTTTTCCTATTCACATCCGCCGCTCACTTCTGCTAAGCTACATCCACCGCTCAACTCACATCCACCGATCACTCACAAAACATATCCACCGGTGACTCACAAAACATATCCACCGATCACTCACAAAACACATCCACCGGTGACTCACAAAGCACATCCATCAATCACTCACAAAACATATCCACCGGTGATTCACAAAACTTATCCACCGATCACTCACAAAACACATCCACCGGTGACATCTGTAACGCCCAGAAACTTCGGTTATGGGTTTTGAGTTTTAGGTTTTCGGATTTCCACTCTTAGGGATATTTTTGTAAATTAGCAAATTAAGCCCGTTTTGCGAACGGAAAGTTTCATTAGAACCCTAGTGATTTATATGGATTTTTAAAAGAATAAATAGAATTTTAGAAATCCAAATCAATTCTGTGAAGCTCGGGTTCCGTTTTTTTTAACCCTATAGCGTTTTAATTGGTAAAAATAGTAAATTAGATCCGATTTTGAAACGGAGAGTTTTGTTAGAACCCTAGGAATAAGTTGGAATATTTGGAGGAATAAGGGAGTTTCGGGGAAATCAAACCGGTATACGAATTGTGAACGGAGTAAGGAAATTGAACTAAGGGCAAAATTGTAATTTAGGAAATCAAAATTTATTTAAAACAAAAACACCCCCCTTCCATTCATTGTTTTTCCAGATCGTGAAATTTCCTCCCCCCTCCCTTAGGCGATTTCTTTCCTCCTCCATTGTTCCTTCGACGATCAACCAACGCCTCCTCCTCCGGCGTCTTCTCTTCGAGTTTTCTTCTCCAAATCGACACTCTAGGTAAGTTTTACGCTTTGAGCTCATTTAGTTGTGGCTTTAGGTCGATTTAGGTTTAGGGTTTTGGGAGAAGTTTTCGAAATTCGTTAGAAATTGATAGGGTTACAAGATTAATGTTCATTGACGTTGTATTTACGATTTTTGGTGATTGTTAGGTGAAATTTAAGGTGGTTAATGGATTTAGGTTAGAATTTGGATTGTTGGAGGTTGGTAAAACACCATTAATGGAATTTTTGAATTATTGAGCGCATTGTACTCGACGAAATGCCCAAGTGAAGTGAATATGAGTTTTAGGAAAAAATTGTCTTAGCTCAGGTTTTCATTTAGTTGTGAAATTTACGATTTAGAGTCGATACTAATGACGTGTTATGAAAATGCCTTAGGTAACCCAAACTCTCAAAGGACGGTGCTCGGCATAGCTAGGACTCCAGGTAAGTGGGTGTTAGGTTTCCGGCCCTTCAGGCCCTACATTGTATTGATGTTAGGTTTTATGATGTTTTCTGATTGTGGGGCTTAAACTAGCCGGGTAGTTTAGGATGTTCCCTATTAGTACTCAGTTAGATTCGTATATGAGTAAGATTCGTTTATGTGTGCCATGAACGGTTAGATGATGGTTCGGAGTCTCTTTCTTCACGCATCATGTTTTTCCCTTATGATTTAATGAAATGTTTTGCATTGACGTTTTCAAGTAAACCAAGTAAAGTAAATGATGTTAAATGAAGTTGGAGGATGAGTAGCGCACGGGGCACGTAAATGGCAACTCAGGGCACGATAATATGTTAATGGCAACTCATGGCAAGTGTTTGGTCTACTGGGTAGACGGGTGGTGCCAGTGCCTACTCATGCCTGATGATATATATGTTAAGTAAAGTAAATAAACGAAAAACGAACATGTTTTAAAAGACCATGCATTATGTATTCTCATGTTTTAGTACACCTCCTTACTAAGCATTAGGCTTAATGTGTTTATCGTATGATGTAGGTGACGAGCACGAAGGTGAGGAACCTCTTCCTGATGATCACGCATAGATGGTCGGTGGATTGAGCTCGTTGTGGTGGGGCGTGTTTTGGTTAGGCTGGATGATCCGTGGGTATACTCCGAGCGTTTTGTGGTAAATAGGTGTGATTTGGATTGATTTTGGATGATAATTTTAGGACGTGTAGAGAGGTTCGATATTTTTGGTAAATGTATAGTGGAGGTAGGCTTGGAGTAAAGTCGTTTAGAATGATTCGAGGAATGTCATTGTTTTGATGAAATTTTATGGAATTTCCGCTTTATGTTTAACTTTGGTGTTATGAATTAGATGGGATGTTATTTGATGATTTTTAGGTATTTTGAGTTGTATGGATTAGCTCGGTTTTTAGAGCTATCCACGCGATTTATTTTCATGAATTTTTAACACGGATTCGGGTATGTTTTGAGTCGGTTTTTTTGGGAGATTGAAGTGTGGTTTGTTTAATGTGGTTGGGAATGTTTTTGGAGGGTTCAATGTGAAGAGGAGGTGTTAGAAAAGGGAAAGAATGGGTTAAGTGTATGAAAAGGGAGATTTGGGCGCTGCTGGGCGGGCGCGCGCCAGGTGGGTTTCCTGGCGAATGATCGCCCCGGGTGGCGATTGTTTGCCACCCCCTCTGGAATTGGTTGCCAATTCCAGAGGAGGTGGCAATCGTTCGCCACTCGTGACGAACGATCGCCTCAGTCGCATGCCGTTCGTGCGTGCGCGCTGGGCGTTAGGCGATCGATGGGCGATCATACGGGGCGAACGATCGCCCCAAATTGGGCGATCGATCGCCCCTCGTTTTTCCTTCGCTGGCAACTGATCGCCAGTAAGGAAGGGCGATCAGTCACCCCTCCTTTGGCTGGCAGTTGACAACTTTACCCCCTTTATTTTATTGATTTTGTTTATTTTGTTTTTAGTTTGTTTGAAGTGTTTAAAAAAATAAAAATAAATAAAAATAATAAAAAAAAATTTACCTATGTCTAAATAAGGAGGCTAAGTTAGAAGTAAGTTATGGTTAGGCCGTGACGCCCCTGACCGGTTGGGGTCGTTACAACGTCAGCCAAATGACTTATTCATCCAGCATCCACCGGTCAACAGTAACCAAACATATCTGCCGGTTGACTTTGACCAAACACTTATACAGACTTCTGCCATCACAAAACGACAGAATCTATTACCTAGCTACATCCACTGCTCAACAGTAACCGAACACATCCGTCGATTGACTTTGACCAAACACTCATACAAACTTCTGCCGATCACAAAACAACAGAATCTATTACTTAGCTATATTCGCCGCTCAACAGTAACCGAACACATCTACCGGTTGACTTTGACCAAACACTTATACAAACCTCTGCTGATCACAAAACGACAGAATCTATTGCCTACATCTACCGCTCAACAGTAACCGAACACTTAACTGAAACCTATACAATTTCCCTCTGTACTTACACACCATTCACTCAGAACTTCCAAGAACATTAAAAACAACATTCTCCATTTCCAGAAATATCAAAATAAACATTATATACATATGTTCACGAACTATCCAACATCCACATCCAAACATGTTTCTAACTATACAAATTATCAAAAACACTACAAAATACTATCAATATCTATTCAGATCCAAGCATCCTAAAATGTTTAACTATACCATTTTCCTATCTTTCTATCCATCAATTTCTCAAAACACATACTTACATCCCCACGGGTCAAAATAAGCACCGACTGCGCCAGCACACTCCCGCGAGCATTCTTCTTCAAGCTGCTTAAACTTCGGGCGGAGGAACGTTATCCTCACCTATATCGAAGTTACCTACGCCATAGAAATAAAATGTGACCTAGAGGCTCAGTAAATCTACGTGAATGCACATGAATGCCATGCATGTACAGTTCATAAATCATGCTTCCTACCTTTTCGCTATTCATTTCATTTCATTTTATGTCACCGGGGCTTCACTCTCGCTAGATAGGAGCGACAAATCCGGCGATTGGATAGGCCTTCGTATCTAACCGGGGGGAAAACATGCTTCATCCGACAGCCATGTCTGAACCACCGCCACCGACGTGACCATCATTACATTCATTTACCTTTTCGTTATTCCTTTCCGTTTATGTAAAAACATGCATGGAAATTCCTTTTTCGTGCTTTTTCATAAACCATGATGCGTGCATGTATACAATGACATAATGAAAACAAAGCATGCAAACAATAAACTTATACATTCAACAATCTAACTAAACTAACTACCCAATCTAATTATCCAACACAGCGACCATCTCCAATTCCTCGATCGACATAGTCTTATGGTGTAGGCCAATCGGCCAAACGAGTCACAGAGACTTACCTTGTGTCTATTGCAACTCAAGCTCGTCCACGAGCATTGTTCACCTAAGGCAATTCACAATAACCTTCATTAATTCAACTCAGTCGCACCAACGACCATAAATACGTCCATTTGAGCCATAATGACGGTAACTCTGTCGATCTCAAACCCTATTTCACGTTTCGAACAAAACCCTAACGAAACCCTAGTCCGTATAACCCTAGAAATTGAAATCTAAAGCTCCAAAACTAATAGATTCATACCTAAAGTCGGGTTTGGAGGAGAAAACGTGAAGAAACTACGAAGATCGGAGAACGAATCGTCGAGAGGAGAGGAGAGAAAATGAAGGTTTCGTTGAAGTGCTGAGGAAGGAAGGATTTTGTGATTTTTAATAAAAATTTGGCTTGGCAAATTACTTATTTCCCCTCCATTTGATTTCTATTTGTTTCTCCACTTATCTCGTTATTTGACTAACTATTCGTTTTCTCCAAATTTCCTTATTTCACCATAAATTCAAATTTATTATTTAGGTTCCAATAAAACTTTTCGTTCACAAAACGGACTTAATTTGACATATTTACAAAAATGCCATTACTTAATGGAATTATAAAATCCAATAAAATCGGGTGTTACACAGGACTCGTGGAGTCGATATTTGCCCTTGATTGAATTCTCGTACAACAACAGCTTCCAGGCTACGATTGGCATGGCTCCGTATGAGGCATTGTATGGTCAAAAGTGTAGGTCTCCGCTATACTGGGACGAGGTTGGCGAATCTAGTATAATCGGCCCAGATATTTTGCAATAAATAGCAGAGAAGATCGCTGTTATCAGGCAACGTATAGAGATAGCACAGAGCCGTCAAAAGAGTTATGCTGACACTAGATGGAGGAACTTGGAGTTCGATGAGGGTGATGAGGTATATTTGAAGATTTCTCCGTTTAAGGGCGTTATCCGGTTCAGAAGAAGAGGCAAGTTGAACCCTCGTTATGTGGTGCCCTTTCCTATTTTGAAGAGGATCGGGACTATGGCGTACAGGTTACAGCTTCTGGCATCCATGGAAGGTATTCATGATGTGTTTCACGTGTCCATGCTCAAAAAATGCGTGTGTGACCCATCACACGTCCTTGAGACAAGAGAGATCGAGGTGCAACCAACACTAACCTATGTGGAGAAGCCGGTACGAATCTTAAAGTCCTCTATTAAAGTGTTGCGTAATAAGGAGATTCCGTTGGTAAAGGTTCTATGGCAGAATCACAATGTAGAAGAGGCTACTTGGGAGAGGCAGCAGGATATGATGTTGAAGTATCCTGAACTGTTTGTATAATCAAATTTTGAGGACAAAATTTTAATTAAGATGGATGGAATATAACACCCGATTTTACGGGATTTTAGTATTCCAATAAATAATAGCATTTTTGTAAATATATCAAATTTAGTTTGTTTTGCGAACGGAAAGTTTTAATGGAGCCTTAATAATAAATTAGAATTTATGGTGAAATAAGGAAATTTGAAGAAACCGAATCGTTAACTAAATAACGAGATAAGTGGAGAAACAAATAGAAAATCAATGGAAGAGCAAAACAGTAATTTGACAAGTCAAATTATAATAAAAACACAAAAACCTCTTCTCCTCCTCCACTTTCACGATTTTCTTTCCCTCCCTGGCAATTTTTGCTTCGCTCTCTCTCGCGGCTCTCTCCAACGGCGATTGAAGCTCCTCCGATCGACTTTCGTTCTTCACGTTTTCTTCTCCAATCCCGACCCTAGGTAAGAGTCTACTGTTTTGGAGCTTAAGATTTCGGTTTTTGCGGAGTTATACGATTAGGGTTTTATAAAAAAACGTGGATTAACGTTTGAAGTCGATAGGTTTATCGTGATTATGATTCTAATGAGCGTATTTATGGTCATTGGTAAGAGTTAGTTGAATTAATAAGGGTTGTTGAGGTTTTGGGTGGTTGGAGGTTTTAAAAACCCCATTAATGGAGGTTTTGAAATTCACGAGCATGAATTGCTCGATAAAATGTCTCAATAAGTTAGAAAAGAATTTTAGGAAATTTCCTTTAGCTAGGAGTTTTGTAGTTTTCAAAACTCGATAGTTTAGACTCGTGGACGAAGCTTGAATTGTGACGGACGTGAGGTAAGTCTTTGTGATTTGTTTGGCCAGTTTGGCCTACACCATAAGAAAGTATTTGAAATTGAGGAATTGGAGATGTAGCGTGTTTCGGTTAATTAGATTGGGTAGTTAGGCTACTTTAAGCTATAGAACATTTAGCGTTCGTTGTTTGTTTTCATTTTTGCATTATGCACGTCCATGCATTATGTTTTCCGAATAAGCATACAAAATGAATTTCAAGTATGTTTTTCATAAAATGGTATAAATGTACATAATAACGGTCACGTCGGGGTGGTGGTTCAGACATGGCTGTCAGATAAAGCATGTTTTCCTCCCGAGTAGATACGAGGGGCTATCCAATCGTCAGATGTGCCGCTTCTATCTACTGAGAGCAAAGCCCCGGTGACGTATTAAATGAAATGAATAGGGAAAAGGTAGGATGACTGCATGATTTTAACAATTGCATACGCATAGCATTCATCTGCATTTACGTAGGTTTACTGAGCCCTTTAGCTCATAGTTTAATTCTATGGTGTAGGTGATTTCGAGACAGGTGAGGACGACATTCCTCCACCCAAAGTATGAGCATGTTGATGGAGGATGGCCCGTGGGAGTGTGCTGGGCAATCGACGCTATTTTGACCCGTGGGGATGTAAGTAAATGTTTTGGGAATTTTGATAGATAAAAGGATAGGAAAATTGTATAGATGACTCATTTTAGGATGTTTGATAACTGGATAGATAATGTATAGTATTTTGTTGTATTTTTGATAATTTCAAACAGAGGGAAATGTTCAAATTTTAAACGGAACCATGCGGTTCATTTTTGTGAAATTTGGTTACATTTTAAATGTGTTTTGAGTCAGTTTTTGGGTGATTGGTGGAGTGAGTATTGTATGCGGATAGAAATGTATTGTTGTTATGTACGAAATGTTTAGAGGTAAAAATTGAGGGAAGAATTGTGTGAATGTGAAGTGTGTTATGTGCAAGGAGGAATGGGGAGCTGTTCTCTGGAATTCGGATTCCAGAGAACATGCCGATCGATCGCAAGGAGGGGCGATCGATCAGTTTAATTGTTCGCAAACTCTCTGGATTTTCCAGAGAGTTAGCCAATCGATCGCCTGTGAGGGCGATCCATTGTGAGGGGCGATCGATCGCCTGGTGTAGGGGCGATCGATCGCCCCCTATTTTCTTAACACTGCCGATCGATCGGCTGAAATGACTAATCGATCGGCTATGCTTTAATGGGCGAATTGCCTTTTCTGCCCTCCGAACTTTGGCCGATTGTTTCTGTTATTTTATTTGTTATATAAATATTGTTTTATCAAATAGTTTTAAAACGATTTCAACCATCATAGATTCTGACTTAAGTTTTTAAAAGAAAAATTTATACGGGTAATTAGGATATGGGATTAAGGGTCGCTACAGTTATGGTATCAAAGCCCCTAGGTTTTAAAATCGGTTCGGTAGACTGCTCGACTGCACAGCCGCTACGCGGACATCCTTCCTCAACTGTAAGTACGTTTAAATGCTTTCTTTGATTTCGATTTCTTTGAATTGTGTGTTTTAACTTTTATAGGAGTTATAGAAAAATGGTTCGTGCTAGAGATGCCAAAGACGAAGCCTTAGATAGGCTGACAGATTTGCTAGACCGTTAGGCTCAGCATATGGATAGACAGGCGCAGCAAATTAAGAACTTAGTAAACTGTGAGAATCAGAGAGCCCAAGATATAGTCGTCCCAAATGATCACAGCATGGAGAGGTTCCAAAAGTTAAGGCCTCCGGTGTTCGATGGACAATCTTCAGACCCCTCAATTGCGGAAGAGTGGGTTCGGACTATGGAAGATATGTTGGGTTATGCGAATATCGACAATGGAGAAAAGGTCGCTTGTGTTACGTTTCATCTTGCGTTGGACGCTCGATTTTGGTGGGACTCCATCAAAGCTACTACAAATGTGACAGTAATGACTTGGGAATGGTTTAAGACCGTACTTTATGACAAATACTTCAGCCGCACTGTGAGGGTGGCTAAGAGAACGGAGTTTACGCAGCTGAAGCAGATAGGTTCAGTTGCGGAGTACATTCAGAAGTTCGAAGCTTTATCTCGGTTGCACCGCGTCTAGTGAGCGATAATGAGGACAAAGTACACCAATTTATGGACGGGTTGAATCCGAAGATTCGGAAAAACATCATAGTGTCTGGGATTCTAGATGTGCCGTATTCCGACATTGCAGCAAGAGCTTTGGACTTAGAGGCTGCAGAATTGAACTGTGTTAAGCCAAGAGAGCCTACTAAGGGCTTCTTTCGTGAGATCCAGCCTCAGTTACGGAATCGAGGTTGGCAACCTAGAGGGCAACAACCACAGCAACAACAGCAAAGAGGCGTTAAAAGGCCTTATGAGGGAGGAAGGGATCAGGACAAGGGGAAGCAAGTTCAAGGGGCTACTCAAAAGCCTATTTGTCCTAAGTGCTAAAAAGAACATTACGGCGATTGTCGGATGGGTACCAACAGGTGTTATAAATGCGGAAAGGTTGGCCATTTTATCATGAATTGCCCATTACTGAACCAAAATCAACAAGGCAAAGATCAACAGGGCAGAGACCAGAGGAGAGTTATGCTCAAGATCTTTGCTTTCATCGAGTCTGGTGACGTCGATGACGAGGCTCAGCTATCTGTTATAGCAGGTACTATCTTAGTCATGAGTGTACCAGTATTTTCTTTGATAGACACGGGAGCTATGCACTCTTTCATTTCAACTACTTGCATGACTAGATTGGGGTTAGCGTCTGAGTTAGCAAAGTATGAGTATAGGGTAATGCTGCCTTCGGGAGCGAATATGCAGTCTGATCATGTTTTCCAGGGCAATGTTGTCTCGGTGGGGAACAACACACTCTACGCCCGGTTGATAGTTATGGGCATAGAGCGGTATGATCTGATTTTAAGAATGGACTGGCTGTCATGCCATTTCGCTACCATTGACTGCCGATTCAGGTTGGTAACTTTTCAACCTCCGGATAAGGAAGAGTTTTCATATCAGGCAATAAATAGGTCGAGTGGGTCACCTATTTCCTATTCCATGAAGATCCGAGAGCAGTTTAGAGGCGAATGCTCAGTTTATCTGGCTACAGTGGTCAATACTCAGTTGCTTAACGGGGTAAAGCTAGAAGACCTTCCAGTGGTTAGAGAATTCTCTGAGATCTTCCTTGATGATCTTCCCGGATTACCGCCAGATAGAGTGATCGAGTTTTTTATTGATATTTACCCAGGCTCAGGGCCTGTATCAAAGAATCCGTACAGACTAGCACCTGCTGAACTAAAGGAGCTGAAGACTCAGTTAGAGGAGTTGTTAGACAAGGGGTTCATTCGACCCAGTTTCTCTCCTTGGGGTGCGCTAGTTTTGTTTGTTAAGAAGAAGGACGGAACTCTCCGAATGTGCGTTGATTACAGAGAGTTGAATAAGCTAACGGTGAAGAATAAGTATCCACTGCCCCAAATAGATGATTTGTTTGACCAACATCAGGGTGCCCGAGTGTTTTCGAGGATTGACCTACGTTTGGGTTATTATCAGTTGAAGGTCCGGAGAGAAGATATTCAAAAGACTGCATTCTGAACGAGGTATGGGCATTACGAATTTCTTGTGATGTCTTTTGGACTTACGAATGCTCCTGCAACGTTTATGGATTTGATGAACCGCGTTTTTAAGGAGTATTTAGACAAGTTTGTCGTCGTCTTTATTGATGACATCTTGATTTATTCAAAGACAAAGGAAGAGCACGAGGAGCATTTGCGAATTGTTCATAAGATTTTATGTCAGCACCAATTGTATCCAAAGTTCTCTAAGTGCGAATTTTGACTGGATCGAATTAGTTTTCTCGGTCATATCATATCTCATGAGGGAATCTCAGTGGATCCGACTAAGATTGAAGTTGTCAGGGATTGGCCGCAGCCTAAAAACATGCGAGAGGTACGTGAATTTCTCGGATTGGCCAGGTATTGCAGGAAGTTCATTGAGAGGTTTTCAAACATAGCAGCCCCTCTATCTCGATTGACAAGGAAGAACGAAAAATATGTATGGTCGGCTGCATGCGAAAAGAGCTTCAATGAGCTGAAACAAAAACTGACTACAGCACCAGTGTTAACATTGCCTGTTGAAGGTGATAAGTTCAGTATTTATTGCGACGCCTCAAGGATTGGACTGGGGTGTGTATTGATGCAGGAGGGCAGAGTTATTGCTTATGCTTCTCGGCAGTTCAAGCCGTATGAGCAGAATTATCCGACACACGATCTTGAGCTTGCAACGGTTGTCTTTGCATTAAAAATCTGGAGACATTATCTGTATGGGTAGCAGTGTGAGGTGTTCTCAGATCACAGGAGCCTAAAATATTTGTTTACGCAAAAAGAACTTAATATGCGACAGCGAAGGTGGTTGGAGTTCGTTAAAGATTACGATTTTGAAATTAAATACCACCCAGGGAAGGCAAATAAAGTCATTGATGCCTTGAGCCGAATGCCTACTACAAGTCAGCCTTCGCTTGCATCAATGTCAGTAATGCTAAGGTCTGAGATCGAGAGGTTTGATGTGGAGATCGTGGCCGAGTTGTCCACTATGCTCATGAACATTTCTCTTAGGCCGACAATAATTGACAAACTCCGAGAAGCTCAGAAGGAAGACTTGGAGTGTGAGAGATATCGATTGAGCATGACATCTGAGGACCCGTCCGATTTCAACTTGTCGGATGATGGCATATTAAGATTCAGACATAGGTAGTACATACCTAACGATGAGGAGCTGAAGAGAGAGATCTTAACCGAGGCACACTCCTCGACATATTCAGTGCATCTGGGGAGCACAAAAATGTATAGAGACCCGAGACAACACTTCTGGTGGCCGAACATGAAGAGAGAGATTGCCAGGTATGTGGAAATGTAACGCCCAGAAACTTCGGTTACGGGATTTGAGTTTTAGGTTTTCGGGTTGCCGCCCTTAGGGATATTTTTGTAAATTAGCAAATTAAACCTGTTTTATGAACGAGAAGTTTCGTTAGGACCCTAGAGATTTATATGGAATTTTAGAGGAATAAATAGAATTTGGAGAAACCGAGACGATATACTAATTAACGAAATAAGCAAAGAATTGAGTGAAGGGCAAACTAGTAATTTGTAGGTTAAAAATTTATTATAAGCCAAAATACCCCTCATTTCTCTCATTTCTTTCCTTCTCCTATGTGAGCTCCCTCTCCCTCATGATTTTCTCTCCTTCCACTCCATTTCTCTTCAACGTTGATCGTGCTCCTCCGTTCCAGCGATTTCTCCTCCGTTTTCTTCCCCAAATTGATACTCAAGGTAAGCCCTAAGTTTTAGGCAAGTATAGTTTTCGTTTTAGGGTGATTCCGGCTTAGGATTTTGCGAGAAATTGGGGTTTTTGGTAGAAATCGATAGTGTGACAATATTAATACCCAATAGTGTTGTATTTATGATTATTGTGGTAGTTTGTGTGAATTAATGGTGAGAGTGGATGTTTAAGGTTAGGTTTTGGTGGTTGGAGGTTAGTAAAACACCATTAATGGAGTTAAGTAATTGGTGAGCGCATTGTGCTCGATGAAATGCCCGAATGAAGTGAATGTGAGTTTTAGGAAAAATTGTCTTAGCTCGGGTTTTGGTTTAGTTTTGAAATTTACGATTTAGAATTGATACTGATGACATATTACGAAAATGCCTTAGGTGACCCAAGCTCTCAAAGGACGGTGCTCGGCATAGCTAGGACTCAAGGTAAGTGGGTGTTAGGTTTCCGGCCCTTCAGGCCCTACATTGTATCGATGTTAGGTTTTATGATGTTTTCTGATTGTGGGGCTTAAACTAACCGGGTAGTTTAGGATGTTCCCTATTAGTACTCAGTTAGGTTCGTATATGAGTGAGATTCGTTTATGTGTGCCATGAACGGTAGATGACTGTTCGGAGTCTCTTTCTTCACGCATCATGTTTTTCCCTTACGATTTAATGAAATGTTTTGCATGCACGTTTTCAAGTAAACGAAGTAAAGTAAATGATGTTAAATGAAGTTGGAGGATGAGTAGGGCACGGGGCACGTAAATGGCAACTCAGGGCACGATAATATGTTAATGGCAACTCAGGGCAAGTGTTTGGTCTACTGGGTAGACGGGTGGTGCATGTGCCTACTCATGCCTAATGATATATATGTATATGTTATGTAAAGTAAATAACAAAAAACGAACATGTTTTGAAAGACCATGCATTATGTATTCTCATGTTTTAATACACCTCCTTACTAAGCATTAGGCTTAATGTTTTTATCGTATGATGTAGGTGACGAGCACGAAGGTGAGGAACCTCTTCCTGATGATCACGCATAGATGGTCGGTGGATTGAGCTCATGGCAGCGGGGCGTGTTTTGGTTAGGCTGGATGATCTGTGGGTATACTCCGAGCGTTTTGTGGTAAATAGGTGTGATTTGGATTGATTTTCGAAGATAATTTTAGGACGTATAGAGAGGTTCGATATTTTGGTAATTGTATAGTGGATGTAGGCTTGAAGTAAAGTCGTTTAGAATGATTCGAGGAACGTTATTGTTTAGATGATATTCTATGGAATTTCCGCTTTTATGTTTAACTTTGGTGTTATGAATTAGATGGGATGATATTTGATGATTTTTAGGTATTTTAAGTTGTATGGATTAGCTCGATTTTTAGAGCGATCCACGCGGTTTATTTTCATTAATTTTTAACACGGATTTGGGTACGTTTTTGAGTCGGGTTCTTCGGGAGATTGAAGTATGGTGTGTTTAATGTTGTTGGGAATGTTTTTAGAGGGTTAAATGTGAAGAGGAGATGTTAGAAAAGGGAAAGAATGGGTTAAGTGCATGAAAAGGGGGACTTGGGCGCTGTTGGGCGTGGGTAGGCGCGCGGGGTGCGCGCGCGGCACGGGCCAGGTGGGTTTCCTGGCGAATGATCGCCCCGGGTGGCGATTGTTCGCCACCCCCTCTAGAATTTGGTTGCTAATTCCAGAGGAGGTGGCGAACGATCGCCTCGGTCGCATGCCGTGCGTGCGTGCGTGCTGGGCGTTAGGGGATCGCTGGGCGTTGGGCGATCGATCGCCCCTCGTTTGTTTTCTTTTTATTGGCGACAGATCGCCGGTAAGGAGGGGCGATCTATCGCCCCTCCTTTGGCTGGCAGTTGACAATTTTTGCCCCTGTATGTTATTGATTTTGTTTATTTGGTTTTAGTTTATTTAAAATGTTAAGGGAAGTGTTTGTAAAAACGGAAAAAGGAGAGAAAAAAAAAATTGTACGTCCAATTGAGGAGGTTAAGTTAGGAGTAAGTTATGGTTAGGCCGTGACGGCCCTGACCGGGTTGGGGTCGTTACAGGAAACCTGCCTGGTTTGCCAACAGGTTAAGGCAGAACACCAAAGGCCAGCCGGAACCTTACAGCCACTGTCGATTCCGAAGTGGAAATGGGAGCAAATCTCTATGGATTTCATTGTTGGACTCCCGAGAACGACAAAAGAGCACGATGGCATCTGGGTGATAGTGAACCATTTGACAAAGACGGCCCACTTTCTATCAGTGAAGATGACCTATTCTATGGATCAGCTTGCCGAGCTATATGTGCAGGAGATTGTCAGATTACACGGAGTGCCCATTTCTATTGTCTCCGATAAAGATGTGAGGTTTACTTCGAAATTTTGGAAAAGTTTACATAAGGCTATGGGAACTCAGTTTAATTTTAGCACGGCGTTTCATTCTCAGACTGACGGGCAGACAGAAAGAACAAATCAAATTCTTGAGGATATGCTTAGAGCTTGCGTGCTGGAATTTCAGGGCTCGTGGAGTTGATAGTTGCCCTTGATTGAATTCTCGTACAACAACAACTTCTAGGCTACGATTTGGCATGGCTCCGTATGAGGCATTGTATGGTCGAAAGTGTAGGTCACCGCTATACTGGGACGAGGTTGGCGAAGCTAGTATAATCGGCCTAGATATTTTACAGCAAACAGCAGAGAAAATCGCTGTTATCAGGCAACGTATAGAGATAGCACAAAGCCGCCAAAAGAGTTATGCTGACACTAGTCGGAGGAACTTGGAGTTCGATGAGGGTGATGAGGTATATTTGAAGATTTCTCCGTTTAAGGGCGTTATGTGATTCGGAAGAAGAGGCAAGTTGAACCCTCGTTATGTGGGGCCCTTTCCTATTTTGAAGAGGATCAGGACTATGGTGTACAGGTTACAGCTTCCGGCATCCATGGAAGGTATTCACGATGTGTTTCACGTGTCCATGCTCAGAAAATGCGTGCATGATCCATCACACATCATTGAGACAAGAGAGATTGAGGTGCAACCAACACTAACCTATGTGGAGAAGCCGGTATGAATCTTAGAGTCCTCTATCAAGGTGTTGCGTAATAAGGAGATCCCGTTGGTAAAGGTTCTATGGCGGAATCACAATGTAGAAGAGGCTACTTGGGAGAGGCAGCAGGATATGATGTTGAAGTATCCTGAACTGTTTGTATAATCAAATTTTTAAGGACAAAATTTTAATTGAGGTGGATGGAATGTAACACCCGGTTTTACGGGATTTTAGTATTCCAATAAATAATGGTATTTTTGTAAATATATAAAATTAAGTTCGTTTTACGAACGGAAAGTTTTAATGGAGTCTTAATAATAAATTGGAATTTATGGTGAAATAAGAAAATTTGGAGAAACTGAATCATTAACTAAATAACGAGATAAGTGGAGAAACAAATAGAAAATCAATGGAAGGGCAAAACAGTAATTTGACAATTCAAATTATAATAAAAACACAAAAACCTCTTCTCCTCCTCCACTTTCACGATTTTCTTTCCCTCCCTGGCGATTTTTGTTTCTCTCTCTCGCGGCTCTCTCCAACGGCGATTGAAGCTCCTCCGATCGACTTCCGTTCTTCACGTTTTCTTCTCCAATCCCGACCCTAGGTAAGAGTCTACTGTTTTGGAGCTTAAGATTTTGGTTTTCGCGGAGTTATACGATTAGGTTTTTGTTAGGGTTTTGTCTGTAGCACCCGGTTCTATTAAACCAATTTCTATTTCGTTATTTAATAGTAAGCATGTTGTGGAGAAAATTGAGGGAAGTATTAATTAGGTTAATGAGTTACTAAGTAAGGGCATAGTGGTAAATTGAGAACTTATAATGGATAACCTATTTAAAGAAAGAGATTTTGTGATTAAATGCACTGTAGCCGCCACCATTTCCTTGTTTTTCGCTCGGTCTTCAGCTCAAGCAGCATAGCTCTCTAGGCGATTCTTCCATTCAATTTTCTCCCAAACTAGGTGAGTTCTATTTCGATTCCTTGCTGCATTGGTAGCTATCGATGATTAGGGGAGAGTATAAGTGTGAGTTTCGAGGTTGTTGTGAGCGAACTAGTTCAGGTCATTGTGGTAAATCGGGAATGCACAATGAACTAAGCTTCCAAACTAGTTTCCTTAAATTTCTAGCGGTGTAGAATGAGGATTAGAGAAAGTTTAATGTATGCTCTGTTTATGATTTTAGGATTGAGTAAGCTCTCGAAGTAGCCAATCACCGAGACGTTTTTCCAGGAGACCAGGTAAGTAAAGTTTGCTTGTGCCTTCAGGCCTACATCACAAAACAGTAGGATTATGTGTGTTTGAATGTTTGTATGTCTTGCATCATATTTTGAAAATTTATGCGAAAATTAATTTACATGAAATGGCATGGTAAGGAATGAACAGACTGTAACAGTTGTTAAGGGAACTAATCCGCCCCTTAACCAAGAGAGAGGATGTATGACTTTGGGGGAAATGATTCAAACCCCAATTTCACAGTGGGATCAGATCAGTTTGTTAAGGGAACAAATCCGCTCCTTAATCAAGAGAGAGGATGTATGACTTTGGGAGAAGTGATCCAACTCCTAATTTCACAGGGGGATCAGATCAGAAACGATACATATGCAACTGAGATGAGAAAGTAGAAACTGCATATTTAGGAGTTTAAGTTTCAGCATATCATTTCATTATCGCTTTACTTATTTAGCATTAGGCTAATAGATGAGTTTTGTGATGTAGGTGAAGAAGTGACAGCAGGTGTGTTCACTGAGTTTGCTGAGGACTAGTCTTGTTGGAGGAGTGCATCTATGTAACAATCTGGCAACTGATGGGGCGGTTTAACTGGTGTCAGTGGATGAGAAGGTTTAGTGAACTATGTGATTCAATTTAAGTATGTTGCGAGTTTCCATGCAGTGGTAGTTTTGATGTTTGAATTCAATTTGAGACTTTTCTGACAATGATACTCTGTTGGATTTAATAGTGGTGTTTACTAGAGTTTGGAGTAATACACGGATTTAAATAGTTTGAACGATTTTTAGTAAAATGCTCAAATTCTTTTGGTAGTCGGAGTTTTCTTTGTTAGAGTGAGAATGTTGCTATGCTGTTTTCGTTGAGTATTTTTGATCTATCGGTGGATGAAGTCTATCGGCAGATGTAGGGTTGTTGTTCTGTTGTCTATCGGAAGATATCTTCAGTAAAGTCATCGGATGATGTCTTCAGTAGAAGCCATCGGAAGATATAAGTAGAAAATTTGTCGTTTTGTAACCGGATGATGTCGAGTAATTTATCCATCGGACGATGTAGTAGAAGTTTTGTCGTTTAAAGACGGTGGATGTCGGGTATTAAATCTATCGGATGATGTAGTAGAAGTTTTGTCGTTTAGTGATCGGTGTACACAGTTTGTTCTTTCGGAAGACGTGAGTTTTTATTTGTCGTCTTATGATCGGCAGAGGCTGGATGAACGAATCATCCGGCTGACGTCATCAGTAGATGCGAGTAGCAAAACTTGTCGTTTTGTGATCGGCAGAGGTTGGATGAACAATTCATCCGGCTGACGTCATCGTTGGAAACCTTCGGTTTTATTTCTACCCTTTTGTTGACCTCGTTCAGCGGATGATGTGTTTGACTTTTTTAACTTTAAGCATTTCACACGTAAGCCTTCGTCTCATCCGGCCGAATTCTTTTCTTAATATTTTTAACTGAATATTCGAACACTGTTTTATAGTTTTTCTTAACTTTGCTTTGCTCAAAGATTTTCCGCTGCAAGTTTTGTGTTTTTAGCAAACGTTCAAATTTGACTTTCGAGCAAAGTTTTAAATTTGGTCCGAAATTTCCTAGTTATGTTCGGATTTATGAGTAACGAACTGAGTTTGGAAAAACTCGGGGCGTTACATTGTCAAAAATGTGGATTAATGTTTGAAGTCGATAGGTTTATCGTGATTATGATTCTAATGGACGTATTTATGGTCGTTGGTAAGAGTTAGTTGAATTAATGAGGGTTGTTGAGGTTTTGGGTGGTTGGAGGTTTTAAAAACTCTATTAATGAAGGTTTGAAAATTCACGAGCATGAATTGCTCGATAAAATGCCTCAATGAGTTAGAAAAGAATTTTAGGAAATTTCCTTTAGCTAGGAGTTTTGTAGTTTTCGAAACTCGATAGTTTAAACTTGATTTAATGACGAATGTTATGAATTGCCATAGGGGAACAACGCTCGTGGATGGAGCTTGAATTGTGACGGACGCGAGGTAAGTTGTAACACCCGACGAGTTTGACCAGGTGACTTTCTTAACTGTTTTAACGGCCATGTTTATTTTGATCTTTTCGGTTTGGAATTTTATGCCAAGGCTTAATTAATGTGCATGTGTCATAAATTAGGTTAGGTGGCAGGATTTGTAATTAAGAATGGTTGGATTAAGTATAAATAGGAAATGGAAACTTTTAAACCTCACTGTAGCCGACATTCCCTTCTGTGTTCTCTCATTTTCCCGAGCTGTTTCCCTCTCCGCTAGCGACTCTCTCATCGATGACGGATTTCTCCTTCCCCACTTCGACAATCGACGCCCTAGGTAAGACTCAGACAATGTGGATTGCTGGTTATCTATTTATGTACTGTTTTTCAGTTGAACTTGAGATTTCGGATTCTACAATGGCCGAGTCTGGTTATTGTGATTCTAGGGATTCTAGACTACGCACACTGAGTGCTCGACTCATGGACTTATATATATATAAGCGTTAGATTCTAGGGTGATTTTTAATTAGGACTTTTAGGATGTTGTTTTAACTCTACAATGTGAAATGTTTTAGGTGAAGAAGTCTGAAGAGAAGTACTCAAAATTGCTAAGGAAACCAGATAAGTGAATGTGTAGGAATCCCGGCCATTAGGGCCCTACATCACAACAATTCTAAGTAGAAACTTATACGATGATTAGAAGTTATTTAAGCTATTGTCTGTTACTTATGTTGATGTTTGACTTAATGGTATGATTTCAAGTCGGATGAATGCACTATTATGTAGCTTGATGAGTTAAGAGTTCTCATGTTCATGCATCATGAATGTTTTATGCATATGAAAATGTTTTAAGGGCATGTTTTCCTCATGAACAAGATAAGAATATAAAACTTATGCAACGTGAATTAAGCGAGGGTTGGGGACGGTTTGGCGTATGTCACTGTCCAAAAGGAAGGACCATGATTACGACCCGCAAGGGACTATGTACACTCTCACTGTCAACCTCCTTTACCGGCACAAATCCTCTCTTAATCCACACAACATGAACGAAGAATATGATTGATGAACATGAATGATGAATATGAATGATGAGCATGAATGATGATTATGAACGATGAATACGAACGATGAACAAGAATGAAGACTTTGAGTATGAATATGAACAAGAAAAGATTCATGAGCATTTGTTTCTTAAAATGAGCATTCATGCATACTTGTTAGTATTGCATTCCTTACTAAGCATTAGGCTTATAGTTTAAACCTTATGATGTAGGTGAAGATTTAGCAGGTGAGGATTCCAAATTCAGTGATGATGTCTAAGGCTGGTTGCAGGATGGTGCTTAGGGTGGAAGTTTGTGGCTGGCAGGCGAATGTGACCCGTAGTTATGCTCATAATGTGTCAGTAAGATTTATGATGAACTGATGTTTAAGTAGAATGAGATTTTCTTTAGAATATTGGATTCTGTGATTGTCTAGTTTGGTTACCAAAATTTGGGGATGATTATAAGGGTATAGAATGATCTGTTTTAATTAAGTCTTCCGCTACATGTATCCTAGATGAGTCCATGTTTCATGTCTGCCTATGTTTATGTCTACGAGTATGAGATCTGTGAAGGTCAGATTATCTTTCTGTCGATATGAGTTATTTGAAGTTTTCTGTATTTTACTGTTGTGTGATAGCAGTTGGATGAATACATCATCCGGCTGACGTCACCAGTGTGAGCTGAATGATAGAAGCTGGATGGGTGAATCATCCGGCTGACGTCACCGGTGGATGGCGAATGTTTGTTGTTCACCGGATGATGTCTCTTATCGGTTGAGATAAGTGAGTCATGTGTATTGTACATGCTTACCGGATGATGTCTCTGTTGAATGAGGACATCATCCGGCTGATGTCATCGGTCGATGGGGACAATTGTTGCCCACCGGATGATGCCTCTTACTGGCGATGTTAAGTAGTCACGTGAGATGCACATGTCTATCGGATGATATAAATATAGTTTTGTCGTCTAGTGACCGGGTGGTGTAGTGTATTTCAAATATCGAATGATGTAAGTGAAGTTTTGTCGTCTAGTGTGTAACACCCGAGATTTTTATACTTCGTGTAGGCCTAAGAGTAATAGGATAGAGGGTTGATGTTATGAATGAAAGGTTGGAAACAATGAAATGTGGGGGAAAGGGTTGACAAGTCAAAATGTTAAGGTTTGAAGTTAAAACAATTTGTGATTGGTGAGAGTTTGAGTTGACTTTGTCAAATGTGTATTAACCAATAAAATTTGTGATGGAAGTGTGGTGTTTGGCGTTGAAATTTCAATGGAATAAAGGAGGGCTTTGTGGTAATTTTGCTTGGACATTAAATGCATAAAAAGAGAAAAAGGGTTATTTTCTCTCATCTTCTCCTCCTCCATCGAGCTTTCTCCCTCTCCTCCATAGCCAACGCCTCCTCCTCTCTTCTCTTCAGTTTTTCAAGCCAATCCAAGGTAAGTTTACATGGGTTTTGAATTATATAGCTTTTGATGAAGTTTGAGAGTGTTTTTGAGAGTTTTGGTTGAGTTTGGTGAATGTTGGAAAACCCTAGGTTAGGGATTCCGAAAATTGAGTGTTGATGTTAGATTTCTTTCTTATTTTGATGGTTTAGTTGTTGAATGACTTGGTTTAGGTAGATTTGAGGGTTAGATGGAGGATTGGTGAAGTGTTCCACAAAAATAGTTGAAGAACACTAAAGGGCCGATTCTGTCTTTGGGAATTTCGGGCTGGCCATAGTGTTTGTTTAGTTAATTTGAGTGATTCAATGGATAGTAGACGTGTAGAGGTTTCCGAGTTGGGGTGGCACGTCGAATTCCGTTGAAAAACGAGAAAGTTATGGCCGTTTAAAGTTTGACGGTCGATGTGGGGTAGAAAATTGAGTTTGAATGTTTTGGAGTGTGAAGTTATTCAGGTATTGTTTAGTTTTAGCTAGAAAAACCTTTTAGAATTATTGATAACTTATCAATTTAAGTTTCCGTGGATTTAGGTCGTCGAACGAAGGAAGTGACCGATAGCCGTGAGCAAGTAGAAGCCGAGCGTTCAGGTAAGTAGTGGGTGTTTTCGTTCGCCTTCGGGCCTACACCACAGGACGGTAGGGCTTTTAGTTATTGATTGCTTCGTGTTGAGTTGTGTTACGGCTTTGCATTGAGTGGGCTTGGCATTGAGTTAAGTTGAGTTGTTGTGTGTGGTGAGTTTGCTGTGTGGGTGTGAATGTTATGGTGTTGCATTGTGTTGAGTGGAGTTGTGGTGTGTGTGTATTGTTGTGCGTGTGAATGTTAAGGCACTTCGGTGCGGGCAACTAAGGCACTTCGGTGCGGGCAAATAAGGCACTTTGGTGCGGGCAACTAAGGCACTTCGGTGCGGGCAAATAAGGCACTTCGGTGCGGGCAACTAAGGCACTTCGGTGCGGGCAAATAAGGCACTCCGGTGCGGGCAACTAAGGCACTTCGGTGCGGGCAAATAAGGCACTCCGGTGCGGGCAACTAAGGCACTTCGGTGCGGGCAAATAAGGCACTTCGGTGCGGGCAAATTGTGTGTGAAATTGTTTGTTAGTTGGTGCTTGTGTTTAGTGTGATTGTAGTGTGCATTGCGTATGTTTACATTTGTCATTCATTACTTGCTAAGCGTAAGCTTACGTGTGTGTGTGTGTTCTGTGGTGTAGGTGACGAAGTACTCTCAGGTGATCTTGATAACGTGGATTAGGAGTAGCACCAGTCGGGGATACGCGGAGCTCGCCGGTGCAGGTCATTTGTCGGGGCGCTTCGACCTAGTCCTTGGCAAGGGTTGTGGTATTGCATGTTTTGTGATTAGGAGTGGGTTTGTGAATATTTTTGGTTGTTGATGGATTGGATAGGTTTTGAGTACTTTGGTTCGGTGTGTATAGTTGTTTGGTGTGCGTTTGTGGTGGATTTTGAATGTTATGGTCGGGATGGATTTTAGGTCGTTTGGTTGAATTGGGTTTGATGTATATAGTTTGGAGTTATCTGGTTATTTGGTTGTTTTAAATCGCATTTTAACGACAACGTTTCTCAGGTTTTGGATTTTGAAAATTTAGCCGTTATATTGTCGATTTTTTGTTTAAAAATTTGTTATGTCGGGTCGCCTTCGCTATTTTTTTGGTTAGGCGTTTTAACTCGTTTTTCCGAGATTTTCACGGGGATTGAAGATTTATGCGTTGGGACGATATGGTAAAAATTTCAGAATTTTTGGAGGTGTCGGGATCGTAGAAAAGTGTAGAAATGTGAAGAGAGGTGAAGTGAGGTTAAAATGGGAAGTTTTGGGCGTTTTTAAGTGTTTTTTTGGGGTGAAAAACCCGAGCCGGCCCGATCGGTCGGGCCCGGGGTGCGATCGGTCGTGGTCGGGAAGTTTTTGGGTGAAGAAAACCCGAGAAGGCCCGATCGATCGGGCATTTAGCCACGATCGATCGTGGCAGCCAAGTGCTGGGCGCGCTGGTGCGCCCCAGCGCGCGCACGCGCGCGTGCCGCGCGTGCAGCGCGCTTAGCGCGCGAGCAGCGCGCGCGTGCTGCTCACGCCGCGCGCTGCCTGGGCGCCTGGCGCCCAGCTGCGCGCCCAGCAGCCTACTTAAGCAAAATTTTTGTTTTTTTGATATTTTCTCCCGTTTTCTAAAATGTTTTGACCCGATATTTTTCGAAGTATTTCAAACGTATTGTGGGCCCGTTTTCCAACAAATGTCGAGGGTTCGAAAAACCCGAAAACCGAGCCGGGAATTTTAGGAAAATTATTTTAATTAACGTTTTAAACGCCGGGTTAGCTAGCCAAGTAGCGCACCGGGCCCGTGGTGGGTTCGGGGCGCTACATAGTGACCGGGTGATGTAGTGTATTTCAAATATCAGATGATGTAAGTGAAGTTTTGTCGTCTAGTGACCGGGCGATGTAGTGTATTTCAAATATCGGGTGATGCAGGATTGAAGTGTGATTTATCACCGGTCGATGTGAGTTTATTCCTCTACCGGCAGATACAGTTCAAGAGTTGATGTACCTGTTCACCGGCTGAGGTACCTCGCACTGCTCGCCGGCAGATGCGTATTGTATTTCTTTGCTGAGCGATGTTTAATGATTCACGAGTGATGTCTTGAGCTAAGATATGAGTTATTTTTTTAAAAAAAAAAAAAAAAAAAAAAAAAAAAAAAAAAAAAAAAAAAAAAAAAAAAAAAAAAAAAAAAAAAAAAAAAAAAAAAAAAAAAAAAAAAAAAAAAAAAAAAAAAAAAAAAAAAAAAAAAAAAAAAAAAAAAAAAAAAAAAAAAAAAAAAAAAAAAAAAAAAAAAAAAAAAAAAAAAAAAAAAAAAAAAAAAAAAAAAAAAAAAAAAAAAAAAAAAAAAAAAAAAAAAAAAAAAAAAAAAAAAAAAAAAAAAAAAAAAAAAAAAAAAAAAAAAAAAAAAAAAAAAAAAAAAAAAAAAAAAAAAAAAAAAAAAAAAAAAAAAAAAAAAAAAAAAAAAAAAAAAAAAAAAAAAAAAAAAAAAAAAAAAAAAAAAAAAAAAAAAAAAAAAAAAAAAAAAAAAAAAAAAAAAAAAAAAAAAAAAAAAAAAAAAAAAAAAAAAAAAAAAAAAAAAAAAAAAAAAAAAAAAAAAAAAAAAAAAAAAAAAAAAAAAAAAAAAAAAAAAAAAAAAAAAAAAAAAAAAAAAAAAAAAAAAAAAAAAAAAAAAAAAAAAAAAAAAAAAAAAAAAAAAAAAAAAAAAAAAAAAAAAAAAAAAAAAAAAAAAAAAAAAAAAAAAAAAAAAAAAAAAAAAAAAAAAAAAAAAAAAAAAAAAAAAAAAAAAAAAAAAAAAAAAAAAAAAAAAAAAAAAAAAAAAAAAAAAAAAAAAAAAAAAAAAAAAAAAAAAAAAAAAAAAAAAAAAAAAAAAAAAAAAAAAAAAAAAAAAAAAAAAAAAAAAAAAAAAAAAAAAAAAAAAAAAAAAAAAAAAAAAAAAAAAAAAAAAAAAAAAAAAAAAAAAAAAAAAAAAAAAAAAAAAAAAAAAAAAAAAAAAAAAAAAAAAAAAAAAAAAAAAAAAAAAAAAAAAAAAAAAAAAAAAAAAAAAAAAAAAAAAAAAAAAAAAAAAAAAAAAAAAAAAAAAAAAAAAAAAAAAAAAAAAAAAAAAAAAAAAAAAAAAAAAAAAAAAAAAAAAAAAAAAAAAAAAAAAAAAAAAAAAAAAAAAAAAAAAAAAAAAAAAAAAAAAAAAAAAAAAAAAAAAAAAAAAAAAAAAAAAAAAAAAAAAAAAAAAAAAAAAAAAAAAAAAAAAAAAAAAAAAAAAAAAAAAAAAAAAAAAAAAAAAAAAAAAAAAAAAAAAAAAAAAAAAAAAAAAAAAAAAAAAAAAAAAAAAAAAAAAAAAAAAAAAAAAAAAAAAAAAAAAAAAAAAAAAAAAAAAAAAAAAAAAAAAAAAAAAAAAAAAAAAAAAAAAAAAAAAAAAAAAAAAAAAAAAAAAAAAAAAAAAAAAAAAAAAAAAAAAAAAAAAAAAAAAAAAAAAAAAAAAAAAAAAAAAAAAAAAAAAAAAAAAAAAAAAAAAAAAAAAAAAAAAAAAAAAAAAAAAAAAAAAAAAAAAAAAAAAAAAAAAAAAAAAAAAAAAAAAAAAAAAAAAAAAAAAAAAAAAAAAAAAAAAAAAAAAAAAAAAAAAAAAAAAAAAAAAAAAAAAAAAAAAAAAAAAAAAAAAAAAAAAAAAAAAAAAAAAAAAAAAAAAAAAAAAAAAAAAAAAAAAAAAAAAAAAAAAAAAAAAAAAAAAAAAAAAAAAAAAAAAAAAAAAAAAAAAAAAAAAAAAAAAAAAAAATTGTCGACGTTTCTCTGACAAAGTAACATGGAACTCTCCTCATGATGGAATAAAGAATGAGCCAACAAGAGGTCCACAATATCACATTTGTAACACCCGGCATTTTGACCATGTAATTATCCTTTGAATTATTAAACGAGATTAATTCGATATTAATATAATGAATATTTTATTAGAATTTGTTTGAATGTTAGTGGAAAAAGAGGATTCGGAGAAACCGAATCGACGAGCTAAATAGCGAATTAGTTAGAAACCAATGGAGGGGCAAATTGGGAAGACAATTAAGGTGGTTGGGAGGGAGCCAATGAGGGAGTGCCACTTGTCCAAGCTTGTGGAAGAATCCAAGCTTTCTCTTCCTCTTCCTCTCTTCTCTTCTCTTCTCTTCTCTTCTCTTCTCTTCTCTTCTCTTCTCTTCTCTTCTCTTCTCTTCTCTTCTCTTCTCTTCTCTTCTCTTCTCTTCTCTTCTCTTCTCTTCTCTTCTCTTCTCTTCTCTTCTCTTCTCTTCTCTTCTCTTCTCTTCTCTTCTCTTCTCTTCTCTTCTCTTCTCTTCTCTTCTCTTCTCTTCTCTTCTCTTCTCTTCTCTTCTCTTCTCTTCTCTTCTCTTCTCTTCTCTTCTCTTCTCTTCTCTTCTCTTCTCTTCTCTTCTCTTCTCTTCTCTTCTCTTCTCTTCTCTTCTCTTCTCTTCTCTTCTCTTCTCTTCTCTTCTCTTCTCTTCTCTTCTCTTCTCTTCTCTTCTCTTCTCTTCTCTTCTCTTCTCTTCTCTTCTCTTCTCTTCTCTTCTCTTCTCTTCTCTTCTCTTCTCTTCTCTTCTCTTCTCTTCTCTTCTCTTCTCTTCTCTTCTCTTCTCTTCTCTTCTCTTCTCTTCTCTTCTCTTCTCTTCTCTTCTCTTCTCTTCTCTTCTCTTCTCTTCTCTTCTCTTCTCTTCTCTTCTCTTCTCTTCTCTTCTCTTCTCTTCTCTTCTCTTCTCTTCTCTTCTCTTCTCTTCTCTTCTCTTCTCTTCTCTTCTCTTCTCTTCTCTTCTCTTCTCTTCTCTTCTCTTCTCTTCTCTTCTCTTCTCTTCTCTTCTCTTCTCTTCTCTTCTCTTCTCTTCTCTTCTCTTCTCTTCTCTTCTCTTCTCTTCTCTTCTCTTCTCTTCTCTTCTCTTCTCTTCTCTTCTCTTCTCTTCTCTTCTCTTCTCTTCTCTTCTCTTCTCTTCTCTTCTCTTCTCTTCTCTTCTCTTCTCTTCTCTTCTCTTCTCTTCTCTTCTCTTCTCTTCTCTTCTCTTCTCTTCTCTTCTCTTCTCTTCTCTTCTCTTCTCTTCTCTTCTCTTCTCTTCTCTTCTCTTCTCTTCTCTTCTCTTCTCTTCTCTTCTCTTCTCTTCTCTTCTCTTCTCTTCTCTTCTCTTCTCTTCTCTTCTCTTCTCTTCTCTTCTCTTCTCTTCTCTTCTCTTCTCTTCTCTTCTCTTCTCTTCTCTTCTCTTCTCTTCTCTTCTCTTCTCTTCTCTTCTCTTCTCTTCTCTTCTCTTCTCTTCTCTTCTCTTCTCTTCTCTTCTCTTCTCTTCTCTTCTCTTCTCTTCTCTTCTCTTCTCTTCTCTTCTCTTCTCTTCTCTTCTCTTCTCTTCTCTTCTCTTCTCTTCTCTTCTCTTCTCTTCTCTTCTCTTCTCTTCTCTTCTCTTCTCTTCTCTTCTCTTCTCTTCTCTTCTCTTCTCTTCTCTTCTCTTCTCTTCTCTTCTCTTCTCTTCTCTTCTCTTCTCTTCTCTTCTCTTCTCTTCTCTTCTCTTCTCTTCTCTTCTCTTCTCTTCTCTTCTCTTCTCTTCTCTTCTCTTCTCTTCTCTTCTCTTCTCTTCTCTTGGCACGCCGTTTCTTTTAAGCCCCACTTATACCTCCTATCCACTTGAATGAATGTAAAGTATGTTCATGTATTTAAAAATATTCATGCATAGCACATGCATCACTTCGCATTGTATGATATTACTGAGCTCTAGGCTCATAGTTGAACTCTCTGTTGTAGGTACGGATCCTCCAGATGAGGACTTTGTGCCTTACGCTGACGAGTAGGTGCAGTTGGCGGGACTAGGGGTGGGCACGGGCCGGTTCGGTCCAGTCCCGAGCCTAGACCAAACCGGCCCGAACAAGTTTGGGATTTTTTTTCCCGGAACCTGGACCGGTCCGGTGCGGGACCAAGACCGAACCTGGACCGCACCCGAAATTTCGGTCCGGTCCCGGTCCGGTCCCGGTTCCGCCCGGCGTCATTTTTTTTTTTTTTTTTTAACAAAAAAAATTAATAAAAACGAAAAATCTACACTTTAATCTACACTAACACAAAAATTGAGCACCTACACAAGTTAATTTAACAATTACACAATTACACAATACACAATACACAATACACAATTAACAATTACACAATACACAATACACAATTAACAATTAACAATTAACAATTAACAATTAACAATTAACAATTAACAATTAACAATTACACAATTACACAATACACAATTAACAATTACACAATACACAATACACAATACACAATACACAATACACAATACACAATACACAATACACAATACACAATACACAATACACAATACACAATACACAATACACAATACACAATACACAATACACAATACACAATACACAATACACAATACACAATACACAATACACAATACACAATACACAATACACAATACACAATACACAATTAACAATTAACAATTAACAATTAACAATTAACAATTAACAATTAACAATTAACAATTAACAATTAACAATTAACAATTAACAATTAACAATTAACAATTAACAATTAACAATTAACAATTAACAATTAACAATTAACAATTAACAATTAACAATTAACAATCAAACAATTCACAATTCACAATTCACAATTCACAATTCACAATTCACAATTCACAATTCACAATTCACAATTCACAATTCACAATTCACAATTCACAATTCACAATTCACAATTCACAATTCACAATTCACAATTCACAATTCACAATTCACAATTCACAATTCACAATTCACAATTCACAATTCACAATTCACAATTCACAATTCACAATTCACAATTCACAATTCACAATTCACAATTCACAATTCACAATTCACAATTCACAATTCACAATTCACAATTCACAATTCACAATTCACAATTCACAATTCACAATTCACAATTCACAATTCACAATTCACAATTCACAATTCACAATTCACAATTCACAATTCACAATTCACAATTCACAATTCACAATTCACAATTCACAATTCACAATTCACAATTCACAATTCACAATTCACAATTCACAATTCACAATTCACAATTCACAATTCACAATTCACAATTCACAATTCACAATTCACAATTCACAATTCACAATTCACAATTCACAATTCACAATTCACAATTCACAATTCACAATTCACAATTCACAATTCACAATTCACAATTCACAATTCACAATTCACAATTCACAATTCACAATTCACAATTCACAATTCACAATTCACAATTCACAATTCACAATTCACAATTCACAATTCACAATTCACAATTCACAATTCACAATTCACAATTCACAATTCACAATTCACAATTCACAATTCACAATTCACAATTCACAATTCACAATTCACAATTCACAATTCACAATTCACAATTCACAATTCACAATTCACAATTCACAATTCACAATTCACAATTCACAATTCACAATTCACAATTCACAATTCACAATTCACAATTCACAATTCACAATTCACAATTCACAATTCACAATTCACAATTCACAATTCACAATTCACAATTCACAATTCACAATTCACAATTCACAATTCACAATTCACAATTCACAATTCACAATTCACAATTCACAATTCACAATTCACAATTCACAATTCACAATTCACAATTCACAATTCACAATTCACAATTCACAATTCACAATTCACAATTCACAATTCACAATTCACAATTCACAATTCACAATTCACAATTCACAATTCACAATTCACAATTCACAATTCACAATTCACAATTCACAATTCACAATTCACAATTCACAATTCACAATTCACAATTCACAATTCACAATTCACAATTCACAATTCACAATTCACAATTCACAATTCACAATTCACAATTCACAATTCACAATTCACAATTCACAATTCACAATTCACAATTCACAATTCACAATTCACAATTCACAATTCACAATTCACAATTCACAATTCACAATTCACAATTCACAATTCACAATTCACAATTCACAATTCACAATTCACAATTCACAATTCACAATTCACAATTCACAATTCACAATTCACAATTCACAATTCACAATTCACAATTCACAATTCACAATTCACAATTCACAATTCACAATTCACAATTCACAATTCACAATTCACAATTCACAATTCACAATTCACAATTCACAATTCACAATTCACAATTCACAATTCACAATTCACAATTCACAATTCACAATTCACAATTCACAATTCACAATTCACAATTCACAATTCACAATTCACAATTCACAATTCACAATTCACAATTCACAATTCACAATTCACAATTCACAATTCACAATTCACAATTCACAATTCACAATTCACAATTCACAATTCACAATTCACAATTCACAATTCACAATTCACAATTCACAATTCACAATTCACAATTCACAATTCACAATTCACAATTCACAATTCACAATTCACAATTCACAATTCACAATTCACAATTCACAATTCACAATTCACAATTCACAATTCACAATTCACAATTCACAATTCACAATTCACAATTCACAATTCACAATTCACAATTCACAATTCACAATTCACAATTCACAATTCACAATTCACAATTCACAATTCACAATTCACAATTCACAATTCACAATTCACAATTCTCCTGTTTCGGTTCAGTTCGTGGCCGAGGGTGGGACGGTTGAGCTCCGATCACCGGCCGAAATGCTGCTTCCGGCGTGGGTTTGCCAACCCTTGGCCGGCGTGGGTTTGCCTGGCAGGGAGAGCCCTTTTTGGCGAAAAACAGTGGAAGCCCTCTTTGGGCAATTTCGGGTTTTTGCTTGTAGTTTGAGATTTTTGGTTAGTTTATGCTAATTGAGGGTATAGGTGGTTGATTGGTGAGGAATTGAGTGAGAATTGATGGAAAATCGGAAAGGAAAATTTTTCGGGTGAAGGGGCAGTTCGGGTTTTCTGAGTTTTGACCTAGTTAGGGTCGTTTGTTTTCAAATTCCTTTTGGCAGGTTAAAATAGGTTATTAGAGGAGTACGTGGCCGCTGGAATCGTTCGATTCCGATATCCGATGCAAAAGTTACGCGCGTTTGAAGTGCGGGTCGATATTTACCGAACCCAAATTGGTGGCCCATTTAGTTAAGCTTTCATTGGATTAGGCTAAAAATAATAGTTTGAGAGTAAGTTGTGTATGTAGGCTTAATTTTAAGAAGTTTGAATAATTGTAGTTAGATTTAGCCTTAAATATGTTCGTTAGAAGTAAATTGTAATGCTTAATTGACTTTTGTGACTTGATAGTTTACCGTTTGGGAAATTTACATAGCCAAAGCGAGTACGTGCAGTGCAAGAGTTCAGGTAAGTAGAGGACGTTATGTTTTGCCTTCGGGCCTACACCACGGAACGGTAGGGAATTGTTGTTTGTTGATTTCTTTGCTTTGTTTGAATTGTGAGTTGGTTGCTTTGCTTTGTTTGAATTGTGAGTTGGTTGCTTTGCTTTGAGGTGTCTCGAGTGGAAGAATTTATACTCAAGAGGTACGCAAATGTCTCTCGAGTGCTACTCGAGAGGTACGCAACTGTGTCTCGAGTGCTACTCGAGAGGTACGCAACTGTGTCTCGAGTGCTACTCGAGAGGTACGCAACTGTGTCTCGAGTGCTACTCGAGAGGTACGCAACTGTGTCTCGAGTGCTACTCGAGAGGTAGGCAACTGTGTCTCGAGTGCTACTCGAGAGGTAGGCAACTGTGTCTCGAGTGCTACTCGAGAGGTACGCAACTGTGTCTCGAGTGCTACTCGAGAGGTACGCAACTGTGTCTCGAGTGCTACTCGAGAGGTACGCAACTGTGTCTCGAGTGCTACTCGAGAGGTACGCAACTGTGTCTCGAGTGCTACTCGAGAGGTACGCAACTGTGTCTCGAGTGCTACTCGAGAGGTAGGCAACTGTGTCTCGAGTGCTACTCGAGAGGTACGCAACTGTGTCTCGAGTGCTACTCGAGAGGTACGCAACTGTGTCTCGAGTGCTACTCGAGAGGTACGCAACTGTGTCTCGAGTGCTACTCGAGAGGTACGCAACTGTGTCTCGAGTGCTACTCGAGAGGTACGCAACTGTGTCTCGAGTGCTACTCGAGAGGTAGGCAACTGTGTCTCGAGTGCTACTCGAGAGGTACGCAACTGTGTCTCGAGTGCTACTCGAGAGGTAGGCAACTGTGTCTCGAGTGCTACTCGAGAGGTAGGCAACTGTGTCTCGAGTGCTACTCGAGAGGTACGCAACTGTGTCTCGAGTGCTACTCGAGAGGTACGCAACTGTGTCTCGAGTGCTACTCGAGAGGTACGCAACTGTGTCTCGAGTGCTACTCGAGAGGTACGCAACTGTGTCTCGAGTGCTACTCGAGAGGTACGCAACTGTGTCTCGAGTGCTACTCGAGAGGTAGGCAACTGTGTCTCGAGTGCTACTCGAGAGGTAGGCAACTGTGTCTCGAGTGCTACTCGAGAGGTACGCAACTGTGTCTCGAGTGCTACTCGAGAGGTAGGCAACTGTGTCTCGAGTGCTACTCGAGAGGTAGGCAACTGTGTCTCGAGTGCTACTCGAGAGGTACGCAACTGTGTCTCGAGTGCTACTCGAGAGGTACGCAACTGTGTCTCGAGTGCTACTCGAGAGGTACGCAACTGTGTCTCGAGTGCTACTCGAGAGGTAGGCAACTGTGTCTCGAGTGCTACTCGAGAGGTACGCAACTGTGTCTCGAGTGCTACTCGAGAGGTAGGCAACTGTGTCTCGAGTGCTACTCGAGAGGTACGCAACTGTGTCTCGAGTGCTACTCGAGAGGTACGCAACTGTGTCTCGAGTGCTACTCGAGAGGTACGCAACTGTGTCTCGAGTGCTACTCGAGAGGTACGCAACTGTGTCTCGAGTGCTACTCGAGAGGTACGCAACTGTGTCTCGAGTGCTACTCGAGAGGTACGCAACTGTGTCTCGAGTGCTACTCGAGAGGTACGCAACTGTGTCTCGAGTGCTACTCGAGAGGTACGCAACTGTGTCTCGAGTGCTACTCGAGAGGTACGCAACTGTGTCTCGAGTGCTACTCGAGAGGTACGCAACTGTGTCTCGAGTGCTACTCGAGAGGTACGCAACTGTGTCTCGAGTGCTACTCGAGAGGTACGCAACTGTGTCTCGAGTGCTACTCGAGAGGTACGCAACTGTGTCTCGAGTGCTACTCGAGAGGTACGCAACTGTGTCTCGAGTGCTACTCGAGAGGTACGCAACTGTGTCTCGAGTGCTACTCGAGAGGTACGCAACTGTGTCTCGAGTGCTACTCGAGAGGTACGCAACTGTGTCTCGAGTGCTACTCGAGAGGTACGCAACTGTGTCTCGAGTGCTACTCGAGAGGTACGCAACTGTGTCTCGAGTGCTACTCGAGAGGTACGCAACTGTGTCTCGAGTGCTACTCGAGAGGTACGCAACTGTGTCTCGAGTGCTACTCGAGAGGTACGCAACTGTGTCTCGAGTGCTACTCGAGAGGTACGCAACTGTGTCTCGAGTGCTACTCGAGAGGTACGCAACTGTGTCTCGAGTGCTACTCGGGTGGTTGTCTTATGTGTATTGTTGTATATAGTTATAGTGCAGGGTGATGTGTTACCCTGTATGTGGACGATTGTTTTAGAATTGGTGATTAGTTGATGGTTAGGAATATTCTGGATCTGGTTGGGAATTGATTTGTGTGCAGGTACTTAGCATTTTGGAGGCGCCATTTTCAGGTGTTACTTTGCCGAAATTTTCGGGAAGGACACCGTGGTGCTGTAAAGGTTAGGATTAAGAGAAATTAGCAAGTCTAGACTTATTTTAAATTAGGTTTTAACGTGGGATTGGTTAGCAAAGTAGCGCACCGAGCCAGGGTGGGTTTGGGGGCGTTACATGTAGGGTGATGTTCTGAAGTGTATGTCATGGTTGTATAGTTTTTGGGATCTAAGCGATGTATAGGCTTCCTGTCGATGTTGTAAAACCTCTATCTTGATTGATGCCTTTTGAAAATATACTGGAATTGTATGGGATTTTTTTTTAGTTATGCATAGATCGGTCTGAGCTTCAGAGCTGTCCATTCAGTTGGATTTCTTGAACTCCCGTCATGTTTTCTAACACGTTTAAATTCTTGTTTTGAATCGAGTTTCTGGGGTTTAGAAGCATTTTGTGTCTAAAGAGGTTGGGAAGAAGTTTAGTAGTAAGTTGTGAGATTATCAGGTCATGTAAATGTGAAACAGAGAGGTAGCCGATCGATCGGCTGTGGTAGCAGATCAATCAACGGAGTGTTGAATTATAAAATGTCCATCCCAGTCGTCCATTCCAGTCGTCCATTCCAGTCGTCCATTCCAGTAGTCCATTCCAGTAGTCCATCCCAGTCGTCCATTCCAGTCATCCATTCCAGTAGTCCATCCCAGTCGTCCATTCCAGTCGTCCATTCCAGTCGTCCATTCTAGTAGTCCATTCCAGTAGTCCATTCCAGTAGTCCATTCCAGTAGTCCATTCCAGTAGTCCATTCCAGTAGTCCATCCCAGTCGTCCATTCCAGTAGTCCATTCCAGTAGTCCATTCCAGTCGTCCATTCCAGTAGTCCATTCCAGTAGTCCATCCCAGTCGTCCATTCCAGTCGTCCATTCCAGTAGTCCATCCCAGTCGTCCATTCCAGTAGTCCATTCCAGTAGTCCATCCCAGTCGTCCATTCCAGTCGTCCATTCCAGTAGTCCATTCCAGTAGTCCATTCCAGTAGTCCATTCCAGTAGTCCATTCCAGTAGTCCATTCCAGTAGTCCATTCCAGTAGTCCATTCCAGTAGTCCATCCCAGTCGTCCATTCCAGTAGTCCATTCCAGTAGTCCATTCCAGTAGTCCATCCCAGTCGTCCATTCCAGTAGTCCATTCCAGTAGTCCATTCCAGTAGTCCATCCCAGTCGTCCATTCCAGTAGTCCATTCCAGTAGTCCATTCCAGTAGTCCATTCCAGTAGTCCATTCCAGTAGTCCATTCCAGTAGTCCATTCCAGTAGTCCATTCCAGTAGTCCATTCCAGTAGTCCATTCCAGTAGTCCATTCCAGTAGTCCATTCCAGTAGTCCATTCCAGTAGTCCATTCCAGTAGTCCATTCCAGTAGTCCATTCCAGTAGTCCATTCCAGTAGTCCATTCCAGTAGTCCATTCCAGTAGTCCATTCCAGTAGTCCATTCCAGTAGTCCATTCCAGTAGTCCATTCCAGTAGTCCATTCCAGTAGTCCATTCCAGTAGTCCATTCCAGTAGTCCATTCCAGTAGTCCATTCCAGTAGTCCATTCCAGTAGTCCATTCCAGTAGTCCATTCCAGTAGTCCATTCCAGTAGTCCATCCCAGTCGTCCATTCCAGTAGTCCATTCCAGTAGTCCATCCCAGTCGTCCATTCCAGTAGTCCATCCCAGTCGTCCATTCCAGTAGTCCATTCCAGTAGTCCATTCCAGTAGTCCATCCCAGTCGTCCATTCCAGTAGTCCATTCCAGTAGTCCATTCCAGTAGTCCATCCCAGTCGTCCATTCCAGTAGTCCATTCCAGTAGTCCATTCCAGTAGTCCATTCCAGTAGTCCATTCCAGTAGTCCATTCCAGTAGTCCATCCCAGTCGTCCATTCCAGTCGTCCATTCCAGTAGTCCATCCCAGTCGTCCATTCCAGTAGTCCATCCCAGTCGTCCATTCCAGTAGTCCATTCCAGTAGTCCATTCCAGTAGTCCATTCCAGTAGTCCATTCCAGTAGTCCATCCCAGTCGTCCATTCCAGTAGTCCATTCCAGTAGTCCATTCCAGTAGTCCATTCCAGTAGTCCATTCCAGTAGTCCATTCCAGTAGTCCATTCCAGTAGTCCATTCCAGTAGTCCATTCCAGTCGTCCATTCCAGTAGTCCATTCCAGTAGTCCATCCCAGTCGTCCATTCCAGTAGTCCATTCCAGTAGTCCATCCCAGTCGTCCATTCCAGTAGTCCATCCCAGTCGTCCATTCCAGTAGTCCATTCCAGTAGTCCATTCCAGTAGTCCATTCCAGTAGTCCATTCCAGTAGTCCATTCCAGTAGTCCATTCCAGTAGTCCATTCCAGTAGTCCATTCCAGTAGTCCATTCCAGTAGTCCATCCCAGTCGTCCATTCCAGTCGTCCATTCCAGTAGTCCATCCCAGTCGTCCATTCCAGTAGTCCATTCCAGTAGTCCATCCCAGTCGTCCATTCCAGTCGTCCATTCCAGTAGTCCATCCCAGTCGTCCATTCCAGTAGTCCATCCCAGTCGTCCATTCCAGTAGTCCATCCCAGTCGTCCATTCCAGTAGTCCATCCCAGTCGTCCATTCCAGTAGTCCATTCCAGTAGTCCATTCCAGTAGTCCATTCCAGTAGTCCATCCCAGTCGTCCATTCCAGTAGTCCATTCCAGTAGTCCATTCCAGTAGTCCATCCCAGTCGTCCATTCCAGTAGTCCATTCCAGTAGTCCATTCCAGTAGTCCATTCCAGTAGTCCATTCCAGTCGTCCATTCCAGTAGTCCATTCCAGTAGTCCATTCCAGTCGTCCATTCCAGTCGTCCATTCCAGTCGTCCATTCCAGTCGTCCATTCCAGTCGTCCATTCCAGTCGTTAATTATTACATAACATTTAATAAGGATTATTCCATTTAGTATAATTTTTCCTCATAACACACAAATTCCTTTTTATTTTGCTTGGGGATATTATCCCAATTAGATTTCACATCTATATTTAGATGAAAACGATTTAATGTTTACCGAAGAAAAATAGCGATAAAAGATTCTGTAACGACCCTTTATCCCAGCAAGATATTGTCCGCTCCGGGGATTGGGCCGCAACCCAATATCCTCCCCTCACGGCTTTGTTTGGCGAGAGCACTTCCCGGAAGGTCACCCAACCTGGAATTACTCTCGCCGAAGCCCTCTTAACTTCGGAGTTCTTATGGGATCCGTTGCCAATTGAGCTCCAAAACGCGTCTTACTATCTTGGGAGGGTCTCTTTACATATGTTTCATTTCCACATACTTTCCCAAGCGATGTGGGATTGTGACAACCCCCTTTTTACGACCTGTCACCTTCCGGTTCACCCGCGCGGACGTACCGCCATCCGGGTTCCGGTTCGTGCAGCCATCGTACCCATACGTGCATATTCGGGTCATCACAATCACCCCCCCCTCAGGGGCCCAACGTCCTCGTTGGCCACATTTCCGGTTGGGTACAAGCTCTGTTACCATTTGTAACGACCATTTATCCCAGCAAGATATTGTCCGCTCCGGGGATTGGGCCGCAACCCAATATCCTCCCCTCACGGCTTTGTTTGGCGAGAGCACTTCCCGGAAGGTCACCCAACCTGGAATTACTCTCGCCGAAGCCCTCTTAACTTCGGAGTTCTTATGGGATCCGTTGCCAATTGAGCTCCAAAACGCGTCTTACTATCTTGGGAGGGTCTCTTTACATATGTTTCATTTCCACATACTTTCCCAAGCGATGTGGGATTGTGACAACCCCCTTTTTACGACCTGTCACCTTCCGGTTCACCCGCGCGGACGTACCGCCATCCGGGTTCCGGTTCGTGCAGCCATCGTACCCATACGTGCATATTCGGGTCATCACAATCACCCCCCCTCAGGGGCCCAACGTCCTCGTTGGCCACATTTCCGGTTGGGTACAAGCTCTGTTACCATTTGTAACGACCATTTATCCCAGCAAGATATTGTCCGCTCCGGGGATTGGGCCGCAACCCAATATCCTCCCCTCACGGCTTTGTTTGGCGAGAGCACTTCCCGGAAGGTCACCCAACCTGGAATTACTCTCGCCGAAGCCCTCTTAACTTCGGAGTTCTTATGGGATCCGTTGCCAATTGAGCTCCAAAACGCGTCTTACTATCTTGGGAGGGTCTCTTTACATATGTTTCATTTCCACATACTTTCCCAAGCGATGTGGGATTGTGACAACCCCCTTTTTACGACCTGTCACCTTCCGGTTCACCCGCGTGGACGTACCGCCATCCGGGTTCCGGTTCGTGCAGCCATCGTACCCATACGTGCATATTCGGGTCATCACAGATTCTTCTAAAAAAATTAACAACAAGATAAATAATATGTTTGGGGGTTATAAAAAAAATAAAAAAGAATTAAAAAACATAATAATTGTAATTTTCTAATCTACTTTCAAGCTCGAGTGAGCCCTTTGGATACTCGATGGGTAGAATTTAAATAGAGGAACTTTGAGAGGAACTCCGTTGCAATATTATTGACTCTACTCTTCTATAATATTATATGAGTATGTATCTTTAGGTTACACTACTGAGTAACCAGAAACCTTCATAACCAATGTTGACAATAGCGTAAAAAAGGTAGTGTGACTTATAAGAGAAAGTCAATACAAATAATTTATATCCCCTTTACTTAATTCTTAAAAAAAAACCTTTGAAATCTAATTAACTTAGGAAAAACATTAAAGAGTTAGTAATTTATAATATTAACTGTGAAGTTTAGTTTTGATGATAGTACTTAGCAAGTTGAAGAGGAGTTTGAGCGCACACATACTTTAGAAAATTATTTTATGGGGAAATAACTATCTGTTAATTGGTTTTAATGGTGCTAGTGGAATTTTTCATAAGATTACAAGTTTCAAAATATCCTGAAAATTGCATGATAGTACTATCTTAGTTAATCACTAGAGATAAACATGTAAAATAAATAAATATTAGAATGTTCGAACTTTCTTCTATAGTTGTGATAGTACTATCTTCGAAATCATCATCAATGTTTGTAGAAATTTTAAAATGATTGAATGTTTTAAGCCAACTGTGGGAGCATATGAGAGCTTCAATACTTTGGAAGCTTAGAGAACTGCGAAAGGCATCAAGAACACGACCATCACAACTAAAAACAGATTTTGACACCACTGTAGAAATTGGAATGATCAATATATCTTTCACAATTGTACTCAAAATTCAATATTTATCGGAGTTCCTCTTCCACCAAAATAATATGTCAGAACTGTTTGAAAAATTCTCTTACTTCTCAGACAAATATAGATCAATCTCTGATATATTAGTTTCATCACTTCTCTCATAAAAATTGTCAGGCCCATAAAACATAGACTACACTACAGTTGAACGAGCTTGCGCCAAAGAAATCATTGACTTTATAGACTTTTGTTGACTATTGCTGCTACTTGGAGTCTAGTCTTCATTAGTTGTATCACTTTTATATTCGGTATACAACTTTTCAATTACATCATCTATCTGCTTTGTGTATTGTTCAGCTCTTTCACTGTCAAATAAAATGGCAACAATGCCGTAAAAATTTTGTTTTGCAACTTGGATCAAGAACAACAGCAACATATACAAGCATGTTTATTTTTTTAAAATATCCTCAATATTTATCAAACTTCTTTTGCATCTCATTGGTCATTCTTCTTAGCGTTAAATTATCACTGTTACTATATGTCTCAATAGCAATCTTCAAATTACAAACTTCACCTACGTACATATTCGATGTAATATGCAGAGAAGCAGAAATATTAAGTGTCATAGTATGAAATGTCTCTAAGAATTTTATATATTCTCGAATGCATGACTAATTTTCAGATGTGGGTGAACTTTCCACTCCCATTTCATGCAAGAAAGAACTATCATTCTCTGCTAATTTTTCAAAAGTCGTTTCATACTTCTCAGCGCTTGCCAACATCAAATACATAGAGTTCTAAAGAGTAGGAACGTCGAGCAACAAATTACTTTTACAAGTAATTTTAACTGCATCAACGCAGGTTTTGAACTGTTGTAATCTTCCCAGAGAAGACCTTACGTACTTAATAACTTTTTTGTACCCTCGCTATAGACTCATGATGTTCTTTCAACCCATCAGAAACAATCAAATTGAGGACATGTGCAAAATATCTTACGTGCATATGATCTCCATTTAAAATCAACCTCCAATTTCGAATTGTTTTTGTCAAATAGGAAATAGCAAAGTCGTTGGAAGAAGCATTGTCAACAGTTATGTTATAACATTTTCAATCTTTCAATTAAGCAAATATTTTTCAACTTCCTTACCAATAGATTCACCCTTACGAGTCGAAATCAAACAAAAATTCAATATCTTCTTTTGCACATGCCAAGCTTGATTAATATAATGACATATCAGCACCATGTAATTCAAATTTTGAATATAGGTTCATGTGTCAGTGGTCAGACATACCCTCTATGATGTTGTAAAAAAAACACTCATTCAACTTGGTTCTTTCTTTCTTAAATATGTTGCGAATATCTCTTGCTACTATTCTTGTCGATGACGTAATAAATTTAGGATTAAGATACAAACAAAATGTGCTAAAAATAATTCATTCTACCACTTTCAGTTGCAATTCATCCAAGATAATTATCTTTGCGAGAAATTCGCTAGCAGCCATTATAGTAAATATGGGTATACCAGCAATCTTGCTCTTATTAGGTTTAAAAATCAAAGTTTTTTTACTTATTGTCTACATTTCGTAGAAACTTTTTGTATACTTTAATATGCTTTACTAAACTAGAAGTCACATTTTTCGTCGGGTGTGTTGCATAAATCTGCCCACAATAATTACATTTAGCTGAATCGGTGTTTGGCACCCTACTGAAGTGAATCCAAGTTAGAGACTTAATTCTTTTCAATTCCACATGCGAATTTTCACTATGAGAAGTATTCATCTTACCGTGGAGCAAAAAATAATAAACATGTAAACACATTAATCAACATAAATTTACAACCTAAATTTATAAACAGATAAACTTTCTGAACAAGCAACAACAACCAACAAACATCAGGCAAAAATTCTAAATTTATAAATAGATAAACTTTAGCAATAGACAACAACAAACAACATGCAAAAATCCTAAATTTATAAACAGATAAACCTCAACAACAAGTAACAACAAACAACATGCAAAAATTTGTAAATACATTAACCTAAATTTATCAATCAACAGTCATAGATTTTTTATCAACTAACATGCAAAAATTTATCAACCAACAGTGAGGCAGCAACAAACGCATTTAGCACATAAATTACACATATAGTAATGTTTGTGCGTTGAGTGAATAGTGAGGGAGAGCAGTGCTGAGTCGCTAAACAGCGAACAGTTTCGATTCAGCAAGACCGACGCTAAATGGCATTGTCGATCGATGTTGCCTGGCTACCCTGCCAGTGGCGTGCGAGTTCGAAGTGAGACTGAGATGAGAGTCTGAGAGTCTGAGAAGACTGAGGGCGAGCGAGCAGGTGAGGCGAGCACCGAGTAGGTGAGGCAAGCATGATATGCGATTGGATTTGGCTTTAGAAGTGGAACTGGAAGTCTGGATTCTGAAACACGAACAAAACACTGAAACAAGGCTTTTTAATTTCATTCTCGGTCCGGTCCACGATTTTTTAGAATTTTGGCATCTAGACCGTGGACCAGACTGAGTCCCACGGTAAATGTAGTATGAGGAACTATCCCTAACCGAGAACCGTGGATAACCGACCAAAATCGGACCGAAATTTTCAGTCCGGTCTGGTTCTCGGTACTCGGTTCAATCCTGCCCACCCCTACGGAATATGACTATACATTCTCAACAGAGTGATCTGTATTTATGACTTTATTAATTTGAAAATCATATACTTAAAATATAAATCAGGACTAATGTGATTATCTCTTTTTAAATTTAATCTCACATATACAACATATATGTAAATTTAAAATTGCACAAATAGTCAATGATTTTTTTTGAATTTACAAAACATTTCGTATAATGCAAACATAAAAAATTAATCATAAAAATTATTTATTAATTACATGCAATAAAAATATTAATAACATTTTCTTGTTGGACACATTATACCCAACATTTATCAGGGATCAAATGTCGGCAATTCGTGCGAAAGAGAGTATATTGCTTTATATATTGTCCTGTCAACTACGCTTCGGAGCGGATCTTTCTCTCTCTTCTTGACCAAGTAAGCTAAACAATTTTCAACTTCGGATTTGATATCAAGGTATAGTCGCTTTGCGATTTTCTTGTCAGTCAGAATCTCTTCCCTTCCTTTTGTTTGCACTGGCTTACCGAACATGTAGTACATTCGACCCGGAATCTTGGGCAACAACACTGGAACAAACACGTCCGGGTTTCCCACCTCTCCACTCGTCTCGTCCCTGCAATCAGACCACATTCAATCAATAGGAAAATTTAGAATTAGAATCAATCAGTCATGGCTCTCGAAAGAGCATCTTCAGCCTTACAATGAGAAGAAGTTACCTCACTTTAATTGATTTGACATTAGCTTCTTTGATGTAGTCATTAAGCACAGGGATCTTTTTTATGTCATTGTAATCAAGAACAAGCTGCCAGTAACAAATCAAAAGGCAGTTGATAAGTTTGTTCAAAAGTAGAGCACAGCTAATGAAGAATAAGCTGGATCTTTTTTCTCTCTTTTATTTGCTACCCATGTAAGTCTGTGTGTGTATGTATGTGTGAAAACAAGTATGCATGAATCCATGTACCTATGTATCCATAATAAGTTTAGAAATGACAAAACAAAATGGATTTCCTTCTCAGAGACAAACATGGCTTTAGATGGAAACCCGTAGGGGGGTGACAGAGTATGAGAAGAATCATTATTTAACACGTGATGAATACTATAATGGTTTTGATTTGGAAATAGCAAAAAGAGAAGCTTACATTTGTTAAATCGTCTTCTCCTACGGCTCCAAATGGCACGATCGTGGCCCCAAAACGAGCCGCCATTCTCACAAACTCTGGTTGATCTGGCCAGAATAACTTATATTCTTCACCCTGTCAAGTAAAAAGCACGATAACCATGAAAACCAAACTATTATTAACTACAAACTCATAACAAACTAGCCAACACCAGTCCATGTAAAACTATGAAATTTCAGATTTTATCAGATGAATTATAAGTAGCTTCTTTTACCTTAAAATGGAGGGCCTCTCGTACACCACCAGGATAAAGTAGAATATGTGACTTTTTGGATAATAACTTAAAAAGATTGCCTGCTGATACAGGGACTGCTCCAAAAACTTTTAACCAATCACTTATAGAAAACTCAGTCATTGAATCTTCAAAATTCCCCACAAATATTTCAGGATGTGCCAATCCACGAACCATAATATTCTTCTCTCTCAAAAATTCTTCAACCAGAGAAAATAGCTCTAATCCCATTATATTGTGATAACCAACCAGTAATACAGGACCTTCGTTGGGAACCCCGGCAAGACCTCTCACAATAGTTCCATCTTCCAAAGTTGAGAACATGACAGAACCAGCAGCAAAACGTAATAACCTGTCATTGAAGTGGGGCAAAGTTATCTTCAAATGTTTTCCTCTTTTTGTCAGCTTCAACTTTGAATACACACAGATACCATTGTGATTCTATTTACAGTCTAGCATGGGTTGGAATTTGACCAAATCACATCCTTATACGACCAATCTAATAAACCCAATGTATTTATTGCAGATGGGCATATGCATGAATGGAGAATATATAATATAGTGGATCATTTATCCATTTATTGTTCTATGTAACTGTGTTATTTTTCAAGCCATAACAGGAAAAAAGATTTATTTATTGATCTTGTACAAATGTTATAATGGAGCTAAAGTAAATTACAGCAAAAATGTGGGGCAGCATCATCAATTTGTTCAAATGCCTCTCTCTGCAGGCTTAATTTGATTGATTGCTTACAGATTATAAATGTAGGAACTACAATGAACTCCTCCAACAACCTTTAAGAGCTGCATCTTCAAATCCTATATTTATTTACTTACTTGTATTCGTTGACTCTCTTGAATCAAAATAGTAGATATTATCAGCAAGTTGAATCAAGAAGTTATCAAAAAAAAAAAAAAAAAAACTACAACAGTTTCATCAAGAACACCATCAAAAAAACATTAGAAGAAAAGGGCCAAATGGTGCTGACTTACCCAATTACTTGTTCCATTGCATATTTGAATTCTGACTTGCTAGGAGGTAAGAAATCCAAGACTGAATCATGCCTTCTAGAGCGACGATATTTGCGAATAGCTTTAATAACTGTCAGCAGACTAACCCCATCTTCCTGATATGATGTCATAAAATATTTAAGTAATCTACAAAAACAAATGCATGACAAAATGAATTTTACGTTACTAGACTATCACGACACAACACACATGTATGTTTACTAGTTGATGAAAGGAGCATAACAATTCACTATATTCAACACCTATTTATAAAAAATAGGATATAATTTGGACAAATATTGTAAATAATACAGGGAAAAGAAACTCCTAAGATCAAGGTTGTAAAATGAGACTACTAAGATACCAACAACGTCCAATAATAGCTCAAAAATATCTGAGAACCCTAGTGAAAACTTTTAGCTCATAATCTTTAATCCAAAATCTAGCTAGCATTCCACGGATGTTATTCAAGAAGTTCTAACTAACAAAAACCCAATACCAATAATAGGGTGTGTCCGTGTTCCTTGAAGTAGCGAAATGAGCAATTCTTCAGCAAGCTCTTCAGCCGTTTGGCTTCATCTACACTTGGAACCATATTATCCTTCTCACTGGAAAAGTAAATTGACGAGAACTGATCAATTTGAAAGAGGAAATGGAACATGAATTATGAACAATAGAACATTAATGCATCCTTAATGAGATAAATTCATTCTTATCTGTGACCAAATTGAACAAAGGTAAAATAAGTGTTCTAGCTGGAGATGTGTATATGATTTGATATAGTGATTTTCCGCTGAATAATAAGAGTAATGTGAGATATCTCTTGTAGTAGAATTCAAATGATTGATTGCAAACGTATAAAATGGAGAATAAGAAGTTCACCAATCAAGTTGTTGTCATCTCTTTAAAATTTGAAAGAATGACTTGCAATAAAATCTGACAGTCGACAATGATTGATATATATATAACAAGAACTAGATTTGCCATATAGGGAAAATGAGAATTAACATTTGTCAAATACTATAAATTAATATTAAGAATGAATAAATAAATTAACACAAACCAGAAAACTGATAAAAGAAGAGGTTTGAAAACCACAGACAAGATAGATGGATGGATAAGTGTTTCGATAAATGGAGGGATTGAGATAGAGAAAGAGGGCAAGCCAATAATATCAAGGAACAATACCCTCCCATATAACCTCATATTTTATTCCAAAAAAAAACTAAATCAGGGATGTAAAGTGGAAAAATCTGACACGTAAAGTTGATAATTTTATTATGTCAAGCCAAAAGTTACAAAGAAGATGCAATGTATTCATTCATAAATAATCAAACTAAAATAGCACCGTAATATTGGAAATAAGAACCTTGCCAGTACAAGAACTTCAGCTTTAACAGCATGGAGACGTGAATTAGCATAAGCAGCAGCAGATTTAAGCAATTGCAGCTTCCAAAGAAGAGTTTTTTTGGGGATTATATTGGCGAGTTCCTGAAAAATAAAATGAGGTAAGTTGTTAGTCAAAAACCTTATATCAGACAAAATTCAAAAAAAACATAATGTTGATATGTTGTCATCAACCATGCAAAATTACATATAAAGCACATTCCTCCGAGGCTATATTTATTAGCCAAATGATGGCATAATGTAGGAAATGAGAATATGGTCACGTTGAGTAAATGAGAAAATGCTATCAGATCATATCAGAACTACCTTCTTATCACTTTATTGACTGTGCATCTCCAGACCCTTAAGACATAAGCAATACTTTTTTAATGCTTAGGACATCGACAACAAATGCATAAAAAACAACGTTATTTTTGTAAACAAAAATTTGGGCGATTTTGACCTGCTTCAAGACATCAAAGTAGGCCATGAGTGACGAAGTTATTGAAAGCACCTAGATTTCTATTACTAGACTATTTTGGAGTTATACCATGTATTCACATTTTTCATGATATTAAGTGCATGCTTTTTAATTTAAGTATAATGCTTATAGATAAGTGACATAGAATGAATAAACAAGGAGGCAAATGTAATAGTAATCAGTCATGAAATAGAAGAAAATCAAGAAACTCAGAGAAACAAGAAGGTAGGGTAGAAAAAAAAAAAACTTATCGCAGGAAAGGATAAAAAAAGACATCAACCCAATAAAGTGATTCTTACAGACAAATATGGTAATAAAGCCGTAAGATTTTGAGACAACAATTCCAGTCTTTGTATAGGAGGAATCCCTCTTTTAATATTGACTGATGCCATCTTCACTGGATCACCTGATGAGATGAAAAAAGAGGTATCGACATAATGACCCAATTTTGGTGATCAAACACTTGAAACTTAAAAAAAAATCAAGCCCAATAACAAACCAAGAGTCATAAATGAAAACAAATTGAAAAAACATTTGTTAGACTTCATATTTAATAGTAAATAATAATGAATGGTCCAAGAATGGAGTAAAATTTTTGTATTCCATTGCACTTTAAGCTTTAAACATGGTAGAAACAAACGTTTTTTCTACAAGCAGTGAGAAAATAATACTGACATAAACTAGTTTATATAAACAGTGCATAAAATGTCAAAAAATCAAAAAGATCAGATTTTGAAAGTTAATAACGATGAAAATGCCTAAGTTTTATATTGTCAAGTAATCAAGAAATAAAATTATAATCACAGGCTGGAACCCCCCAGATGATAAAGCTAAGAACAACCAATTCATTCTAAACTACAGTACGTTTTATAATTAAGAAACACACTGTTTAATAATCAAGAAATACTATAATTGATGATATATATCATGTATGCCACGGAACAAATTTTTTTTACAGAAACAATCATTCCTTTTCGAGTTACATGTCTGAATTGGAGTAAGAAGTAAAGTTATCAAACGGAAAGAATAAAATACGGAGCGTGGAGAGATTGTAAAAAAAAAACAAATTTAAGGTTTATTAAATGTGGAAGACTTTGAAGCAAGAGTTTGCACTTGCATACCCATAATAAAGCTAAGAGCATAGGGAACTACTGTGTAGAATCCATCGGGCAAACCTTCCAAAATAGGGAGAAAAGGTTGCAACTGAGACCGCCCAAATGATGTAGCTAAATGAAAGATAGAAAATGTCAATTTCTCAAAGTAATGAAGAAAGAAGCAATTTTTTCAGGAAGAAATAAATACAAATAAAGGATATCTGAGACGAACCCGGATTTATTAGTATCAAAACAAGATCAATTTTTGGATTTCGAGCAGCAACAGCTAGCGCAAGGCATCCCCCAAAGGAATCCCCCACTAAATAAATTGGCTTGTTAGGCGATAAAGTATGCTCAAGCCTGATTGTTTCCTCCACAAGTTTTATAAGTCCTGCAGGTAACAAAATCAATAACGCGAGTGATTATGGTATAAATCTTCATGATCAAAACAATGCAAGTTTCAAGCCAAGTTCTAAATTTTTTTGTTATGATAAAAATTGTAAATCTGTTGTTTAGATAACTTGGGTTGTTTCCACTATAAGGAGAATTTTTCCGGCGAGGAGTTGCATGTTTTCGTTGCACAAGGATTTTTATAATGTCCAAGGAGTACACATAATACTTGTAACAGAAACTTTTTATCCTAAACTAATCTGACTCCCAAGTTACATACAATCAATCAAATGAGAAGTGATACAAAACATTAGCAAAAGAGAGAACAAGAGCAGGGCATTTATTTCAGCCTTCTAGAAAAAAGTTAAGACCTTCAAATGGTGTTCGATCATGAACGGGTATCTGTAGACACCGAACCTCAAAAGCTCTGCATTAGAAAAAAGTATATTTAGCAGACATTTACAGTAAAGCTTGACAAAGGTAAATGGCGTGGATATCAAGCATTTATCCTAATTTCATAATCAAAGATGAAGAGATAATATGAGAGAGTTTTCATTCTGTTCAACTAAGACAAATCAATGCAACACATTCTCTCTATTTCTCTGGCTCTCACTCACTCACCCACAGAATTTTAATTGCCAAATAAATCCAAGATCAAAGTTTACACTCAGCATCCTTAACTTAGTAACTACAGAAGTATTTATGCATGTCACAGAGACAAAGACAGTATAGCTTACTTTCCAAGAGCTTTATGATGCATGATGAGTCCCAACCCAGTACCATCTAAACCTGTAAGAACAACCAAGTATCTATTCAAAGTTCAGTAACAGAATTCAAATTACACAAATGAAAAACCAACTGCAAAATTTCTGATCAATCATGACGAATCTAGTATTAAGACATATATAGATTATTAAACTAATACAATACACTATTTAAACTTTTGAAATTATTGGTAATTTATAATAGTAATAGAGCTAGAAGTCTCAGTTTCGAATCTAGGCATAATTACTCAAAAAAAAAAAAAAAAAAAAAATCGTCTGAGGACCAATGAAAAGAAATTGGCATAATATAAGAACAATGAATTATGAACTTGTTGGTAATTCATCAACCATAAAAAGGACCTAAGACCATGTAAGTAAGGACAGAAGAAAAGAAAAACTAGAAATTATTTTCCCATGGCAAAGCAACAAATACCAGGTAAAAACAGAAGAATCGGAGAGTTCTTTAATGGACATCCAGCTGCAACCGGGCAAAACCAGCGGGGAGGAACTCCATCCTCCTTAATCATCTCTTTAGCCGAAGCAAAGTAATCTTTCACACTCTCACTTCCATATCCATCATCCCAAGAGGGTTCCAACTCTTCTGCATCTTTTTCTTTCAATTCTTTCCCTACTAGACCATATTTACCATTCAACCGCCCATTTTCCTTCTCGATAAGAACATCAATTCTCTGTTTATCCTCAACTGAAGAAATTCCATTAACCAGAATCGAATCCGACGACAAGGCCTGAGAATCGCCACCTCTTGAACTTCTCACTTGCACGTTAAACCGACTTTTCGTCTCAGTATTTAAACCAAAAGGTGGCGATATACACAACCCAACAAGTGATGCCATTTGTTATACACTCAATGGCAAAAGCTAACTCACCAGATTAGAAACTCGGAACCCTTTCGGAAGCACCGTACATCAGATTACAGCTTAAATAAACTAAACTCAGCATACTTAATAGAGTCCGTACCAGAAAAAGACACGAAATTTTTGTTAGATACAGATATTCAGTTGAAAAGAGAAACCCGCTACGCAAAATAGAACGACAAAGCTCTACGAAAGGAACTCCTGGAATTCTCAACTACTGCGGCCTGAATGCAGCCGAGTGGGAAAGCAATGAAACGACTGTAAATGCGAAAAAAACAAAGTAAGATGTCGTGTGGGGGAAAGAAGAAACGTCTGGAGCATAGCTAGCTTTGGATTTTTGCTGAGAAGAACAAGTACTGTAGAGAGAGAAAGAGAGAGAGAGAGAGTTCATGGCTATGGAGAACTTTTTCTGGTTGTTTTTCGTCCACACGTCTGAGAGTTTGCTTCCAAATTTTGAACGGGAAAGACTGGTATGGCGCGCTCTGACTGCAAAGTAGGCCAGGGGTTTAGAGCTTATTTACTTCAATGCCACTAAGAAATGTTCAATCCAAATAGTGTCTCTTTCCCTGAAGAGGCCAGAAAGGTAATAAACAATAATACAGATTCATCGGGGACCCCTCTGTCCACACTGACATGCAGAACATAGTTGATAACGATTTTGTATTGTAAAATAATATCCCTTGCATTTTATAAATTTATTTAGGGAAATTACCAAAAACAACCCCAAAGTATCGGTTTTTTTCAATTTCAATCACGAAGTATTATTTTTAACAATTTAAACCACGACGTATCGAAAAAGTGCCAAAAACGACCACGCCGGACGGACGCAAAAAACCGTCGTCCGTCCGGGTCACTGTTCACTTGAACAGTGCGGACGGACGGTAAAAATACCGTCCGTCCGGGTCACTGTTCACGTGAACAGTGACCTGTTTACGTTCGTTTTTCTCCGTTTTATAAATTAATTTTAAAAAAATACTAAACGATATTGGATTTAGTTAAAATTTTTATCACATATTCCCAACGTTATGAGAAGATAATTGGAAAAGTTTCGTGATTTTACAATACTTATATGATTTATTATAATTTTTTTACGTATGTTTTATAAAATAAATATCTAAAATTATAATAAATCGTACAAGTGTTATCAAACCACGAAAATTTTCAGATTATCTTCTCATAACGTTGGGAATATGTGATAAAAATTTTAACTAAATCCAATATCGTTTAGTATTTTTTAAAAATTAATTTATAAAACAGAGAAAAACAAACGTAAACAGGTCACTGTTCACGTGAACAGTGACCCAACGAATGGCGGTTTTTGCGTCTGGACGGGTACTGTTCACGTGAACAGTATCATTTTAAATTTTTTTTTGCTGTTTTATAAATTAATTTTTAAAAAATAGTAAATGATATTGGATTTAGTTAAAATTTTTATCACATATTCACCACGTTATGAGAAGATAATCTGAAAAATTTCATGATTTTCTAACACTTGTACGATTTATTATAATTTTAGATATTTATTTTATAAAACATACGTAAAAAAATTATAATAAATCATATAAGTATTGTAAAATCACGAAACTTTTCCGATTATTTTCTCATAATGTTGGAAATATGTGATAAAAATTTTAACTAAATCCAATATCATTTAGTATTTTTTAAAAATTAATTTATAAAACGGAAAAAAACGAAAATAAACAGGTCACTGTTCACGTGAACAGTGACCCGAATGGACGGTAATTTTACCGTCCGTCCGTACTGTTCACGTGAACAGTGACCCGGACGGACGGCAGTTTTTTGCGTCCGTCCGGCGTGGTCGTTTTTGGCACTTTTTCGATACTTTGTGGTTTAAATTGTTAAAAATAATACTTCGTGGTTGGAATTGAAAAAAACCGATACTTTGTGGTTGTTTTTGGTAATTTCCCATTTATTTAATAAAAAACAGTTACCTTATTGCTCAATAATCATCACTGCCCATCTTCCTTTAAAAAATTTTGGAAAAAATTCAATTTAGACTCCAATACAAAGGATCAGTGGCCATTTAATACCTAACGTAATTTTTTGATCCACTCAAATCCTAACGTATAAAATGTTTGCAATTCAAACCCTGTCGTCAGTTTTTCGTTAAAAGTTTAAAATTTCCAAAGTATGTTCTTGTCTCTCTCTCATCTCTTCTTCATTTTTTCTTCCATCTGCTTCTCTTCTCCAGGCAACGAATCAGGAGCTTCTCACGCCGAAGCTCCTCACAACGACGAGCTCTCCTCTCCGTTTATTTTTTTCTTTTCTTTTTTTCCTTTGATGGGTTTTTAGTTTCTGGCTCTGCTTGAGTTGTTTACCTGCAATGGCTGACTCGTTCAACTCGTCTTCTTCGCCCGGACCCAACCAGAAGAAGGGTAAGCCAGCGCGGGAAAGTAACGGCAAGCAACCGGTTTACAGAGGGGTGCGAATGCGAGCTTGGGGAAAATGGGTATCCGAATCCGGGAACCGAGAAAGAAGAACAGGATTTGGCTCGAAACCTTCTCGACGCCGAAAATGGCAGCTCGAGCTCACGACGTCGTCGCTTTGACAATCAAAGGCAAATCCGCTATTCTCAACTTCCTCGCACTTGCTGGCTTGCTTCCCCAACCGGCTTCGAACTCTCCCCGCGACGTTCAAGCTGCCGCTGCTTTGGCCTCTTCGATGGATGTTCTTCCGGCGACTCCACCAAAATCTTCACCGTCTTCATCTTCTGAACAATCATCTTCTTCCTCCTTATTCGACATTCCTTCTCCGGAGGAACTCAGCGCAATTGTAGAGCTTCCGAGCTTAGGAACAAGCGACGAGGAGAGAGAGAGGAGGGAGGGAAAGGAAAAAAAAAAGATAGTTAAGTAATTTTAAAGTACACGTGCTCTCCACGGGCCAATTTTAACGAAAAAACTGACGGCAGAGTTTGAATTGCAAACATTTTATACGTTAAGGTTTGATTAGATCAAAAAAAATACGTTAGGTATCAAATGGTCACTGACCCCATACGTTGAGATCTAAATTGAATTTTTCCCAAAAATTTAGTATTCATGTTCTACTCTCAAACCGGGTCGTTTTGCTAAAAAAAATTACTCTTTATTCTTTATTTTTTAATTCTTGTATTTAACTATTAATAATTTATCAAATCAATTGTATTAATTAATTAATTAATGATCTTGAAAGAGATAAAAATTAAAAAGTAAGATAGATGATACATGTCGCATTTCTCTTTATTTGATGCGAAAACAAGTTCCGCACTCTAAGATTAAAAAATAAAATGCAGAACGCCTGACTGAAAATAAAAATTGTAGATTACACAAGTTAAAAATATCAATTTTTATATTGTTTTTTTTTTTTTTTTGTATTTCCATTCACACAATAATTGTTTTGTATAAATAATTGAAACAAAAAATATATATATTGCACATTTAATACATGTCTATTAGTTAGAAAATAAAAAATAAAAAATAAAAATTATATTGCAGAAGAAAAACAATTACCTAACTTTATATAATTATTTTGTTCGTCTAAGGGAATACGAACAAGTAAAAATTCAGTACAAAAAAAAGACTAGTCTAAAATAAATGGAAATCACCTTAACGACAAGTATTTCTACAGGTAATTTATCAAAATGACTTATAAGGTAACGAAGTATTTTCAACTTATATCTTAAACTTTTAATCGTCAGTTGACTCTTTATAGTTGGAAACTTTATCAATTTACACCATCACAATTAGGCATCCAATAAATCGTCCACGTGTCAGTATTTCCTTTTCCTTCAACTCAACCCCCCTTTCTACGGGTTTCATCGCTCCCCCAACTCTGACATCGGGAACGCCCAAAAATACTTAAAAGTTGTCTCCTTAATCCTCCATTATCTCCTTCAAATCTTCATTCTAATTGTCGCAAGAGCTATGTTTTTTCAGGGCCTGGAAATAAGCAGTCAATTATTAGGTTTAGAATTCAGAAAAAGAAGAGGTGGATTACAGTGGATGGAGCAGAGTTATGACTTGTGAGGTCATTGGCCTTTTGAGATTGAAAAGAGTCATTTAATTCCAACGGGTAAAGATGAAAAACATGTGAACCTAGTGAGAAAAATAACGAGAATGAAATCTATAAGCGACAAAATCTAGTGAGAGCGCTAGAGAGAGAAAGTCGTGGCTATTTCTGGAATTGAAAACCAGGTTAGTCAATTAACAACAGGGATAATCGTCATTTTTCTTCATCTTGTTCCACTTACTCTTTCGTCTTCTGTTTCTTCTAATCTTTAAACCCCCCCACCCCACCCTTGTTTTTTTTTCATTTACTTTTCTTTTCTCAGGCAAGAGGACGTTCTTAAACGAAGAGAAGCCATGAAAACTGAAGATGGGGTGGAGAGAGTGTGGTTGAGTTGAGGGCTAAAAAATGTTGACACAAAAAATTTGACAAACTCTTAGAGATGAAAGTGTCTATTGTCTCAAAATATAAAGCATCAATTGATGAAATTAAAAATTTAAATATCAGTTGAAAATACCCACTTACTTCATGGGTCATTTTGATAATTACCTTATTTCTATCTATAGTTACATAAACCAAACTTTCTAGCACCATAAACTCTAAACTGGCTCTCTAAAAATATCTCCAAAAAACTTCCTTTCACATTGTCCTTCAGAATAAAAAATGCAGGCTCACTCCAATTTTTTTTTTTTCTCATTTCTAAGTAAAGGCCTCCATACAGGTAGATGAAGTTCAAATTTTCATTACCTCAAATTCAATACCAAAATTTCCAGCCACGAACTTATCGGCGAGGATGAAATCCGATAAAGCCACTGCAGTGAGCAAATAATGTCCAAATTTACAAGCCTTCAGTGTAAGCTTCTGACCCATTCAAGCACCCCCACAAGAATCAATAAGCGCCAGTAATCAGAAGAAACCTGCACAAAATTGTATCCAAAGAGCTAAAATAAGCTTAACACCGCGACGAGAGTTACAAAATTCGTCGTAAAGCCGAAAGCTCTATCCCACCAAAACAAAGTATTAAGAAATAAATAAATAAATTCGTCATAAAAATATGATATTGCGTTTACTGGCTTATAGATAATAAAAAACAGCTTACTTGGTGTTTGTTTATAGAGAACCATTGGAACAAAATATTATAAATGCAGCTCAAGATAAAAAAATATTGCAAGAGAATCTGAAAAAATGTACCTAAGGAAACTAAAACCATCCTTGGAAGTTCTTACAACTTTAACCGAGCAATATGTGAAAGATCCAAGTTTGCCCTAACACAATCTTGGTTATAGAAATGTAAATTTTCTGTTATGCGTCCTACCCTTGTAAATAATATGGACCCACTAGAACTGAGAAACTCAAACACGACACCATAATATCCAGAGAAATGAAGATTCAGACTTTGACAGGTCTGCTCTCTTCCAAACAAGTTTCTACAAAAAAATTCAGTGTCCATCTAATTTCCCAAACATAACCCAAATACCCCAACACAGTCAACAACCATAAATATCTCATAAAAATCCACCCAACAAACATTAATCATAAAACAATCATAAAAAATAAACTAAAAAAATAATAATAATAATAATAATTAAAATATCTTTATGGCTCTTTATCCTTCCTCTTTCACCTTGCAAGAGTGAATGGGTGGGTGTTGATAAGAAGGTTAAAAAAAATTGTTGAGGCATAATTGTAATTAGACGGTGAATCCATATTAAACATTAGTGGGGGCAAAGTTAGTTAGGAGTACAAGAGTGGAGGTGTGTGTGGTGAAAAAGACGTGTAACAGTGCAATGGAGTCTATATAGTGAATGAGAGGTAGTGATGAAGAGGAAAACAATCATCTCCGTTCTTAATTCTCCTCGAACCTGACCCACTCTGTCTTCTCCCAAGACTTCCTTGTTATCCTCTTTTCTTCCTGCAATTACTCACTCTAATACCAATGTTAGGCTTTCTGCACTTGTAAATAATCTAAACCCAATAGAATAGAGAAACTCAAACACAACACGTAAAATCAAGAAGAACGATGGTTCGGACTTTCGAGAGACATGCTCTCTACCAACCAAGTTTCCACAAATTTTCCAATGTCCCTCCAATTTCCCAAACAAAACCAAAGACCCAAAGACCACAACACAGTCAACCCCCATAAATATCCCATAAAAATCTATCCAACAAAAAAATTAATTATAAAACAATTATATTAAATAAACTATAATAGGAAACATAAATAACAATTAAGATATCTCCATGGCTCCTTATATTTCCTGTTTTGCATTACGCAACGATTGGTGCTTATCATTTTCTCGAGTTACTAAATAGCTAATGATGCTTAGAATTAACTCTGTTTGCAGAAATTGTAAAATCCATTCCAACCTATTTACCCCTGAAAACCTCTACGTAAACACAAACAGAGAAAGATATCAAATGCAATCCCGGAATCAAATTGTAAAGTGCACACCTCTATCGCCTGTGTCGTCACCTGTCTTGAACCACTCTGTAATTGAGAACCAGGTCTTCAGGCTTCTTCCAAATATATGCTCGGACAGTGGCTAAACTCAGCTCTGGGGATAAGACCTGAGACAAACAAACAGAATGTCTGCAATCTATATCCATTCAAAAGTGCTGCAACACATTATTTCATACTCCACTTGCCTGATTGTTACACAAAATCTCTATAGAAGTCTTAAGCTTTGGTCGAGGCTTAAGTCCAGATCTAAAAGCTCCATCTCCAACTGCTGAGTTTGTTAATGGTCCTCCAGAAAGCCCAGGAGTAAAAGGAAGATCAGAATTTACACTGTCAACTTGTTTATCAAGGAACATCTTTTCTACGACATAATTCACGACCTACATTTATCAGAAAAAGAGAAAGGTGATGAATAAAATACCTTAAAAAATGAGAGACAAAAAAACAGCACTAGGGTTTACACTCGTTAGGAATCAACTGTCCATGTCCTTTACTGAAATTCTTTTGCGCACAAAATAACTTTCCAGAGCAGGAAGAATTGTGATGTACGAAGAAATTTCCATTGCATTTGCTTCTTACTTGATGGCACCACTAAATCTTTTTCTAATAATGCAGGCGAAATTTTAAAATTTTATCGTCCTAAAAAGGCTTCTCAATGTGTATACAGAACTAGATATTATTAACTACTTCATCGCAACAAAGAGAGAACATTATATAGACTTGTGCATACATTTAAACATCCTGAAAAACAAAAACATACTTTATGAATTCTCAAAATACGAGGTGCACTCAATTTTCCTTGAGTCAGAACCTGGAGAGATGAACCCTCACATGGATGTAGATAAAAGCTGCACCTGAGAAAAAAAACTCTCATCACATTTGGAACAGAAATTGACAAAAAAAAAAAAGATAGCTTTAACAGTAATTTGCGTAATTTTATTTTCAACGGCATAAAACACTATTATTTGTCTTCCTCATTTTCAACTTGCATTCTCTTTTATTTCATTTTAAATCAGATATTAAATTCAAGGTACTAAACATTCTTTTAACCACACTAATACTGTAATCATCTTACTTTTAGTTATATTTAGTACTTAGAAACCAAGTATGCAGCAAAGATAGAAAATTACTTGGTGTTTTCTCTTGGCGGTAGGCGATTATTCAACACACAATCCAAACACCACCATGGAAAGTCCTTCTCATCTTCTGCTCCATCTAACTCAGTAATTTTTTTCCTCCAAGGACCACCTTGAGAACCCCCTTGAGAACCCTCAGTAATAATTGAAGGAGGGGAAGTTGCTGAAAATTCAAATGGCGGATATACAGTGTAGTCATTTTCAATACTACTGTCTACCTCGATTCTAGAATGCGGAAAACTCCTGGAAGAAGTATCTTTCCCAGAAAGAACTTCTCCGTTAGCTGAAGGTTGAGCTCCAGGTTTCTGCTTTCTTTTAACCAACCAATGAGCTAGGAGTCCTTTCAGGGTTTCTCGAGCTAGATTTACCTAAACATACAAGAATTGAGCCCATAAAATCACTTGAAGTAAATGTGGATAGGAGAAAAAATCTAATTTTATATCTTTTATAGTTAGTGCAAGTATTGATCAAATTACACAACATCCTAAAAGTAAATTCTTTTTTCTTTGATAGGTCCTAAAGTTAATCGTTAAGCATGAATAGAATCTTTTGCAGTAATATATACACCTAAAAAATATTTTGGGACTGTGGATGATAAGTATACTAAAAAAATACCTAATGTAGATAAGTTATACGCATCCCTAATAGCTAATACCTACGATATATAAAGCACCTAAATAAAATAAGAACAGCAGCAACATTCACCTTATCATCCTCTAGTTTCCCAGAAATATTAAGGTCTGTTGAATACATTTCTGCAGAAAAGCACTGTGGGGTGTCCAAATGAACAGACAAGCTTCCAAGCCTTGTATCCACGGTAAACCATGCTGGAATACTTACCTGGAACAGTATCGCCATAAAATGAAGCCCATGGAATCTAAAACACACACTTCATTACAAATCTAACTTAGAAATCTCACCATTTCAAATAGGTCTTCCTTCTTCTCCTCAAAAGAGACCTAAACGTTGCCAACAAAAATGAAATATCATGTCACAAAAATAAGTTAGCATCCTCCCAACCCTATCTGGCCAAGAAAAATAATCTGAGTATAAAGAAAGAGAGTATCTAAATATAACCTTTCCATAATCTTCAATTACAATGCCCTTAGTGACATCCCACAATTTAACTGAACCAGTAGTATCCTACAACAGAAAGTCGAATAACAGTTATATATGGATAAGCGCTTAGTGGGACTAACAGCATCATTCAAAGATTGAAGGCAATAAAATGGCAATGCACCCCCGCGCCATCATTTACCTTAGACAGGACATGCCTTCTATTATTTAATATTTCATGTTGCACAATAACAGGAGTTCCAGGAATAGTTGTAATAGGTTCTTTAAATATAGGAACCTGCAAAAAAACTATTTCAGAAATTTTGATACCTTAATGAAAGTGGGATGACTCGACATTGAATCCCTCAAGACTTCAAAATCATAACCAACAAAGGATATACGGAGGAAATTTTGAAAGGAAAAAAATCAATAAATGACATTTTTAAATAGTAAGGAAAGAAAACAAAATGGCTAAAAGAAATTTGATAGGCAAAATTAAAACAAAAACCAAAAATACAAGATGATCTAAAGTCTTTTATCCAACAAAAACCAAGTTTTTTATGAGTCTAAAATACAAAATTATAAGCTTCTCATAAAAGAAGAAAAACAACAGGAAAACATTACTCACTGGAATAGATCCTTCCAAAGAAACCCTTGCCCTAGAAAATGACAGGTTTCCAGCCAAGAATGAACCCCCCCTCTGGAAAAGTTTTTGAGGATTACGCCCTTCAGCAGGCCATCTATGAATAGTCGAATCTGTTGTTGCAGCCCATATGCTATCGTCTTGTGCAGCCAATTTCTGAATGGGATATTCCCCTGAGCAAAGAAGAAGACTTTCTCTTGTCGCCAAGTCTGTCAAGTATAACTGAGAGTAACCAGAAATCGGAATTAAAATTTAGAAAAATATGAAAGCCAACAGCCATCAAGAAAAGCCAAAAATTAGTATATCCATTATTCAGGTTGGGCAATAAAATTGAACTCACTGAAAGATCTCTTCCACCGCTGTACACATGACTAAAAGTAGGAGTGCTAGCCAAAGCCCAAACAGAATCTGTGTGCACGGCATAAGAATGAACACATCTTTGCTGACCAAGATCCCATAGTCTACAAGGAAACAATATAGCTATGTCAACTACATTTATAACACCTTCTGCAACACATCCCAATAAACAATTCCACGTATGTATAAAAGTAAGAAATTTGTGTGCAATCTACCTGATCATAGAATCTGAAGATCCTGATAAGCAGAACCTGCCAGATTAAATTTGGTTATTGTAACTGGTTTTCTAGACATAAAAGGCAATATAAGTATATGACCAAGGGCTTTAACTTTTATTGGGGTCATTTTTTCAAAAAAAAAATACATCTTCTGCTGCAAAATGTTACCAACAGGGTGCAAGAAGGCCTCCCTCAAAATACAAATTCTTGCTCACTTAAAAGAACAAAAAAGAAGCCACTGTTACTAAAGCAATATCCATATTTTGTAGAAACTCAAATATTATTTTTTTCCTACAAAATAAGAATGTTCTCCCATAATATTAACAAGTGATCTTGAAATCCATTCTAATCAAATTGCAGAAAAAATACACATCCGCAAAACAGAGATTTCCTCAGTAACACTTACTGGACCCAAAATATAGGGGATAACAAGTAGTTAGGAGACTCTCAAAAACTTCAAAATTCTTGAAAGACCACAGACCACATTCATTTTCCACAACTAACATTAATTTGGGAGTTGAACCAGATACCTAATAACAAGTACAAAACAATTATACAAAATCCGCTAACAAACCTGCCAGTTGAATCTAAAAGAAGAGCTCTAACATTATCTGTATGTCCTCGAAGCTTCATAGTCTTTGAACCAGTTCTTGGATCCCAAATCCGCACAACCTACAAAAAAACAGCAAAAATAATAATTTCTCATGAACATTTTTCATTTAATCAAATTACAAGTCAGAAAAATTTAAGTCAGTAAGGAAAAAAAGTCACTTTATACATCCAACCATACCTAACAAATATGTCCAAATTGACCAGGTAGAACAACAATCACAATTTATACCTTTTCAGTCCCCCCAGAAACAAGAAGAGTTCCACTATCATTCATTGCCAGCGCATAAACTGATTCCTTATGCCCTTTGGCAGTAATTGGAACATAACCATGAGACTGAGTTGAGTGCATTGCAATGCTGTTACTAGAGCTGATAGGTCTTAAACTTGTAACTGGTAATGCATTTGTAGAAGCAATGACACCATTAGAGCAATCATCAACCAATGTATCATTTGGCTTTGAGATTGGAGTAGATGCGGCTTCAAGATCCCATATAAAAACTTCCCCACCAAGCCCACCAGAAGAAACAACATTGCTCTAAAATGCATGAGACTAAAAATGGATCAGAAAATGGTAAGGATAAAACTTTATTGTATTCTCCAAGAACTCCTCCTCAGGTAACTAAGAAAAAAATAATAAATGTTTCACAAAAAAATTACATTTTTCCCCGCCACTGCAAGACAAGTCACATAATCAGAATGATGGCGCAAAGTCTGAATACAAGCTCCATCAGACAAGCAATTCCATGTCTAGAATATATCCAAAAGAAAGGGAAAAGGCAAATCAGTCCATATATATGCCAATTCAGTTGATTTGGATATATCAAGCTAACAAAAATGGAGGACAGAAGAACCTTAAGAGTAGTATCTGAAGAACATGAAACAAGAGTATTATCACCGGCAAGAACAGTATCATTGACCTGCATTATTAGGAAAACAGTACCAGATGAACTATAATATCTTGTGATAAAAAAACTTTCTTAAAACAATTACACATGCGCATCTTTATTTCTTCATTTTCTCGCTTCTTTTGATTTTCCTATCTATTGATTTCATGTTCAATTGTGCAGAAGCATCTAGTTTAATCAAGCAAATGCCTCTTGTGAAGAAATCAAAGATTATCTAGTTAAAAGGGGTAATTAGGTTGTAAATAGGTTGATTACCAAGAAATATCTTTTGCAATTTTAGCTATTGGTTTCTGTTGACTTAAATTTTGTATATACACCTTCTTCATGATCAACATGAACATATCATTTGATTTCAAGCTAAATAATATTATGGTATTAAAGTAAATTCACAAACAGAGCCAAAAATACCCCAATTGGTTAATTGAACCTCAACTAACACGAATCACAAACGTTTAAACATAATGGAATCAGTTTAAACATATCGGAATTAGAGGAAAGAACAGAGTATAGATACCCAATCAACATGAGACTCAAACGTTGCAGAGCAAGAAGCAGCTTCTTCGTCCAGCTCCCATCTCTTCAGGGTGCCATCACGACTCCCAGTGAAGATATAATCATGCCCAGCAAAGGCTGATTTCAGCACAGCTAAACAGTTTACGCCAGCACAATGCTGCAAATATAGAAACGTTTCACACGTAGTTACATCACATACCCATTTTATCAATACCGACAGACTAGAAATCAGGCTAAAGAAACTGAACAGAGATACTTCATAAAATAATGAATGTTTTCGCTTTAAGTGAACCTTGACGCCCAGAAAAATTTGTTCCCAAGTATGTTTCTAAACTAATAGTCTAATTTACTGAGAATACCATGAAAGAATCTGAATAAAATAATAATAAAAAAAAAGAAGCCCAGTCCGCCCCATTCTATTCTCAACCAGCATTTGTCACTTTTTTCATATATTTACAGAATAACATAACAAATAGTGATCCAAAAAGAATCTGTGAAATACTTTATCCTAAGATTCACAAAGATTACATTAAAAATGATTTCTGGGTAGTATAAATAATTTTCCTATCATTACACGAAGAAACAAAAACTTATTTAAGTCGGAAAATATAAAACCATTTTATATAAATCCTAATTTAACCACATATGATCTATATAGTCACACTTGCACATGAACCCTAACTAATTACGAAAAAAACTAGTCTATGTAAGATGGATAATGACAGAGATGGTTCACTGATTTGATAAAACAACAGAATCAGGAATGACAGCAAGTTTTGAAAACTGATGGAAAGATGCATGTCTATAATTCGCACCTTTGTAGCATCAGCATCATTCAAAACATACGTTAACCTCTTTTCTTTACGAGGACGGGTAGAATTGGATGTGTTTCCAGCACTGCCCACACGATGCATCGCAATAACTCCCTAAAACAAATATATAAACAAATACATTACCATATTTTATCCTTTCAATTTTCTCAAACCACCAAACTCTAAAACCTTAGACATCAACAATTTATCTGTTAAACTTGGAACATTTAATATGAATGATTAAGAAATGATAAGAAGATGTTTCTGAAAGTATTATATGATTCTACATATTTTTTCTATCAAAACATTATCATACATCAATGTTATTCACATATTAAAAAACTGACTTCCATTATTATGAGTTTATAAGGAAGACCAGCTTTGAATAAAGTTCTCTATTTTCTACAAAATAAATGGTCCTCAATATGAATAAGCTTATTGGTATAATTGAACCAAGAACCCCTTTTTTTCTTGCTGGAACCACCAGCATCTGGCTACAATGAACACCATTTCTTGTAAGCCATTTTAAAAGTAGTTTTCTTATCATTCACCTATTCTGAGCAGGAACTGTAAATATAAACATTAATCATTAAAATTATCCTTAAAAAATCCCCACAAAGGGTAAAAAAACAATAGGCAAGAAGCACTGAAGCAAAAATACATGCACAAAACAGAGCATCCAATTATTTTACTGCAGTATTTCCTGTGTTTCTTGTGTGTTTTCTTTTTACTGATCATTTGTTTCAATCTAGAGAACTCACAAATAAGCAGTTAAGGGCGACAGTCGCATTAAGGAAAAACCTATAGCATGCTTACAACGCTTAATCTATGCTCAAAAACTAAAATGAGATAATAGAGATGGTGATGATAAGCAGACAGATATGGGGCATTTCCATTCATTTGCACTACATGCACGAAGATCAAAGCTCGTAAAATATGCAAAATTTCATTCTAGATATATAAAAATAGAACTGCAATTATTGGTTTTATAATAAGCCCCCTACTTCATGTATTAACTAGTTACATAACCTTTGAAGTGTAGTCAAGTCAAGCACATTCAAGATGAAATTCCATTGTGTGAGATCATAGTCAAAACTAATTCAATACCCATGAAATGTCACTTCCTATCTCTTTATATATATATAAACAAATATATGCAAAAAAAAAAATTGTAAATAGAAACAAATATCGTACTTCCTAAGCTTCCACATAAAACAGAAGCCATAGTGCATAAATTCCAAGGACTACTATACAGCCAAAAGTGTCCATTTCTATCACAGTAAATCTCCGAAACTATACAAATTATGAGTAAGTAGCGCAATACAATCCCAAAACGATCACAAGAGCGATCGGATGCCAACAAATTTCTCTCCATAGATAAACACAAAAATCAATCGAGCTTAGCGAAGTTAATCAATCGCAAAACGAGATTAATCTCCAACCTAATATAAACTAAATAGCAGAATGATTTTAAACAAACCAATTCCAAATAACTAAAGAAACACAGAAATCCTAGCCGAGAGAACGCCAAAATTGAAAGTAAATAAACATGAAGAAATTAGAGAATAGGACGCAAAAGTCTAACTGTAAGCGAATCAGCAAGTGAACTCGAAACTCTATCCACTGCTTTACACTTATTCTTCCTCCACTTCGAAGTTCCAAATTATCAGAACGAGAGAGAGAGAGAGAGATGGATTTTCTCTCCGCCGGGCCTTCAGTGTTGTTAAGCGAAGTCCTTTGACTCGCTACGTTTAGCCTTTGGTTTAGGGTACTTTGGTCATTTCAAAAAACAGATGGACAAAATCAACAAGTTATACTCGCCCATCCATATGTCCGTTGATTTATTCATGCTGAACGGAACTGGGGAAGGCACCATAGGGCATGACGTGGTCTACATGACGAGATAACAAATTACCTAATCATCCTCCTTTGAGGTGTTTTTAGTAGGGGTGGGCAGGACTGGACCGTGGACCGAGAACCAGATCGGACCGACAGGTTCGGTCCGGGTGCGGTACATAAACAATGGACTGCGGTCTAGTCCTCGGTCCAACGCAACAAGAACCGAGGACCTTCGGTCCAGTCCTCGGTCCAGCACCTGAAATCTCGAAGAACTGGGACCGGACTGAAGCACCTAAATTAAACTCTCCCAGACTCCCTGTCCCAAGTCTCCCAGTCCTGACTCCCGACCTAGCTCGCTCTCTACCTCTCTCTGCTAGAAGTCACGAACTACCAGTCCCGAACGGCGAAGCTTTAACGTCGAAGTTTCGGTGAGAATGGCGAAGTGCGAAGTTGAACTGAGTCCCGAACGGCGAAGTACAAACGGCGAAGTTTCAGTGCGAACGGCGAAGTGTCGGTCTCCCCTGCGCCGAACTCCGACCCCAGAGTTTCTGTCTCCCCCCTGTTCGGCTGTTCTGAGGGCCGAATTCTGAACACCTGAAAGTCCCTGCTCTGTCCATTGTCAAGTGCCCCCAAACCGGTGACCTCCAATTTAAGGGGCCTTTGTCCAGTGTCCACTCGGCACTCACCACAATCACGGCTCAGCAGACAGCAGCTCCAAACATACTGCTAGAGAACCTCGTCGACCCTCCTCTGCCTGCTCACTGTAAGTGACTAATTGTAAAGACTAAAGTGTAGCTCACTGTTTGTAACACCCGAGTTTTTCGGGTTTTCGCTCCATGGATATTTTCGTAAATAAGAAATATAGGTCTGTTTTGTGAGCGGGAGGTTTTATTAGAGCCCTAAGGATTTATGAAAATTTTTAGAAGAATAAGTAAAATTTTAGAAATACAAGTTTATAGATGAAATAACGAATTAAGCAAATAATTGAACAAAGGACAAAATGGTAATTTGTTAAGTTAAATTTTATAAAAACTAAATATCTCCCTCCCCCTCTCATTTTCTCCTCCCCTCCCACGTACCTCTCCTTCTCCCGCGTCAACCTCCTCTCACGCCGGCATTTCGGCGACGTTTCTCCTCCCGTTTCTTCGACGATTTAACACCCTAGGTAAAGTTTAGCTATTCTACGGATTTAGTTTTAGATTTTGGGTTTTTACTCTTTAGGTTTTATCGATTTAGGGTTTGAGTAAAATTACGATTTTGGTTAGAAATCGTTAGTTTTGATGTATTGTTGATGATTGATGATAGATTAATGGTTATTGATGATTTTTAGATTGAGATGGATTTAAGGTTGGATTTTGGTGTTTTGAAATAATGTTTTAATGTGGGTTGGAAATCAAGATTTCTAGGCTTGATCGCTAAGTGTAGTTTGAAAATTAGCTATGGCATATTAAAATAGACGGTATGGGTGATGTATAGGCGCTTGATTGGTTGTGATCGAATGTCGGATTAAGGAGAGATTTGTGTTTGAATGTGCGCACGTGAGGTGTTTGACAAAATGTCTGAATGAATAGTTGAATAGTTTTGAATTAAATTCATGAGAAATTGAGCTCCGAATTAGTTATGGACGTGAGAAACATGTATTGACGTATTGGTAGAGAGTTAATTACATTTTAGTTAGGAACTTAGTTTAAGTTTGGAAATCGTTTATTTAGGATCGGTTTTAATGCCTTTACTTGTGAAATGCCTTAGGTGGAGACGACTTTCGGACGGTGCTCGGCTTGCAAAGGACGCCAGGTAAGTGGTGTTAGGCTTCCGGCCCTTACGGCCCTACGTCGTATCGATGTTAGAAATTAAATGTCTTAATGGTGTTTTCATGATTTTGAGTTTCTGAAGAGTCGGGTAGATTAGGATTTCTCCTATGAGTGGTCGGTTAGGCTCGTTTATGTACGTCATGAATGTTGGATGATTGTTTGGAGCACTCTTTTTCATGCATCATGTTTTCTCCTTAAAGATTTAATGAAATGTTATTGCATGCACGTTTTCAAGTAAATGAAGTAAAGTAAGTAATGTTAAGTAAAGTTGGAGGATGAGTAGGGCACAGGGCACGTTAATGGCAACTCAGGGCACGAAAATACGTTGATGGCAACTCAGGGCACGAAAATGTAGCACCCGGTTTCAATTAAATCGAATTTAACTTGTAAATTAATGATGTGCAATTTCATGGTAGAATTGAGAGAGAGTTATTGGCTAGGTTAACGGGTGACTAAGCAAGGGCATTTATGTAAATGGGCAATTTAAAAGTGGATAACGTATTTAAAGAAAGAGAGATTGGGTTTAATGAACTGTAGCCGCCACCATTTCACAATTTTTTTTCCTCTTCGGGTTTTCAGCGAGCAGTAGAGCTCTCTTGGCGATTCTCTCCCTCGATTCTCCTTCAACCTAGGTAAGCTCTCTTAGTTTGTCTGTGATTTTAACAACTAGATAGCTGAGGGAGTACAATGTGTGAAGTTTCGAGGAATACTATGAGAGAGTCGAGCTCGGGTGTAGTGTTGAATCGGAAATGCACAATGAACTAAGCTTCCAAGCTAGTTTCCCTTGATTTCCCGAACAGATTAGAATGAGGTTTAGTAGAAATCTAATTGACATCCTTTCTATGACCTAGGTGAGCAGACTTCTGAAGTAGATTGAAACCGTGCATTTCCAGGAGAGCCAGGTAAGTAAAGTTTGTTTGTGTGCCTTCGGGCCTACATCACAAAACGTTAAGGTTGTGTTTACTTGGATGTGTCTGTGTGTGTGTTATGCATCATGTTTTAAAAGTATACGAAAATGAATTTGAATGCATGTTGGCATGGTAAGGAATGAACATATTGAAACAGTGAATCAGCTTTACTGTTAAGGGAGCTAATCCAACCCTTAATGAGACAGTGGATATTTATACTTTGGGAGAGTTGATCCAACTCCCAATTTCACAGGGGGATCTGAACAGTGAATCAGCTTTACTGTTAAGGGAGCTAATCCAACCCTTAATGAGACAGTGGATATGATATTTATACTTTGGGAGAGTTGATCCAACTCCCAATTTCACAGGGGGATCTGAACAGAAACAACGCATGAACAACTGAGAGGAGAAAGTAGAAATTGCACGTCTAGGAATTTATGTTCCAGCATTTCATTCTTTTCTTTTCATCATTGCTTTGTTTACTTAGCATTAGGCTAATAGATGAGTTTTGTGATGTAGGTGAAGAAGTGACAGCAGGTGATTCTTCTGAGTTCATTGAGGGATAGACTGGTTGGGGGAGCACACTCATGCCACGAACCTGGTGAACTGATGAGGCGATTTAACTGATGTCTGTTTGGTGAGAAGGTTTAGTTGACAGTGATTAAAACTTAGAAATGCTAAGTTTCCATAGCAGTAGTGGTTTCAGTATTTTAAACACGATTTGAGATTTTTCTGATAACGATGATCTGTTGTGTTTTAAATGTCATTTTTACTGGATTTGATTAATGTAGTGGTTTGAGTTGTTTTTGAATGGTCTTGGAAAAGTAAGCAAATTCCTTTCTGTAATCAGTGTTGTGTATGTTTTGTGAGGAGTCGTTGAAATATACTCAGTTTTCTACCGGTAGATGATGTCTATCGGTAAATGATGAGTTATGTTGTCTATCGGAAGATGTCTTCAGTAAAGTCATCAGATGATGTAGGTTTAAGTTTATCGGAAGATGTCTTTAGATGAGTCATCGGATGATAAGGTTAATTCTATCGGAGGGTGTAGGTTTAAGTCTACCGGATGATGTCTCAGTAAACCCATCGGCAGATGCGTGCTGACGTCATCGGCAGATGTAGGAGAATTATCGTCGTTTAGTCTATCGGTAGATGATGAGTTATTGTTCTGTCACCTACCGGTAGATGAAGACCTTGCATTATCAGAAGGAGAGGGTGTCATACTTTGTCGTGTAGTCATCGGTAGATGCCGTCTACTGAAAGTGGTCTGTGTTGTATATTTTCCGGGTGACGTCATCGGTAGAAGCCTCCGTTGACTTTGTCGTCGGCAGATTGGTTTGACCTCTGCAACTTCTCGAGTATTCCTCGTTCAAAAACTTTATTTCTTTTGGCCGATTATTCTGAACATTTCCAAAACATTATTTTAACAATGTTTTTCACTGTTTGTTTGACTCCATAGTTATTCAAATGATTTCCGCTGCAAGCTCTCAAAGGTTTTGAGGTTTTAGTAAAATGAATAATCTTGACTTTCGGGTAAAGTTTTAACTTAATCCAAAATTTCTTAGTCATGTTAGAGAGATGAGTAGCGAACCGGGTTCAGAAAACTCGGGGCGTTACAGAAAATGTGTTAATCGCAACTCAGGGCACGAAAATGTGATAATGGCAACTCATGGCAATTGTTTGGTCTACCGGGTAGACGGGGTGGTGCCTGTGCCTACTCATGCCTAATGATATATATGTATATGTTATGTAAAGTAAATAAATGAAAAATGAACATGTTTTGAAAAATCATGCATTATGAATACTCATGTTTTAGTGCACCTCTTTACTAAGCATTAGACTTAATGTGTTTATCGTATGATGTAGGTGACGAGAACGAAGGTGAGGAATCCCCTCCAATGATCAGGCATAGATGGTCGATGGGTGGAGTTCGTGGCGACGGGATGTGTTTTGGCTAGGTATGATGAACCGTGGGTGTGCTCCGAGCCGTTTGTGGTAATTGGGTGTGAACTAGTTTTAATGATTAGTAATGTGATGGATTTTAGGATGTATAGTGAAGTTTGACATTTTGAGAATTCTATAGGGGAGGTTGGCTTGGAGTTGTGTTATGTCGAATGATTTGAAAATGTATTTGTTTTGGGAAAGTTTTAGGGAATTGGATGTTTATGGAGATGTTTGTTTTTGTGGATTAAGTGGAACTATTGTTTAATGATTTTAGGTATTTTAAGTTGTACGGATTAGCTAGATTTTTAGAGCGATCCACGCAGTTTATTCTCATGAAGTTTAATCACGGATTCGGGTATGTTTTGAGTCGGGTTTTTCGGAAGTTTGAAGTATGGTAAGTTTGAAGTGGTTGGGAATGTTTTGGAAGGTTTAATGTGATGGGAAGATGATAAAAAGGGAAAAATTTGGTTAAGTGTAGAAAAGGAGGAAGAAAGGCGCTGGTTGGGCGCTAGGGCCAGGCAAGGCGCTCGCCGGGGGGTGCGCGCGCGACGGGCGGGTTGGCGTGCGCTGGGCGTGCCCAGGATGTGCCCACGCGATCGATCGTGCCCGTGGCCCGATCGATCGCTGTGTGGGTCATTTTTTTGTCGAGAAACCAGAGCTGGCCCGATCGATCGGGCTTGGGGCACGATCGATCGTGATGTTAAATCGTTTTTAGTCGGGAAGCCCGAGCCGGCCCGATCGATCGGGCTTCGTGATGTTAAATCGTTTTTAGTCGGGAAGCCCGAGCCGGCCCGATCGATCGGGCTTGGGCGCGATCGATCGTGGTTGGCATGTGTTTTATTTTTCTTGAATTTCCAAAACATGTTTCAGTCCGACCTTTTACGATACTTTTAAAATGTATTTTAGGGACGGCCCCCACTTATTTTAAAGGATTTTAAGGGCCCAAAAACCGAGTCGATATTTCACAAAAAAAATGATTTTTACCTCGTTTTAATGATTTAAAGGTTGACGACTCTTATGCCCGTCATGTTTAAGTTAATGTTATTCTACTCGGGGTCGATCGAGGCAGGTCATTTGTCTATGTCCCTTTTATCGTAGTATGATAAGTAAAAAAAGAAAAATTTTTACATGAAGAGTCGAGGGTTTAAAGTTAAGATTTCTCCATGGTCTTTCCGTGGCGGCCCTGACCGGGTTGGGGTCGTTACACTGTTAGTGTAAAGACTAAAGACTAAAGTGTATGTTTGTGTCTGTGAATTGTGAAATTAACTTGTGTAATGCGTACTACAATACTGCTTATTGCAAAGTGTATGTTTGTGAATTGTGAAATTAACTTGTGTAATCTTGAAATTAACTTGTGTAGGTGCTCAATTGTAACACCCGGCCTTATTGCATGTAATTATTTTTCCCGAACCATTTCTCGGGATTAATTTAATATTAATGCAATATATGTTTTGTTGAAAACTAAACTAATGTTTAACTAAGCATAACACTAAGTTTTTAACCAATGGAAGGGCAAATTAGGAAGAAATTAAGGTTGGTGGGAGAAATCAAATGGATGATTGACATGTGGCAGCTTGTTGAAGAAGTTATGTTCTTCCTCCTACGTGAAACCCTTATTCTTTCTTTTCTCGGTTTCCTAGCTTCTTCTCTGCTTCTTCTTTCCTGGCGATTTTGATAAAGCACCAACACTTTGTTTCCGCGCTTTTCTTCTGTTTCCTCCAACCAAGGTAATCATCTACGGAAGTTATAGATTTTGGATAAGTTTAATGCGAGTTTTCACTGGGGTGTAGGGTTATTAATCCCGTGAAAACTCACTGTTTTGGATGAAAATACGTTAGTGTGTTTTCCTAGAGAGAGTTGAAATGAGCTTGCTGCATATTCTACATGTTATTTGTTAGCATTTGCAGCTTGTTTAATTTCACTGCATTGCAGCAAACAGGTTCGAGCATTTCCGAGATTTTCCAGCTGACTGCACCGAGGAAAAACAGGTAAGTTCATAAGTGTAGATCCGGCCCTTAAGGCCCTACATCAAGGAGGTACTAGGTTTACTGTTCTGTCGGGTTGTTTTGGGTAGAAGAGTTAGAGTTATGTTCTGAAATGTCTGACTTTGATTTATCTTCTGCTGTCTACTGTTTTATTCTGTTATCTGCTAGTTAAAGTTCAGGCACCGTTCATGCATACACTGTTTTCCTGAAAATTCATGCAAACCGATTTCTGTACACTGTTTGAAATTAATAAGAATAAAATCTGACTGAAATGTACCAGGTTAAGTGTGGGACGGAGACTGGCCCCTCTGGTTTTATCCCTCCCTGGGAATCTGAAAATACTGTCCCTGGCAAGGACCCTCTGGTTTTATCCCTCCCTGGGAATCTGAAAAACTGCCGTGCCTGATAGTGCACTTACTGAACCAGTTCCTCTATAAGCCCCACTTAATTCTTCTGCCACTGAAATGTAATGTTCTGTTCTGTCACTGAATTTCTGAAAGTTCATGCATTGCATATGCACCACTGCATTCTGATTATGTCCTTACTGAGTTTTAGACTCATAGGTGAACTCTCTGATGTAGGTACTGAACCTGAAACCGAGGACTTTGCGCCTCAAAATGGTGATCTGATGTAGTTGATGGCTCGAGCTCATGGAGGGTTGGTTGCTACAGCCAGACATGACTGATCTGAGGTTTAAGTTTTCTGAAAAGTTTATATCTGTAAAGTCTTCTAGAAGTCCTGGTTTGGTTGTAAAACTCTTTCTTTGAAGAAATTATGCAAGTATATGTCCTGTTCTGTACTGATTTTCAGATTTTAAAACAATGTATAGGTCTGATGTCTAAGTTTTTTTGAAATCGCTGTATTTGACAGTTCAGTTATATTCTAAAGTATTCTGAAATTGTTTGGGATACTTTCTGTTAATCTGTGCATGGACGATTTCTGGTTTTAAAGTCATCCGTGTAGTTTGTCTTCTTGGAAATCTGTAAATTTTGAATCGGATTTGAAGGTCCAAAACCTTTATGCCTTCTGTTTTGAGGCTCTCTATCTGTACGTCTTTCTGTTAAAAGTTGCTAAGTTTTGCCTTAGAAACTATGTCATCCGATCGAGTCCACCGCTGCCCGTTTCCTTCTGTAAAACTATGTCTTCTGGCTGACGTCATCTAGTCATCCGCCCCAGTGTATTCATGCCTTCCGGTTGACGTCAGCATAAATCTTCCGCCCAGTTTAAAACGATGTCTTCCGGCTGACGTCATCTAGTCATCCGCCCAGTGTATTCATGTCTTCCGGTTGACGTCAGCATAAGTCTTCCGCCCAGTTTCGAACTATGTCTTCTGGCTGACGTCATCCAAGTCATCCGCCCAGTTATTTATATCATCCGGCTGACGTCACCTAAGTCTTCCGCTAGTGTAATGCCTGTATCTTCCGGTTGACGTCATCTATTCTTCCGGCTGACGTCATCACCTCCTCCGCCCAGTTTATTCACAGTTTCTGTTTACATCTTCCGCTAAACACTCTTCACCTGTTTTGTTTTATTCGACATCCACCGCCAATTTATCTCTTCCGCCCAACAGTATTTTATATGTTTTAAGAATTTCATTCCCTCCTCCGCCAGCCTTATGCTAATTTCTGTTATGTTATCCATTATTGAAACCTGTTTTGCTTCCAATCCCAGAGAACTCTCTCTCTCTCCCCGTAAATGTTCTGTTATTCACTGTAGTTTCTTCCTCTCTGTAGAGTTACGTTTTTAGGGTTCACGTTGACAGTGCATGTTTCCTGTCATTCGATTCTATTTCTCTGTAAATATTTAAAAGTATAAAGTCCACTGTCTTGACCGATCTGCTCAACAAAAAAAAAATAGTCACCGTTTCTTGTTATCTGTCCCGGAGTGATGGCTCCGATCCTGAACCCCGATCGGGTTCGATTTTGGGCTGTCACATCAATTGTACACTGCTCACTGCTCCCTGCTCGCCACTCGGCCGCTCTAATTTTGAAATTTGCTCATTTTGCCTCACTATATGTATTTATTTTTTATTTATGTAGTTTTTGTGTTAGTAAAAAATAGGTCTGGTGAGAGACTCTTCGGAACTGTTGACCGAGAGCATTTTGATTTTTGTTTGCTGTTTAGAATTTTAGATTGTTTTTATTGTGTACTTTTATGCTTGTGACTTTGTTAGGTTGTCTTGCTATGAATTTAAATCAAATTAAAGATTCTGTTAATTAATTTGCTGGTTATTTAATTGTATGTCTTGTTTGTTGGCTGTTGATTCATGTGATGTTTGTTGGCTGTTAATTAATGTCGTGGTTGTTTGTTCGATGTGATTTTGTTTTATGGTAGGATGGATCCTTCAGAAAGTGAAAGTTCACGTGTGGATTCGAAAAAATCTAAGTCTATGGCTTGACTTCACTTCAGTAAGATACCGGAAACAGATCAAGCCAAATGTAATTATTGTGGGCAAACATATGCAGCACATCCGACGAAGAATGGGACTTCAAGTATGATAAAGCATATCAAAGTATGCAAAAAGTATTCACGAAATTTGGATAGTAGGCAACCAACTTTGTCCTTTAAAACTGTTAAGGGCAAGAGTGTTAGTACACCTACACCTATATTTACTATGATGGGGGTTAGAGAATTTCTAGTTAAGATGATTATAATTGATGAATTGGCATTGAAAGTGGTAGAAAGAATTGGTTTCAAGACATTTTGTCTGTATCTAAATCCGAAGTTTATTATTTCATCTCGAAAGACAATAGCACGAGATATTCGAGGGATATTTCAGAAAGAAAAATAAAAGTTGAAGGAGTATTTTTTTTCAACATCACAGAGGGTGTATTTGACCACTGACACGTGGCCTTCTATCCAGAATTTGAATTACATGATGTTGACATGCCATTTCATTGATCAAGACTGGCATGTGCAAAAGAAAATCTTGAATTTTTGTTTGATACCTAACCATAAAGGTGAAACCATTGGTAAGGAAGTTGAAAACTGTTTGCTAAAGTGGGAGCTTGAAAATGTTACCACCATCACCGTTGACAATGCGTCTTCCAACAACGTCGCTATCTCTTATTTGACAAGGACAATTAGAAATTAGAAGGAGTTGTTTTTAGATGGCGAGCATATGCACATGCGTTGTTTTGCACATGTCCTCAATTTGATTGTTTCTGACGGTTTGAAAGAACATCAAACGTCCATAGCCAGAGTAAGAAAAGTTGTCAAGTACGTAAGGTCTTCTCTGGGAAGATTGCAATAGTTTAAAGCCTGCATTGATGTGGTGAAAATTACTTGCAAGTGTAATTTGTCACTCGACGTTCCCACTCGTTGGAACTCAACATATTTGATGCTAGCAAACGCTGAGAAGTTTGAAGCGGCGTTTGAAAAACTTGCACAGAATGAAAGCTTTTTTGTACAAGAAATGTAAGTAGAAGGTGACCCACAATGGAAGATTGGGGATGCATTCGAGAATTTATTAAATTCTTAGAAATATTCTATAAAATAATACTTCATGTTTCTGTTTCTCTGCATATTACAGCAAATATGTATGTAGGAGAAGTCTGTAATTTGAAGATTGCCATTGCGAACTATGGTAACAGTGAGAATAAAATGCGGACGAAGTTTGAAGCGGCGTTTGAAAAAACTTGCACAGAATGAAAGCTTTTTTGTACAAGAAATGTAAGTAGAAGGTGACCCACAATGGAAGATTGGGGATGCATTCGAGAATTTATTAAATTCTTAGAAATATTCTATAAAATAATACTTCATGTTTCTGTTTCTCTGCATATTACAGCAAATATAAGACAACGAGATGATTAAAAAAATTGACAAATATTGGGGATCTTTTGAAAAAATAAACATGTTTGCCTATGTTGCATTTATTCTTGATCCAAGCTGCAAAACAAAATTTCTACGGCATTGTTTAAACATTTTGTTTGGAAGTGAAAGAGCTGTAGAATACGTAAAGCAAGTAGAGAATGTAATTCAAAGGTTGTATACAGAATATAAAGGTGATACAACCAATGAAGATCAGCCTCCTAGCAGTAGTAGACAACAAAGGTCTCCAAAGTCAAAGAGTTTTTTGGTGCAAGCTCGTTCAAGTACAGTGTACTCCATGTTTTATGATCCGGACAATTCTTCTGAAATGGGGGATGAAATTACTGAGTTAGAGATTGATCTATATTTGTCAGAGAAGTTAGAGATTGTTCAAGATAGTTCTGACATTTTATCGTGGTGGAAGAGACACTCCGAGAAGTATCGAATTTCGAGTGTCATTGCCAAAGATATGTTGATCATTCCAATTTTCTACGGTGGTGTCAGAGTCTGCTTTTAGTTGTGGTGGTCGTGTTCTTGACGCTTTTCGTAGTTCTCTAAGCCCACAAAGTTTTGAAGCTCTGATATGCTCATAGAGTTGGATCAAAACTTTCAATCCTTTTAAAGTTTCTTCAGATGATTTACAAGATAGTAGTACTACGACATTAACACCAATACAAGAAGGTTCGAACATTATAGTATTTATTTGTTTTACAAGTGTATCTCTAAATTAAGCATTAACTAATGTCTTCAATTTGTTATTTTGTAGATGTCGTTGACATTGACACTTCCGACGATAATTTTCTAGTAGTACAAGATGACATATTGATGACTTGATATCGATGATTGATAGCTTGGTTACTGTGATGAATTTGACTATGTACTTGGATTTATTATTTAGCTTGTATTTTTAAATTTTGAAGTACTTGGATAATATACATTTGGATATTGACTTTAGTTTCTTAGTTTGCATTTAATGTTATTACCATATATTCTATCTCTGATGATCAGGACAATGTTATTACCATAGTATTATTTAGCTTGTTATTACCATTGTATTATTTAGCTTTGTTTTTACCTTAGTATTATTTACAAGATAGCATTTTAATGCTATTATCATAGTATTATTTAGTTTGTTATTACCATGCATTTTAATGTATTAATTTTCAGGTTCTGGAGTGGGTTAAATTTTCACCCAATTCATTTTTTTTTCAGGAAAAAAAAAGGGCCGAGCGGAACCGGGATCGGACCGAAAATCCGGTCCAGTCAAAGTTCGGTCCCGGTCCTGCCCCGGACCGGTCCAGGTTTCAGGATAAAAATTCCGAACCTATTCCAGCCGGTTCGGTCTGAGCTCGAGACCGAACCGAACCGAACCGAACCGAATCGAACCGACCTGTGCCCACCCCTAGTTTTTAGCTTGGCATATTAGGAGTTATTTGTAAATTACAGGAAAGCACTGTAAAAATTAATTACCAATGATTTTACTTCCAGCATTTATGGATTATTTACTAGGAGTCCTATTATTAAATCAAATATTTATATATAAGCTATCAATTATAAAAATTTTACCTTTGTAGATACTTATTTAAATAATATTCATGTACGCTTTAATTTTACATTTTAATACTGTGCTATGTGTTTTATCGTCACGTATCATGCACTCATTAGGAAAATAATTAGGATACATCATTAAAAAAAATTAAATTTTTTTGCACAATAACAAATGACGTGTATAAAATACATAAAAGTATAATATTAGAATGTAAAATTCAAAGTACAAATAATATATCACATATTTATCAATAAATTAATGCAAACACATTACACTTGGGATTAAAACTTAAGAGGATGTGTAATATTGCTTTCTTTTTTATGATAATTTAGTTGATGGAGTGATATCTTGAAGTTATATGTTTATTATCCATTATTAAGTTTGGATTTGAAATTCAATAAGAGCTCGCAAATCTCAATCTTTCAAATAATAAGTAATTGTGCTTTTACGATAAGAATGAATAAGAGTAACTTGATTGAATCATTGCATAGGTGATGTTTTTAGTCTAAAACACTACTCCTTCACTTGAATAGGTTATAAGAGCAATGTTAAACACATTTTAATTTTATAATATTTATTATCACGCGTTTATTAATAGAATAATTATAATAAATTATAAACAACAAAATAATAACTACGTGACACACAATAAGACGTAATAATAAAAATATATAAGTAGTAATATATTGTGATTATTATGATGAAGTATAATTAAAACTTTGAAGTTGGGAAGCTCATTTCAACTGACGTCTTAAGCTAATATTTTTGAACAATATAATCTTTAAATTTTGAATAATATGATCTCTTAACGGTAAAAAAAAGTACTGTAAAATAAACGTATGCCGCGAGTGGTTGTTTACACGTGCACATCTCTCTCTTTCTTCCCTCTCTTCATAACGATATAAAATTGAACATAAGTTATCTAGGACGTGATTCATGGGTGCCATTTTCAATTTTCAACTATTCAATGATGGCGGAGGATATAAAGCTAAGAATTCCCAATAAAAAAAGTAAGCAGGTGGAATAATGGAATTGATCGAATCATAATCAATTGTTTAATCCAAGTCTCTTTCTTCTTCGAGAATATTAAAACATCAAATTTGGGCTAATGCAGGCTTCTTTCTTCTTCTGCTCTTTGAATTCTTCCTGTGGAAATGGAATCAAATTCACCCATCATCACTCTCCGCCCATTCAAACTCACGGACGTCGACGATTTCATCGTATGGGCCGGCGACGATAGAGTGACGAAGAACATCAGGTGGGAAACAATCACTTCAAAGGAGGAGGCTCTGAAATTCATCGCTGAAATCTGCATACCTCATCCGTGGCGGCGATCGATCTGCCTAAACGATCGTTCCATCGGATTCGTATCTGTTTATCCTGGATCTGGGGACGACAGGTGTAAAGCAGACATAGGATACGCAGTGGCAGCGGAGAACTGGGGAAAAGGGATAGCAACCATTGCTGTGAAGCTCGCTGTGCGCCAGGTGTTTGATGATATGCCTCAACTGGTGAGGTTGCAGGCTTTTGTAGACGTCGAGAATTTGGCCTCTCAGAGAGTATTGGAGAAGGCAGGGTTTCAAAGGGAAGGAATGTTGAGAAAATTTACTTTTATAAAAGGGAAATTGAGAGATTTGTTTGTATTTAGTGTTATCTCGACCAAATAATCCAGATATCTTATCTGAGTCAACATTATTTTAGTGTCATCCGGTGCTTCAAATATAATATTATTTTATTTGAGTCAGATTTTGCACAATTTTATTTTTTGGAATTAGTTCAAAATGCATTGTACTGTAGAGGGAATGAAGTCTTACTTATAAACGGTGTGTTTTTCATTTTCCTAGGCAATATGAAATTTTACTGCTCCACTAGTAGGAGTTGGGTTCTCACACTGAATCACATTTGCTTTCATATGGCGGACTATTACAATCTCCCCTCCCCATTCGGTCAGGCACACTTCTGGTTGAAAATTGACTATTATATCATTTGTAACTCGTCAATGCTCATAATACAATATTGTCCGTTTTAGGTCAGAATCCGACCAGTTTTGTTTTTAGAGTTAACCAAAAATGCTATGTACTAGATATAAAGAAGAACCGTACTTATAAATTATGTATTTTTTTCACTCTTACAAGTGATGTGAGAATGTACACTCCTACTGGTATGAGTTGACTCTCACACTAAGCTACATTTATCTTCACATGACAGATTATCGCAGTTTCTCCATAACATGTTGCTCCCCACTGTTAGTATATATGACGTGAAACCTCGTACGAGAGTATATATGACATTAGTATATATGACGTGAAACCTACGTACGATCTCTTGAAATTGTAGTGTTTTGATCCGATGCAGCAATTCTAGCTATTATCAATCTCATTGACAAAGCTTTCCCTCTCAGGCATGAATGCTATGCTTCTGGGTATAGCTGATCACCAAAAAGTATTCATCAAAGCCGGATAACAAAATTTCAGCAAGGGGAATTGGTCAAGTTTCATCTCTCTTTCTACCATTTTATCCGATTTGCTAGTTGTTTTCCGTATTGTTTCCCTTTTGTTTTGAGTTGACCTTCGACCCATAAAAGTTGAAAAACAACAGATCAAGAAGCTACTTAACGTAAAGAATGATAACAATACTCAATAGAAAAATCTATGTTGGAAGAATTTCCCCAACCCTCAGAAGAAGCACATCAATTCCCACAATTTACAGTCCCTAATCTCTAAGAGACACTCCTAAAAATTCTGCGCTTCTAATTCACCACACAACTCCATAATACCATCGAGCTTCCACTAAACTGACCAGATCAGCATAATAACAAACCATTAAATCAACAGTCAGAATAAAAAACAACTACGTCAAAATCAAGATGAATAAAGCCAGATTAACAAATCAGGTTTTTTGTTACTTTAGAACAGGATTCGCAGAAATTTTCAAGCCATGAATGTAAAACAAAACATGAATCAGAATCGCACGAATTCCTCCTCCCCCAGAACTCTCTTCCCGAGTTTTTCCTGATCAACAGTCTCTATCCAGCCTCTCTGAGCCTTATTTTTTTCAACCGTGTCCCGCAACAGAATGCTAAATTGCAAAGCTCAATGCCACGTACAGTCAAATAAAAATTTAGTGTAGAATTGGTAGGGGCTGCGCGAACGCAAGCCCCAGCTAGCACAAATTATGACGTAGGCTCTGCCTCAGTGGGCAGACCTTAGGCGGGCACCCCTCCCAAGTGCAATGGAAGTCGCAAGCCTAGGCCATGGGCCTTCTTGATCGCCCATTGACCTCGTCCAGGTAAGTGATTATCATTTTGGCCGATACTTGTTTTAAGTACCTTCTGTTCCGCATCTCTCTTTCTTAATTTATCGATGTGGTATACTTTCCCTTTACAGGAGGTTAGGCTTTATATCAATCTTTTTTCTGTTCAAGACAGCCCGAGCTTGAACAAAATTCCAAGACGGGGCTCGTCGAACTAGGCATAAACTGAAACTAAACTTGACTTCCACAGACCACACCTACGCTTTGTAATTTATTTTTTCCAATTTTAAATATTTATTATTTTTATATAAATAAGCAAGCAAACTAAGTTAAAGAATAAATGAGCTATAAAGAAATAACAAAAGGGAATCGAAGAGAAAATGAACGGTAAAATCCGCCAAAATTTTTGTGAATTTATGCCCGAACATTAAATTTTTTTTTTTAGAAACGTGCGAGGTTCGAGTTTTTGATCATGTGAGACACGTACGTAAGATTTACAGAATTAAATTAAAAAAAAAAATTAGACGTTGACGTTCGCGCAATTTAAGCGGATTAAATCAACAAGGGTAGAATATCCAAAATTGTCGAGCGAAATTGTTAGAGAATTTTAAATTGAAAACCAAAAATATATTAAATGGGTTTAATAGATTTAAAATAAAATTTAAAAGAATTGAAATAAAAGAAAAGAAGAAAATAAGGTTAGAAAACCTTAATTTTCATTCAGCAAAACAACAGAGAGAGAGGGAGACGACCACAAAGAGGGAGAAACGCCGACATTGGAAACCACCACCGATCGACTCGATCTTGGTGTCAAACTCTTCGCCTCGAAGAGTAGATCAACGTTTGCAAATGAAGTTTTTGAAGGTAAGCTCTTTGCCTCTCGATTTTTGGCCGGGAAGTTTCAGATTTTTGAAAGATTGTCGATCTGAGATTTAGGGTCGATTTCATGGTGTTTTTGGCAGGAATCGACTAAAAAAGTGATAAGAAACGCGTTGGAAATGAGATTCGGCGAAAAACAGGTTAGAAAATGCATTTTTTTTCGACACTGCGAGGTCGCCGGTGCTCTGTAACGACCCCGTTTCTCAGCAAGATATTGTCCGCTCTGGGGATTGGGCCGTAACCCAATATCCTCCCCTCACAGCTTTGTTTGGCAAGAACTTCCCGGAAGGTCACCCAACCTGGAATTGCTCTCGTCGAAGCACTTTTAACTTCAGAGTTCTTATGGGATCCGTTGCCAATTGTGCTCCAAAACGCGTCTTGCTATGTTGGGAGGGTCTCTTTACATATGTTTCATTTCCATGTACATCCCCAAGCGATGTGGGATTGTGACAACCCACTCTTTACGACCCGGGATTCGCCTATACTCGAGTATGGGATTCGCCTACACTCGGCTTAGGTCCCGAGGTTTGCCCCGCAACCCGAGGTTTGCCCCGCAGTCGTACACATACGTTCACATTCAGGTCATCACAATCACCCCCCCTCGGGGGCCTACGTCATCGTTGGCCACATTTCCGGTTGGGTACAGGCTCTGATACCATTTGTAACGACCCCGTTTCCCAGCAAGATATTGTCCGCTCTGGGGATTGGACCGTAACCCAATATCCTCCCCTCATGGCTTTGTTTGGCGAGAACTTCCCGGAAGGTCACCTAACCTGGAATTACTCTCGCCGAAGCACTTTTAACTTCGGAGTTCTTATGGGATCCGTTGCCAATTGTGCTCCAAAACGCGTCTTGCTATGTTGGGAGGGTCTCTTTACATATGTTTCATTTCCATGTACATCCACAAGCGATGTGGGATTGTGACAACCTACTCTTTACGACCCGGGATTTGCCTATACTCGAGTCTGGGATTCGCCTACACTCGGCTTAGGTCCCGAGGTTTGCCCTGCAATCCGAGGTTTGCCCCGCAGTCGTACACATACGTTCACATTCAGGTTATCACACGCTCGGCTGTAGGCTAAGTCAACTCGGGCACTGGGCCGAGTTGACTCAGGCCCAAGTCCTAGTTGGGCCCAGGCTGAGGCAGGCCAAGCTCGACCCGAGGCCATTCCAGGCAGGGTCCGACATGGGTCCATCAGGCCGGGTTAACCCAGCCCATTACGGGACGAACCGACCCGGCTAGTTTTGGTCCAACTTGACCCAAACCGGTCTGACCCGAACTGGTCTGACCCAAACCGAACCGACCTGAACCAGTTCGAACAGAATCAGACCGAACCAGACTTGAACCGGTCTGACCCGACCAGTTTGGATCCAACCGGTCCGGTCCGACTCGAACTGGTCAGTCAAAGTTAACGGTTGACTTTGACCGATCGTTGACTTTGACCAAATATTAACTTTTGACAAAAAGTCAACTCGAGCCGTTTGGGCCTGTTTTCGCCCTGGTTCGCAATTTATATCGTTTATCAACCCAATTGGATCTTAACGGGGTTCCTTCATTTGTTTTAATTCTCAGATTCAAAGGATTTCGCGGAGTTCAAAGCAACTTCCGAGGAGCCAACGACTACCGAGTTGAGGAGGACTCGCCTCAAAGGTATGAGTTATTATACTTATTGCATTGTACCTAGTGTAACATGCACTTATATTATTTTGGTGGGATACGACTAGTATTCACATCAACAGTTTTACTAGCAGGTGCATTCTACATCATTTAGGCATGTATACGTTTTACTTCATATATATTGTCTCGTAAAGTTTAAATGTTATGTTTTACTCGCCTTAGCAGGCAGGCTCGATTTGAGATTTACTATATTGGCTTGCAAATGGGTTTTATTTAGGTATTGGTTTTTCCTGTGGGATCATTTAGAGTTGATACTAGAGAAAACCGTATGGCACTCTCATCTGGGCCCATATGCTGAGAGTATTAGGGGGTTTGTCCCAAATGAAACTTTATTTGAGGGTTGTAGCGGTACTCCCCGCATATGGAGAATGGACTCGGAGCTATGCTAGTCCAGCGATACTCCCCGCATATGGAAAATAGACTCGGAGCTATGCTAGTCTAGAGATGTTAAACGGGCGGGCTGGCTCGCTAGCCCGCCCGCTCGGCTCGTTACTGTAGCGGGTTTGGCTCGAGTCACACAGGCGAGTCGAGCCGAGCTCGGACATCCCGGCTCGCGAGCCCGTTAATGACCGAGCTCAACGAGCCTGCTCGCGAGCTGGCTCGTCAAGCCCAGCTCGGGCCCTGAGGCCTGAGCGGAGAGCGCTGTCTCGCTGACTGCTGAGCCCTCTCCGACGCGGTGACGCCCGACAATCGACAATCTCCGACAGTCCGACTCTTCGATGTCTCGGTGCAGCCCATCTCCGATGCTCAGGGGCACTCTCCGGCGCCTCTCTGCCGCTCGACAGAAGAGGAAGAAATGGCTGAATGCTGAATTGCTACGCTCGACAGAAGACTAGAAGAGGAAGAAATGACTGAATGCTGAATTGCTGATTGATCGGCTCTGCCTCTCTAAGTCTCTAGGGTTATGTTAAAATTTTGGGAAAGAAAAGTAAAAACTCAAAAGAAATGTTGATCGACTATACTACTATATGCGATTGATCATTGATCTGCTATTTTGCTTGTAAATTATAATGAAATAACTCAATAAGTATACTTGATTATTGTGAATTTGTGATTGCGTCGTTGCGAATTGCGATACAATATTACAATAACAGTTAACAAATAACAATTAAGTATTAACTATTAAATAACAATAACAATTAAGTATTAACTATTAAATAACAATTAAGTATTAACTATTGTCTAAGTCTATTTACAGAATGAATGCGAATCACAGAGACATGGTCGATTGAGCGGCTCTTTATGAGCGATCAATCGGCTCTTGCTATTCAAAGCAAGTGTCGACACCTAACATAACAGGTCGACACCTAACGACTCATTTTATTCAAACTGTCTATTACAGAATGAATGAGAATCACAGAGACATGGCCGATTGATCGGCTCTTTATGAGCGATCAATCGGCTTTTGCTACTTCAAAGAAAGTGTCGACACCTAACATAACAGGTCGACACCTAACAACTAATTTTATTCAAAGTGTCGACCAAAAACCCTAACTATCGAACCTTCTCTCTCGAGTCTCGAGTGTCAATCTCTGATTCTCTCATCAGCTATTTTCTTCTGATATTCATCTCTTCTCTTCATTTTATACCTCTAATGGCTTCATCATCTCGCAGCAAACTCACCGTTCATAAAAGGAGATCAAAGAATGCTACTCCAGCCGCTGAAATTGACCAACAACCTACATGGCCTTCTCCTTTATTCAAGAATTCTGATTCATTGAAACGGTATGACGATGATTTCCAGTTCAAATCCCTGATTTTAAGTAGAAGAGTGGAATTTTATGATTTATGTAGCTTAAATTTGGAACAGCCATTAAAGTCTTTGGGATTGTATGAGTTGTTTGATTTTGATGGACCTTACATTGAAACTCAAGTGAGAATGTTCTACGCAAATTTAGAACATTCTTCGAGTCCTCTCAAAATTATTAGTTATGTGTATGGAAAACACATAGAGATCTCCCCAAGTTCAATAAATACAATTTTAGAATGTGAGTTCAACAACCAGACTGAATGTTATTATGAGACAGGTAAGGATCCTGATTTTGTGGGCACTGGTGAAGGATCTGAATTTTTGAGAATGATTGTTAAGGATCCAAATCAATTCCTTCCATTGAAACCGAAGGCTAATGATTTACATGTACGTGCACGACTCATCCACCATATGATTACATACAATCTCTTACCAAGAGATGGACATAGAGATCATATTAGTGGGATGGATCTCTATATTTTATATAAAATCTTTCGAGGTGAATTATTTAATGTTGGGTACGTCATTTTGAAACGGATGCTGCAAGTATTCAGCAACTCAGCCAAGTCCTTACCCTTTAATCTTCTTCCAATGAAGATTTTTGAGTTCAATAATGTCCAAATTCCTAGTTCAGAAACTCGATTACCTTTGAAGAAGACTGACATCTACACCACTTCCTCTCTAGCAAGAATGAGGATAGTAGTCAATGCGACTGGGGAGTGGATTTTCAAAGGAGAACAAGGTGGTCCATCTGGGGTACCCTCACATATGGAAATCGACGAGGGTGGTAACGAGCAAAGACATGATACTGAACCCCACTCCAATGCATCTAGAGGAAACTTCTCTCATATTAAGGAAATGGTCAACACTTTGGAGGCAAGACCGGCAAGTATAGCCAGCATTGGCACCGCTTTTGACTCCTTTCAGAACGTAATTCTCGATAGCTTTGATCAGATGGAAGTTCGGATGGATGCTAAGATGTACGCGATGGCAACTGAATTCCGTGAAGGAATCAATGAGGTTCACCAGCATCTTGATTATCTTCAAGATTATTGGGATGGCAGAGTAGAGCCTCCAGCGGATCCTCCAGTCGATCCTCCAGTAGATCCTCCAGTTGATCCTTTTATTCCTTTTGAGTTTGACGATCCATGTTACTCTCCATCTCAGTGACATTTTTTTTTGTTTGTGTGCTTCTCTTTGTCTATGAAAATTATAATTTGTTTGTAAATTGTAATTATTGAAATTTGAATGATTGAATATTGAGTTACTTTTTTTCTTTTTGTTCAGACGTACAGTTGTTAGTCTTAGTTGTACTTCTCTATAATATCTGTTTTAGAGTTGGAGTCACTTTTGCAATGTTTAAAATGAAATTTTATTTGTGTTGAATTACTGCAATTGTTTTTTTTTTATAATGTCAAAGCGAGTCTGCGAGTGTCGACCAGAACTCAGTAGTGTCGACCATAACTCACTAGTGTCGACCAGAAATTACTAGTGTCGACCCCAAGTTTTAATGGATAAAAATTAAAAACAGAGCCAATTCAAGTGTCGATCGAAATATAAAGGTGTCGATGGGACGACCCTTAAACTATTCTAAATTTTCCCGTAATTATTATTTTTATATACTTAAGACTTTAAATCTAACGTTCGAGCGGAAATAAAACTTTTAAAATTGGAATTGGTGAAGTTTATACTTTTAAATCATTTGACAAAACTTAAAAACAATTTAAATAAAACTTAAAACAATTAATTAAAACAATCGCAGGGGAAAAAAGGGACGTTTGTCCCTAAAATGATGGGGCGATCGATCGCCCATTCAGGCGATCGATCGCCAGTTATAAAAGGGAGGGGCGATCATGATCGCCCCTCGCTGTGGTGAACGATCGCCTCGCGATCGTTCACCGGGCGATCGATCGCCTCGCGATCGTTCGCCGGGCGATCGATCGCCTCGCGATCGTTCGCCGGGAGATCGATCGCCTCGCGATCGTTCACCGGGCGATCGATTGCCACACGCTTTGGAATTTTCCAGAGCGTGGCGACCAAAGGGGCGATCGATTCCCTCCTTAGGAGATCGATCGCCACCCTCCCCGAAATTTCAATTCCAGGGAGCGGCTTCCTCCCCTTTTCCCTTTTTCTCTTCCTCTTCCATTCTTTCTTTTCCATTCTTCTTCTCATTCATACACATTAATAGACACAATAACATCATAATATAAACTCACTCATATCCTCATCCTTTTCGCACTTCACCCAATCACCCTAAATAACGACTCAAAACGTAATTTAAAACGAAGTACATTTTCACAAAAACGAACTGCGTGGATCCATTTTAAAACCAAACATTTCCTCCTGCTAAAATCACCAAGCAGTTCATAAAAATCTCGACAGAAATCTTAACAAAATGTTTTATAAATTCAATTTACCAAAACGTTTAAAAAACATCAAAACGTAACCTATCAACTAATCAGATCCAAACATTCTAATATGTTCAACTATACATTTTATATTAACCAACAAATCCCAAAATACATACACACATCCCCACCGGTCAAAACGCACCGACTGCCCAGCGCACTCCCTGTAATATCCCGGCTTTTTGGGATATTATTATTTTAATATAAATGGTATTTTAGTAAATATGTCAAATCAATCCCGTTTCTCAAAAAGAAAGCGTCATTATGATCCTAACGATTAATAGGAATTTTAAGGAAATTATGAGAATTTTCGGAGTTTAGACGCTATATTCCGAGTAAATACATTTATCGAAATGTAAATGACGTTTTAGTAAAAATAGCAAACGAGGTCCGAATTGCGAACGGACAGTCTTAATAAATCTCTAATAATAAGTTGGACTTATTGGTAAAATATGGAAATTTGATGAACCTGAATAGTCGGACGATTAACGAACCGAAGGACGAAACGAATATAAAAACAATGTAAGGGCAAAATGGTAATTTGCCAAACCAAATTTTATAAAAATTACACAAACCCTCTTTCTTCTTCATTTCTCTTCCGTTCCTCGTCATTTCTTCTCCTCTCGCTACCCTCGGTATGTACCTACAATCTCTGAACGTTTATTTCGAGTTCTCGGTTCGATTTAGAGTTAGGGTTTCAAATTAGGGTTTTGGTATTTTTCGTTAAAAACGCAAATTAGGGCTCGTAATTAATAGGTTAGCCGTGATTAAGTATATATTGAACGTATTTGACGTTATTGGACGAAGTTAAATTGAATTGTGGAAAAATGTTAAATTCGAGAAATTAGGGATTTTCGAGAAAGGTTCGTGAATTGTGATTTTGAACCATCGAGCGTGAATTGGTCGTTTAAACGTTTAGATTAATTAAGTTAGAACTTTAGGAAAGTTCCTTAGTTAAGAATTTTATTAAATTGGACAATTGGGAGTTCAGATGCGTCATATTGATAATATTGTAAATTTGCCTCAGACGAACAACGCTCGTGGACGGAGCTTGAGCTGCAACGGACGCGAGGTAAGTTCTCGTGATCTTTCTGACCGATTGGCCTACACCGTACTTCGATGTAGCGTCGAGGATCTTAATGGATTGTTTGTTTTAATTGCTTTGGTCGGGTAGTTAGGTTGGTTTTAAATTGTTAGGTTATCTGTTTCGGTCTGGGTATATAGTTTAAATGACCCTTCGGTATACAGTTTAAATGACCCTTCGGTATACAGTTTAAATGACCCATCGGTATATAGTTTAAATGACCCTTCGGTATACAGTTTAAATGACCCATCGGTATATAGTTTAAATGACCCTTCGGTATACAGTTTAAATGACCCTTCGGTATACAGTTTAAATGACCCTTCGGTATACAGTTTAAATGACCCATCGTATATAGTTTAAATGACCCATCGGTATATAGTTTAAATGACCCATCGGTATATAGTTTAAATGACCCTTCGGTATACAGTTTAAATGACCCTTCGGTATACAGTTTAAATGACCCATCGGTATATAGTTTAAATGACCCATCGGTATATAGTTTAAATGACCCTTCGGTATACAGTTTAAATGACCCATCGGTATATAGTTTAAATGACCCATCGGTATATAGTTTAAATGACCCATCGGTATATAGTTTAAATGACCCATCGGTATATAGTTTAAATGACCCTTCGAATGACCCTTCGGTATTAGTTTAAATGGCCCATCGGTATAACAGTTTATAGCAAAGCAAAGCAATCGGTATACAGTTTAAAGCAAAGCAAAGTAAGTAAGCAAAGCAAAGTAAAGTAAAGTAAAGTAAAGTAAAGCAAAGCAAAGCAAAGTAAAGTAAAACAAAGCAAAGTAAAGTAAAGTAAAGTAAAGTAAAGTAAAGCAAAGCAAAGCAAAGCAAAGCAAAGTAAAGTAAAGTAAAGTAAAGTAAAGCAAAGTAAAGAAAAGAATGCATGATTTATAGATTCATATGCACAGCACGCATTTGCATTTACTAGAGCTTACTGAGATTTTTATCTCATAGATGTCTGTATGGTGTAGGTGTTTACGAGGAAACAGGTGAGGACGAGCTTTCTCCTCCTGAGGCATGAGGCAGTTGACGAAAGATGGATTGCGGTGGTGTGTTGCGCAGTCGATGCTTACCTGACCCGTGGGGATGTGTACGTATTTTGGGGGACTGTCTGAACGTTTGGGTTAAACTGTATAGACATAGTAGGATGCTTGGTCTGGTAGATGATAGGTTTATTTGTGATGTTTAAAATGTTTTGGGTAAATGTATTTAAACGTTTTGTTAAACCTTTGATTATTGTTATAAAAATGTCTTGGATGGTTTTAGGATTGTTACGGGTATGCTCGGTTTTTAGAGCTATCCATGCAGTTGGATTTCGCAAAGTCCGCTGCCACGTAGTTAAGTTTAAGTTACAGTTTGATTGGGATATAGATAAGAAAAATGGTGTATGGACGAGAATTTGATGGAGTATAAGAAGGGGTTGCTCTCTGGAATCGGATTCCAGAGAGCTATCACTTGGGAACTTGCTCTCTGAAAATTCCAGAGAGCAAGTGTTATGTGCCGGTCGCTGCTGTGCAGCGACTGGGCGCTGCAATATGCAGCGCCCGATCGCTGCACAAGTGCAGCGACTGGGCGCTGCATTGTGCAGCGACCGTGCGCTGCACAATGCAGTGCACGCGGCGATCGAGCGCTGCAAATGGCAGCGCCCGGTCGCTGCTGCATTTTGAGGGCAGAATTCCGATTCTGCCCTCCCTTCTTTATTTGTTTTATTAAATGTTTTAGTTTTAATTGTTTATTAAAGGTTTTGTTTAAATGCTTTTAAAGTTCAGTTTTAATTCCGACTTCAGTTCTGATTTCAACTTTAGTTTAGATTCCGCATTAAGTTTTATTAAAGCATAGAAAAGTAAAGTAAAGCAAAGCAAAGCAAAGTAAAGTAAAGTAAAGTAAAGCAAAGCAAAGCAAAGCAAAGCAAAGTAAAGTAAAGCAAAGCAAAGTAAAGTAAAGCAAAGCAAAGTAAAGTAAGTAAAGTAAAGTAAAGTAAAGTAAAGTAAAGTAAAGTAAAGTAAAGTAAGTAAAGCAAAGCAAAGTAAAGTAAAGCAAAGCAAAGTAAAGTAAAGCAAAGCAAAGCAAAGTAAAGTAAAGTAAAGTAAAGCAAAGCAAAGCAAAGCAAAGCAAAGCAAAGTAAAGTAAAGTAAGTAAAGTAAAGTAAAGTAAAGTAAAGTAAAGTAAAGTAAAGCAAAGCAAAGCAAAGTAAAGTAAAGTAAGTAAAGTAAAGTAAAGTAAAGTAAAGTAAAGTAAAGTAAGTAAAGTAAAGTAAAGTAAAGTAAAGTAAAGTAAAGTAAAGTAAAGCAAAGCAAAGTAAAGTAAAGTAAAGTAAGTAAAGCAAAGCAAAGTAAAGTAAAGTAAGTAAAGCAAAGCAAAGCAAAGTAAAGTAAAGCAAAGCAAAGTAAAGTAAAGCAAAGCAAAGTAAAGTAAAGTAAAGTAAAGTAAAGTAAAGTAAAGTAAGTAAAGCAAAGCAAAGTAAAGTAAAGCAAAGCAAAGTAAAGTAAAGTAAAGTAAGTAAAGCAAAGCAAAGTAAAGTAAAGTAAGTAAAGCAAAGCAAAGCAAAGCAAAGTAAAGTAAAGTAAAGTAAAGTAAAGCAAAGCAAAGCAAAGTAAAGTAAAGTAAAGTAAAGCAAAGCAAAGCAAAGCAAAGCAAAGCAAAGCAAAGCAAAGCAAAGCAAAGCAAAGCAAAGCAAAGCAAAGCAAAGCAAAGCAAAGTAAAGTAAAGCAAAGCAAAGCAAAGTAAAGTAAAGCAAAGCAAAGCAAAGCAAAGCAAAGCAAAGCAAAGCAAAGCAAAGCAAAGCAAAGCAAAGCAAAGCAAAGCAAAGTAAAGTAAAGCAAAGCAAAGTAAAGTAAAGCAAAGCAAATAAATGAAAAATTTATACGGAGAAAATGGGGTACAGTATTAGGGGTGTTACACTCCCACAGGCCATCCTCCTTCAACTGCATCATTCCTCGGGTGGAGAGATCTCGTCCTCACCTATATCAAGATCACCTACACCATAGAGACACCTATGAGATAAAAATCTCAGCAAGTCCTACGTAAATGCTAATGCATGATCATGTATGCTCAATGCTATGAAAACCGTCCATGTCATTTCATATATCAGTACGTGTCAGTCTATGGTTATTGGAAACGCTCGACAAATGGATAGGGCACGTCCAGCGGTTAGACAGCCCACACCATCTGAAGGGAGGAAAACCCGCTCACCACGGAACGCCAGGTCTGAACCTCATTCCCGATAACCCCATGTCATGGTTGTTTACTGTGATACTTTACTTGCCTTTACATGCATGTTCTTTTCATGAAATCTGTGCATAAATTCATTTTCATGACATTTTTAAAACCATGATGCATGAACATTTCAATATAAACATAAACACACATAAAGAGCATACCATCAAAACACTACAAATACCATCAAAACACTATAGCAAACAACCTATAAAACAAACGAACCTAAACTACCTAACCAAAGCAATTTAAATAAACACATCACCAAAACTCCTCGAGACGACTTCGACGTACGGTGTAGGCCTATCGGCCAGAGTAAGTCACGAAAACTTACTTCGTGTCCGATGCAATCAAGCTCTGTCCACGAGCGTTGTTCACCTAAGGAAATTTCACAATTTTGTCGTTAAAATGAGTTTAAACTATTAAACATCCAAATTTAACGAAACCTTAACTAAGGAAATTCCTTAAAGCCCTAATTTGATTCATTGAAGCATTTTATCGAGCATTCCACGCTCGATACCTCAAAATTTCCATTAACGAGTTTTTCCGAAAACCCTAAAATTCTCAAACTTTAACATTTCTCATAAATCGACTTAACTTCATCCAATAACGTTCAATACGTCCATTATATTCACAACTAAGATAAACCTATAGATTTCTAGCCCTAAACCACGTTTTTTACGAAACTCTAAACGAACCTTAATCGTTTAAACTTCGTAAAAATCTAAATAAACTTTATTAAAACCTTAGAATTGAACTTAGGGTCGAGTTTGGGGAAGAAATCACGAAGAACGGAAGTCGCCGGCGGAAGAATTGGTCGTCGGAAGGGAGAGAACGCCGATGGAGAAAATCGCCTAAGAGGTTCGCCAGAGAGAGATCGCGAAATGAGGGAGAAGAAGAGAGGGGAAATAAGGTTTTTAATCAAATTTAACTTGCAAAATTACCATAACGCCTTTCTATTGTTTTTCTATTTGTTTCGTCCTTTGTTTCGTTAATTAGTTAACGATTCGGCTTCTCCAAATTTTCTTAATTCGCCAATAAATCTAACTTATTACTAGGGTTCAATTAAAACTGTCCGTTCGTAATTCGGACCTCGTTTACTATTTTAATCAAAGTATCCTTTATATTACGATAAACGTAATTCTCGTAAAATTAGCATTAAGCTCCTAAAATTCTCCAAAATTTTCTTAAAATCCTTATTAATTATTAGGATCGTAATAACACTTTCTTTTTATAAAATGGACTTGATTTGATATATTAACCAAAAATACCATTTACATTAAAATAATTATAGTCCGTACAGCCGGGTATTACAGTCGACCTGTAAAAAATAGTATTAATTCAAGTGTCGACCTATAGCATCAAGTGTCGACCCCAAAGTGTGACAAATGACAACATAATTACAAAAGCAATTCAAGTGTCGACCATAACTCACTAGTGTCGACCATTCGACCGCAAGTTTTAATTGGTAAAAACTAAAACAGTGCCAACTCCAACGGTAACATTAGCAATGCTGTGCAACGGTAACAAGAATGTTGCTCTGGCTTGAGTCGTTAGTGACTGAGATTCTATGGCCGTTGCTCTCAACTTCCGCCTCTCTCCGACTCTCCCCCTTCACTCTATTTTTTCTATAAAATTTTAATCTTTACTTCTTTTTTTTTTTTCACCCCAATCTCTCTCAATCTCTCTCAATTCAATTCTTTTACTACTCCTTAGATCTCTCTTTTCTACTTTTCTCTCCATCCATAATCCATTCGGTGCTTCAAAGTTCAAACCTTCAACAAGGTAAAATTTAGTTTATTTTTTTTACGTATATTTACAAAATTATATTTAATAGTTATACAGTTGTACTAACATACGTTAATTTGTTTTTGTAGGGTCTGGTATACAGTATAAGTGATCAATTAACACTATGACAACTCACAAGACATAAAGGCTCTTGTTGGAAATTGCCAAATTGGTTTTGTGGTATCATTTTTTTATTTGAAATTATTTTTCATTATGGATCCCCGAGATTATAACATTGATTTAGATTATGATGATGATATTGAAGAAATTAGGGAAATAAATCCTGCATTTTCAATAGGACAATCATCTGCACAAGCATCCACTTCCACTTCATCACCTCAGAAAAAAAGAAACAAAACTTCTGAGGTATGGAAACATTTTGTAATGAAAGATATTAAAATGGGTGGAAAAATAGAATCTAGAGCTCAATGTAAATATTGTATTAAAAATTATGCATATGTTTCTGGTAGTTTAACCACCTCACTAAATAGGCATTATCAAAAGTGTCATTTAAACGAGCAAGTTAGAGATCCTACACAAAGATTATTAAATACTAGTGGTAATGACACTTTTATGTATTCACAGAACAAAATGAGAGAAGGAATAACAAAAGTTGTTACACAATGTGAATTGCCCCTAGCGTTTACTAATAGTATTGTATTTAAAAATTTTATGAAAGAATATACATTTTAAACGTGTTCCTAGAAGTACTACTAGAAATAATATCATAAAATGTTTAATGATATGAAAAATGAACTAATTGTATTTTTTTCAAATGCTCATTCAATGTCTATTTGTATCACGTCTGATTTATGGAGTGCACGTAATTCTATAGGATATGTAGTTGTAACTTCTCATTTCATAGATAAATCTTGGCAATTAAATAAAAGAATTTTAGGATTTCGTAATTGTGAATATCTCCACACTGGTATTACAATTTATAAATATATTGTTGTAATATTGCAAGAATATTCCATTTCCATTAAAGATAGAATATTTAGCATAACACTTGATAATGCTAGTGCTAATGATTCTGCTATTTCTTATTTTAAAAATTATTTTCAATTACATGCTAGTCACAATTCTCTTTTTCATATGAGATGTGTTTGTCATATTTTAAATTTAGTTGTTAAAGATTGTATGACATTTATTTCACCTCATATTGAATCAATTAGATTCGCAATTTCTTATATAATTGGATCTAATTTGAGGCAACAAGAATATAGAGATTTTTGTAAAGCTACTCAACTTAAACTACGAAAATTAAAAACAGACATAGATAATAGGTGGAATTCTACTTATTTAATATTGAAAAGTGCTAGGCCATATTGGTAAGTTATCTGTACTTTTATTAGTGAGAAAACTTAAAGTATTAATCTTGATAAATCTAGTTGCGACGTAGCTAATATATTTCTTGATTTTTTAAAACCATTTTATGAGGCTACAAATGAATGTTCGGAAATTTATTATCCCACTTCTCATCTTGTTCTTCCAATTTTTATAAACTTAACAAGAAATTTTGTTCAATATCGACGTATAGATGAATTTAGAGATATTCTTAATAAAATGGAAATAAAATTTAAAAAGTATTGGCTTGACATCCCTCCTATTTTTTGTTATGCATGTATAATGGACTCTAGATATAAGTTAAAAGGAGTATCTCTTATTGTTAATAAAATTTCTAATAATTTACAAACTCCTTCTTTATTTTCTATAGATCAAATGACTCATGGAATTACTAGTTTATATTCTTCTTATAAATCTAAATATTCAAATCTTAGTCGTCGTGTTTATTCACATGCTGCTACTTCAAGTAGTAGTGGTGGAAATATTGTAGGTTCACAGTTTAGTATTCATGATATTTGGAATGAATTAGATACAGATGCATATTCTAGTTCTATGCGAAATGAACTTGAAATTTATTTTGACACTAGATATCAATTTTCTCGAGAAGAAAATTTTGATATTTTAAATTGGTGGAAAATATTTTTTACCACATATCCTATTCTGTTTGTAATGGCATGGGATCTACTAACACCTCCGGTCTCAACTGTAGCATCAGAATCTGCTTTTAGTGCAGGTGAACGTGTGTATGATGATCAACGAGGACGACTTGCACCTGATCTTGTGGAAGCGCTTATTTGCATGAAGGATTGAAACGATGCGGTTACTAGAAACCAACAGAGAAATGACGAAATACTTGAAGAATTTCAAAATTTGGAAGTTCAAGAAGATTAGCTTTTGTAATTTTTTCATTTTGTAATTCATGATTGACGATTTAGATGGATGCCAACTGGATTTGTTTTAATTTGTATAAGTTTAATTTATACAAGTTTATAATGAAGATTATATTTTGTTTAGATATGTGTGTCTTTGAAGTTTAAATATATGTACTGAGTGATAGACGATCACTCACCCCAAGCAGGGCGATTGCTCGGCTCTCGATTTAGTTAAATCAGAGCTAGAGCCGATCACTCGCACCAAGTGGGGCGATTGCTAGGCTCTTGTTTAAAAAAATACAGATCGAGAGCCGAGCAGTCGCCCCAAGTGGTCGATTGATCGGCTCTCATTAAAAAAAAAAAAACAGAACGAGAGCCCATCAGTCGCCCCAAGTGGGGGGATTGATTGGCTCTTGTTTAAAAAAATACAGATCGAGAGCCGAGCAGTCGCCCCAAGTGGGGCGATTGTGTGACTCTAGTTAAAAAAAAAACAGAACGAGAGCCCATTAGTCGCCCCAAGTGGGGCGATTGATAAGCTCTTGTTTAAAAAAATACAGATCAAGAGCCGAGTCGTCGCCCCAAGTAGGGCGATTGATCTGCTCTCGTTTAAAAAAAAAAAAACAGAACGAGAGCCCATCAGTCGCCCCAAGTGGGGCGATTGATAGGCTCTTGTTTAAAAAAATACAGATCGAGAGCCGAGCAGTCGCCCAAAGCGGGGCGATTGATCGACTCTCGTTTAAAAAAAAAAACCAGAACCAGAGCCCATCAGTCGCCTCAAGTAGGGCGATTGATCGGCTCTTATTTAAAAAAATTTAAACCATGGCCGATCAGTCGCCCCACATGGGCGACTCATCGGCTTTGGTTAAATAGAAATAAATAGAATGTTTTTTCATTTTAGGTCAGCACTCAGCAGACTTCCCAAATCGGCAAATCCCACTTCCCAGACTCCCAGTTCCCCGAGACGGCGAGACCCCAACCCCGAAGACCCCGACTCTGATTCCCGTCTCGATCAAATTGCCCGCCCGCCACTAACCCCTTTGACAACGCCGAAAACTCCAAATCTCCCTTCGCAGCGCCTCCCCTCCCCGACCCTGAAGACCCAGAAGACCCCGACCCCGATTCCCATCCCGATCAAATTGCCCACCCGCCACTAACCCCTTCGACAACGTCGAAAACTCCAAATCTCCCTTTCGCAGCGCCTTCCCTCCCGTCAATCGGAGTATCGCAATTCGCACCACAACTTCGAAGTTCGACCTCGGCGAATCCAGCTCAGCGAATCCAGCTTAGTAAGTCTCACCATCCAACTAGTTATATTTCATAATTTAACTGAATATTATTTGATTAATTCGTATTAGTTTGGGGAATTTGGGTTTATTTTGATTGCTGAGGTTGGTTTGAGATACGAAAGTAATTGTGAACCAAGTTTTATAATTGTGCACACCACTTGTTCGTCGAAATGTCTATGTGAGAATTCTAAGTTTAAAATATTGATAATTCTGTTGGAAGTTGTTGTTTATTTGGGTGTGTGGACTGTGGTGTTTAGTATTTGTATTTGTGTGAGAATTCTAAGTTTAAAATATTGATAATTCTATTGGAAGTTATCTGTAGGTTGTTTATTTGGGTGTGTCATGTGTGGTGTTTAGTATTTGTAATTGTATTTGTGTTGTCACAGGTTAAAAAAATATGTTGCCAAAATGTTTAAAAGCTTCTTCAAGCTCAAGCTCTCGAATCGATCACTCCTTCGTAAACTCTGAGGCAAGGAAATATTTCATGGATTTCATGACGAAAAATAAACCTATTATATGCGAAATCCAATTTTCACCCGATCGGTGTGATGGAGATATTTTAGACATGCTTAAGCAATGAAAATGGGAGAATCTTGCTGCATTAGGTGGTGATGCGAATGTAAGTATCGTTCGTGAATTCTACGCAAATATGAAGGTATCTAATTCAGATAGTACGGTTGAAGTTCGTAACAAGATCATCGACTTCTCTCCCGAGATCATTAATACTAAGTTTGGTTTGGAGAACTTATACGAAGATGACTATCATACCATGATGGAAGAGGGACCAGATTATGACATGATCATACAAGAGATGGGACACCGAGGTTCCCAGTGGGTTTATTCAATCGTCAACCGAGCTCAACCATTACACTTGATACTAAGTTGTCTCAACTGCTATGCTCAAGCTTGGTGCAGGTTTATCAGGGGAAATTTAATGCCTACGTCCCAGAGTTCAGAACTTACCAAAGACCGAGCGTTACTCCTCTACTGCATTCTCACTGGTCGCTCCATAAATGTCGGGCGAATTATCCATAATAATATCAGTGCATATCGCAAGGGTTCGATCACTACTGGCCATATCCATCCCATCCTCATCACGCACCTATGCACGACAGATAATGTCCCTATGAGCTCAACTGACGAGCCTTGGATCCAGCCAAAGCTTTATGTCTCTTCAAATATTTCAAGAATACCTAAGTGGCCATACGGGGAAGCTAGAAGAAATGGATTGGGATTCATTGAGCATGATACTGATGTTTAAATTCCTCCTCCATTGATGCCCTTGCCTCGTATCCGGCGCAAAGATGGTTCACAATGGGACATAGCGGAGGCAAAAAGAGAGCGTGCCGAGACTCGTCGAAAACAGAAATATAAAAATCAATCAACTATGCCTCTCGATCAAGGTGCCTCTTTATCATCTGCCGTGCCACCTCGCTCTTACTCAAATAACGATGTGGGACAGATGTTAGAAAACCTTACAATCCAACAACGCCAAATGTTTGCCGATATGGCTGCTCAACATACCAGCTTTGAACAAGACAAAAGACAAAGACTAGAAAATATTTCCGATCAACATAGCAGCTTTGAACAGGATGTAAGACAAAGGCTGGAAAATATTTCCAATCAACATACCAGCTTTGAAGAGGATGCAAGACAAAGGCTGAAAAATATTTTCGATCAGCAAAGACACATCGAACATTGGTTGACGCATATGCAAAATCATTTGGTAGAACAGACAAACTTCTTTGCACGATATGTGAGAGCATTAAATGCTCATTATAACAATTTGGATCCGGCGAACCTAAGTTTACCTATCTTTCCGGAGCACCTATTGAGACCATATCGCCCTCCACAAGAGGGTGGGGACAACGATGAGCCCGACGGCGACCAGTCATGAGCTAGAGTTATGTTATTTTTCACCTACATTTTTAGTTTATTTTATGCATTGAATTTGTGGACATATTTATTTTAAATTTAGGTAATTATAGTATATTTTATGATATATTTTTGACTTTAGTTATATAATCAGAAATTTTTATTTATATAATTGTAAGCTCAGCTCGTTACGCTCGGCTCGTTACACTCGTTGGGCCGGCTCGGCTCGGCTAGTTAGGCTCGTGGCTCGTGAGCCAACTCGGGTTGAAAATTTTTTTGATCAGCTCGTTAGGCTCGGCTCATTAGGCTCGGCAGGCTCGTTAGGCTTCGCTTGTTTGGCTCGGCAGGCTCGATGAGCTGGGACTTTCCTGGCTCGGCTCGGCTAGACTTGCTCGTTTAACATCTCTATGCTAGTCTAGCGGTACTCCCTGCGTATGGAGCTGCGATATTCCCTGCTTATGGAGGAATGCGGTACTCCCCGCTTATGATGCTGTGGTACTCCCCGCTTATGGAGGAATGTGTGGTACGCCCCGCGAATGGTGGAATGGACTCTAAGCTATGCTAGTCCTGTTACCCGACCTGGCTAGTGTCTGTTCGTTGATACCCCCAGTATGATAAGTTCACTGCGTGTCTCCTAGGGCCCAGGGTTGAGTGATCGTTGATTCCCTCCTGTGAGCTACCGTGTGATTCACGAGACCCAGGGTATGCCGACCGTGATCCCCCTGGTGGTTGACTAAGACCCTTGTGCAGTGTTCCCGAAAGCCCAGGGCAGAGTGATCGTTGATTCCCTCTTGTGAGCTACTGTGTGATCCATGAGGTCCAGGGTATGCCGACCGTGATCCCCCTGGTGGTTGACTATGTAGTATGGTATGGATGATGAGGGCATAGTTTATTGCATTTACTTTATTTTAAAAGTTAGCCTGAACGATCTAATCTAAAAATGAGAAGAAATTTAATAATATGGAACTGATTTTGAGATTTGCTACTCATTCATTGATTTTATAACTGACAATGTATGATAGTGGTAGGTATACCATCCTATACTGAGTTTGTCACTCACCTCATCGACTTTTCCCTCTTCAGGTAAAGGAAAGGGAAAGAAGAATTGTTTGAGACTGCGATGCCGGAGGCATTATATTTCTTTTGTCTTTTTCATTCCTAATTTGTAATGAGTAAGAACGTATTCGAGATTATACTGTACTTTGGCACGTAACTACATTCATTTATCTTGTATTTCTATTATTGCTTGTATTCTCACATTTGTTTTACTCAGAGGTCATGGATCGATCATAAAACTTCTGCTTGAGGTTAAACGGTGGATCTCCTTGAGGTTAATCGTTTAACCTGGCGTTTTTGTTAGTCCCCCTTCCGGGTCGTAATAGAAATTTATTGGTATCAGAGCACAAGGTTTCATGATCCTCTAAGTGACAAATGTTTGACAGCAAGTATGAGCAGGTAGTAGAATACATTGAATGAATGATTAATGAAAAATGCTAATGTGGTACAATCTCATGTTTTACTAAATTGTTGGGGTTACCCATCGAGGAGATGGATACTCTTTTCTTTTGAAATACTTCCTTGGGTGACAGAAGTGGAGTTACATGTATATGCAGAGCAGTTTGTGTGGTTATCAACGAATGCAAGTTTTCAGCCGATCTGATCATCTTGCCTATGAGACAATTTGACGTCAATTTGGGCTGTGATTGGCTGATGAAGTATCGGACAATGGTTGATTGCCATTTGTTGTGTGTCATGGCCACCTCGAAGTCTGGCAAGGTTGTTGCCTACCACCGAGGTCCCTGTGTGGGGATTGTGAACTCCTTGTTTCGGGTATGCCTTAGAGGCAGGAGCGGACTGGAACAGTATGGAGAACTTTAGTCGAGAGACATCGACATTGAAACCGAGGTACAAGAGAGTGATGTTGCAGTCGTCAAGGAGTATGATGACGTCTTTCCTGAAGAGTTACCGAGTTTACTTCCAGATCGGAAGATTGAGTTTTGTATCGGTCTCGTTCCAGGGGCCATTCCAGTTTCTATTCCCGCTTATAAGAGGGCACCCACATAATTAGTTGAATTTCGTAAGCAATTGAATGATCTGCAAAGTAGAGGATTCATCCGGGAGAGTATGTCGCCCTAGGGCTCTCCCGTCTTATTTGCCAAGAAGGTTGATGGGTCGTTGAGGTTGTGTGTGGATTATAGGAGGCTGGACAGGGTTACTGAGAAGAATACGTAACCGCTGCCACGTATTGATGATCTCTTCGATCAGCTCGGTGGTTCACGGTATTTTTCGAAGATTGATTTGATGACAGGATATTGTAGGATCGTTATTATCTAAGAGGGGAGTGAATTAGACTTTTTAATATCTTAATTTCTTAATCTAATCGATTTCTCTCTTGTATTGAACTTCTAATTAACAGCAAATAATCAAGCAATAAAAGTAGAAGAGAGAGAGAAAAAACAACACCAGAGTTTTTACGTGGTTCGGCCAAAACCTGCCTACGTCCACGCTTCAAGGTTTCCTCCCTTGAAGATTCTTTCCTTCTCCTCAGAGAAAAACCAGATCGCATTTCTCGGGCGTCGATCTACTGCCTTTTACAAAACCGGACTGCTCTTCACGGGCGATAATCCACTGCTTTTTACAAAACCGTAAGGATGTAATTTTTAGCACACTCTACAGTCTCTTAAAATGATGAATCTCAAGTTCAGGAAAAATAGAGAGATGTAGAAGAAAAAATACAGAGAGTATTCAAGGCTTTTTGCTCGTAAGGGTTCAAAGATAATTTTTCCAAAAAGTTCTTCCCTCGAAATACAGTTCTTCGTTTTATAGTCTCGTCTGCAATCTGAGTCTTCTTCAAAAATATGACCATTGGAGAGCTTTCTGTACTCAGAAAAATGGCCGTTTGAAATTCAGTAGTCGCTATCGCTCGCTGTCTTTAAAGTCTCTGGCGTTAAGTCTTTGGACGAGTAAGAATGGACGACTGCGCTGCTGTTAGCGTGGACAACTGCGTCTTTACTATTCAGCGTGGACGACTGCATCTTTACTATTCATCGTGGACGACTGTATCTTTACTATTCATCGTGGACGACTGCGTCTGCTGTTAGCGTGGATGACTGATTTTGACAGAAGTCATCTGTCTTTCACGTGATACTTTGGACGATTGAATTCGTCTTAACTTTTCTGTCTTGACCATGGACGATTGACTTTGGCAGAACTTTGGACAATTGATTCTGGCTAACTTTGGACGATTGATTTCCACAGACTATTAACACTTAGTCAAAATTGTTAGAAACCATAATACCCTTTTCAAGGGTATTACCAGATAAATGCAGTTTATGTCATAATCCAAATATGCAGTCCATGTATCTCAAAATAATCATCAGTTCACCAATATCATGTTAATCATAATTATCCAGTTTAAATATAATCATCAAAAATATAATAGTTATTTAAACACATTTTAAGCTAACAATCTCCCCCTTTTTGATGATGACAAATATATATAATGATTAACACAATTCTCTAACTCCCCCATACTTTGTGCATACAACTAGATGAAATTTTTATTTATCAGTCACAACATATTTTAAGTTTCTCCCCCTTTGACATTATCAAAAATAACGTAGCATTCAGCACAAATAGAGGAGAAGCACCAGGAATAAAACTAAAAACATCCCATAAAGATATCAGGCAGATAAAATAGTGTCAGGTACAAAACGAAAAGATTAATCCTAATGCTCAGACTCCGGAGAAGAGGGAGTGTCCCATCCCATAAGAGCCCCTAACTCACTAATAAAATCAAATTGGACTGGAGCTGAAGGGGTTTCTGCCAGAGGAATAATGGCCTCAACGGGAGGAGGAGGAGGAGGAGGAGGAGGAACACTGGCAACAAAAGGAGCATCACCTGTATCTGCCATAGGAATATCAACAGGGACAGTAAGGGCAGAAGTAGCATGAGCAGCAGGAGGGGAATGAGCGACACCATTGTTCTCATCAGATGCATCCAGGGCCAAATCAGCAGGTGTTGGTTGACCATCACCCCGGTGCAGGAAATTGTCAATGTCTGCAATTCTATCGAGAAGCCTATGATTATCTCGCTGCACACTGATTGCCAGAAGATTTGTGTGGAATTGCACAGACTCGATGACATCATCATTGGCTTTATTGTGAGAGGTTTCCAACAAATCGATGCGTGTCGTGACACCCTCAAGAGCCAAACTGAAAGAGGATTCCACTTGAGTAAGGCGAGTATTGAGGTCTGGAAAGGCATCCCGAGTAACAGTGGAGGCTTCAAGATGTTCAAGGCGGGAGAGAACAGTCGCCTCAAGATGATTTAATCAGGATAGATACATGGATTGAAAAGACTCAAGAGCCGTCCTGAGACTGGCAATGCTGGCCTGGAGGTCATTGTAGTGGTCTTCTGAAATAGATGGCCTCACTGAAGGAGTGGGGCGAGTTGTTGTTCTAGGAGGAGCCCTAATTGGCGCAGGAGGCACTGGAGATGGAGATGGGGCACAGATTGGACTGAGTGGTCGTGGGAGATCAGCTTGGACTAGAGGAGGGTCATGATCACTTAAAGGTTCTTGAAGGGGAGTTGGATCATGACCAAACTCAATAGGAGCTTGAATGAGCAACATTGGAGGTGGCAGAGGGGCAAGGTCAGGAAGACAAATGTCATCAAGAGTGCTATCTTCCTCTTCTTCTTCTATTAATAGGCGCCTTGACACACCACCCTGACCACCTTTTCCAACCAGCACACCTTGATCATCTCGTGTGATGCCCATGCGAGACAAGGTGGAGGATGAAAAGAAATCAGACTTCTTGAGGGATAAAATCTGATCAGAGGGTGGAAAGTGGACACCATTGCTAAGAAGAATCTTCATAATGAGAAGATTGTAGGGCAGAGACTTGGTTGGATTGCTGAGTACTTGAAGCATCCGATTGAGAATAATGTAGCTCAGATGGAATGGTTCAGCTTTGAAAAACTGTCCCAGAATGAAAAGATCCATGCCACTGACGTGATCCCGATGACCTTCAATAGGCAGAATGTTAAAGTGAATCATCAGGTGGAAGATCCTAGCCCTCAGATTTAAATCCTTACTTTTCAGCTTCAGGGGAGAGGAATTAGGATCCTTGATGATTAACTTCACTAATTCTTTGCCTTCAAGTCTTTCAAAAAAAGATGGAATCTTGGATGCTTCAAAATATTTCTTAGATCCATTCAGAAAATGGCATTGAAGGATGTCATGGAAACTTTCTTGAGTAAGTTCAATATGTCTGCCATAGACATAACTTCTGATTACTAGTGGACGTGTAGAATGATCCATGTTGGCGTAAAACATCCTAGTTGAGGTTGCACAAAAATTGGGCACTAAATCGAAGAGTCCCATTAACCTCATCCTCAGTAAAGGAACCTCAAGGTCCAAATCAGATAAATCTTGAAAGACAATGCCACGAGAGCGAATAATAGGTCTAAATTCATAACTTTCATAGTACTTATTAAAAGCATCTTGGTTAATGAACTCATGATTTGGACATTGAAGGGGAGGAGGAACGACGACAGATGGGGAGCTCGTCGGGTGAGAAGACTTCTGTTTCTTCCTCGCAAAGACTTAGGGAGCTCTAGAGGAAGAAGCCATATATAATAATATGAGCTGGAGAGACAGAGTAGAAGGATTAGAGATCGGCGCCGACGAACAAAGACGGGAAGGAGTCGCTGGGGGAAGGAAAGGGTTGAGAGTTGTTTGAGAGGGAGATTTAAAACTTAGGGTTTCTGTTCTCGTTTGAAAGAGTTTATATAGACCATTTGGGGAACGTCCATCGTCAAAGTCCATTGACAATGTCCATTGGTAACGTCCACAGTCAACGTCCATAGTGACCACATTTTCACAGAGAAGGAAATTTTTGGAGATCGTCCATTTTGACAACATCCATGCCTACATGGACAAAACTGCTATATTATTCAATATTCTCCAACATGAAAAGAACCTCAGTTTTTCTCAATCCGAATAAGGCCTAACCTTATTCTAATATTATTGAACTTCTTTTCATCCAAAGGCTTGGTAAAGATATCTGCTAATTGATCTGCAGAATTGACAAATTCTAATGCAATATCACCTTTTTGAACATGATCTCTAATAAAATGGTATCTAACTTCGATGTGCTTTGTTCTAGAATGTTGGATTGGATTCTTTGAAATATTAATGGCACTGGTGTTATCACACCGAATGAGAATCCTATCATAGAAAATATTATAATCTTCTAGAGTTTGCTTCATCCTTAGCATTTGAGCACAGCAACTACCAGTAGCAATATATTCACTCTCGGCAGTTGAAAGTGCTACAGAGTTCTATTTTTTAGAATACCAGTACACAAGAGATTCACCAAGAAACTGACAAGTGCCACTTGTGCTTTTCCTATCTATTAGACTTCCAGCATAATCAGAATCTGAGTATCCTATTAGATCAAAAGAAATACCCTTCGGGTACCATAAACCTAAGTCATATGTCCCACTTAAATATTTGAAAATCCTTTTGACAGCAGTTAAATGAGATTCCTTAGGGGCAGCTTGAAATCTAGCGCAGAGACAGACATTAAAGAGAATATCCGGTCTACTAGTTGTCAGATATAGTAGAGAACCAATCATACAACGATATTTTTTAATATCAACAGTTGTTCCTTTTTCTTCTTTGTCCAATTTGGTAGTGGTGCTCATGGGAGTTCTAGAGGACTTAGAGGACTCTAATCTAAATCTTTTTAAAAGGTCTTTGATGTATTTTTCTTGACAGAAGAAAATACTATTGGATTTTTGGCTAATTTGAAATCCTAAAAAGAATTTTAACTCCCCCATCATACTCATTTCAAACTCACTTTGCATAATAGAGGCGAACTCATTGCAAAGTGAAACATCTGTAGATCCGAATATGATGTCATCTACATAGATTTGAACTAAGAGAATATCTTTGTCCTTTTGCATAGTAAACAGGGTTGAATCGGTATTACCCTTTTTGAACTTCCTTTCCTCAAGGAAATTCTTCAACCTATCATACCAAGCTCTAGGAGCCTGTTTAAGTCCATATAGAGCTTTCCTAAGTTTGTATACATGGTCAGACTTTTCATAGTCTTCAAATCCTAAGAGCTGCTCTACATAAACTTCTTCCATGATATACCAATTTAAAAAAGTACTCTTTACATCCATTTGAAAAAGTGTGAAGTTTTTGTGACAAGCATAAGCTAAGAGCATCCTGATAGATTCTAGTCTAGCTACGGGTGCAAAGGTTTCTTCAAAGTCTATTCCTTCTTCTTGGTTATAACCTTTGGCAACTAACCGAGCTTTGTTTCTAATGACTATGTCATTTTCATCCATCTTATTTTTAAACACCCATTTTGTTCCTATAATTGGATGATCAACTTGTTTTGGAACAAGTTCCCAAACATTGTTCCTTTCAAATTGGTTTAGCTTTTCCTGCATAGCTAAAATCCAGTTTTCATCCAGTTCTGCTTCCTCAAATTTCTTAGGTTCAACTTGTGAAATAAATGCCACATTGGCACAGAGATTTCTAAGAGAGGATCTAGTCTTCACTCCTAAGGAAGGATCACCTAAAACTTCATCTAAGAGATGATTTTTGACATATTTCCAATCTCTAGGAAGAGCAGAATTTTCATCCTTGACAGGAACAATTTCCAAGAGTATTTGAAGAAGGTTCTAGGGAGTTATTTCCTTGAAGGGTATCTGAAGGCTTGTCTAAAGAAAGGGAATTCAGATTCTTCTCTAAAGAATCGTCCTCATCCACATTGATTGTGGGTTGAGGGGTCTCATCAAAGTTGACATGAACAGATTCTTCTACAACTAGAGTCATTTTGTTAAAAACTCTATAGGCTTTACTAGAAAGAGAATAACCAAGAAAAATTCCAAGATCAGGTTTGGAATCGAATTTTCCTAAGTTATCCTTAGTGTTAAGAATGAAGCATTTACAACCGAAGGCTCTAAAGTACTTAACAGTGGGGGTTTTTCCATTCCAAAGCTCATAAGGTGTTTTATCAAGAATAGGTCTTATAGAAACCCGATTAAGCAAATAACAAGCTGTTGAAACAGCTTCTGCCCAAAAATACTTTGGAAGAGAATTTTCATTAAGCATGGTTCTAGCAAGCTCTTGGAGAGACCTATTTTTTCTCTTAACAACTCCATTTTGTTGAGGGGTTCTCGGAGAGGAGAAATTGTGCTCAGTTCCATATTTGAGACACAAGAGTTCAAATTTCTCATTTTCAAATTCTCCATCATGATCACTACGAATAGCAACAATGGTGAGTTCTTTTTCATTTTGAACTCTTTTCCTAAAGCTAGAGAAGATATCAAAGGTCTCATTCTTTGACTTCAGAAAGTATACCCAAGTGAATCTAGAGAAGTCATCGACAATGACATAGGCATAGAGTTTTCCACCTAGACTGGCTACATTAGAAGGACCGAAGAGGTCCATGTGAAGAAGCTGAAGAGGCTTGGAGGAAGAGATTGCATTCTTTGATGCAAAGGAACTTTTGATCTGCTTGCCCATTTGGCAAGCTTCACAGACCTTATCCTTCTCAAAAGATATCTTGGGAATCCCTCTAACTAAATTATCCTTAGTAATCTTAGCTAAGGTATCCATACCTACATGACCTAATCTCCTATGTCAAGTCCAACTATCAACCAGCAAATTAGCAGCAAAACACTTTTCATCAACAAGTTCAAAGAAATTTAAATTAATAATATACACATTCTCTCTTCTATACCCTTTGAACATAATTTTACTATTAGTCACATCTTTAATCACACATTCATTTGATTTAAATATCACTTTATAACCTTTGTCACACAATTGACTGATGCTAAGCAGATTGTGTTTTAATCCCTCTACTAACAAAACATTTTCAATAATGGAATTAGAAGGATTACCTGTATTGCCATTGCCAACAATTTTTCCTTTCTGGTTTCCATCAAAAGTGACATTTCCTTTCTTCTTATTGACAACAACAAATTTGGTTGAGTCTCTCATCATGTGCCTCGAGCATCCACTGTCGAGGAGCCACTGGTTTCTCCCGGGAGAACATTCAACCTGCAAAATAGAATATCAAGTTGTCTTCTTTGGTACCCAAACCTTTTGCGTCTTAGAGTTAAGTCTGGTTCCCTTAGGAACCCATTAAAGTTTACTACTTGATTCCCTGCTAAATTTCAAAGGACATTCATATGATTTATGTCTTATTTCATTACATGCATGACAGGTGGACGATTTAACAAAGAAGTTTTTATAAACTTTCTTTTTATTGGATCTTTCATAACCCAATCCTGCTTTGTCAAAAGTTACTCTTTAACTACCCAATAGCATATTTAAGTTCTTACTACCGTTAGTAAATTTCAGAACGATATTATTTAAGTTTTCATTTTTACTCTTCAGATCACTAATTTCCTTTTCATGAGAGTCGACTTCTTTAGCATGCTTTTTAACTAAACACAATTTTTCTTTTTCAACAGGTTATATTTAGACTTAAGCATGCTATATTGTTTGACTAAATCATTGAAGGCATCAATTAAATTACCTTCATCATCATCACTATCGCTAGAAGAATGAATAACCTCATCCTCCTTGGCCATGAAGCACAGGTTAGCGACTTCCTCATCTTCTGAAGAAGAGTCGCTTTCACTGTCATCTCATGTGGCCTTCATTGTCCTTTTCTTGTATTTCTTGGGGTCTTTCTTTGCATGAGGACATTCAGCCTTGATATGCCCGGGCTTCCAGCATTCAAAACAAGTGATCTCCTTTTCCTTTTGCAACTTGTCTCTCTTTGAGAATGTTTTTCTTTGCATCCTCTTTCTCTAAAGGAATTTGCCAAACCTTCTGGTAATGAGTGCAATGTCCTCATCATCATCTTCTACCTCAGTGTCATCTTGTTTGCTTGAGGAGGCTTTAAGAGCAATGTCTTTTCTCTTGGAGTTCTCCTTTTCCTTGATATCTTCCTTTTCATTTGCTCTCATGGTTATCTCATGTGTCATGAGTGAACCAATGAGCTCTTCAAGTTTCATTGCTTTGAGATCCTTTGCCTCCTGGATGGCTGTCACCTTGGGTTGCCAAGCTCTGGGTAAACATCGAAGAATCTTTCTCACAATTTCTTCACCTGAATATGTCTTACCAAGATCTTTCATGTAACGACCCTAATAATGTACCCTTATTTCCCGTATTATTATTTTTATCCTAATAGACTTGTTAAGTCGAAATTGAAATCAGAAACCAAATTGTTAAAACGTTCGAATCTATTTTGAAAACCACTTAATAAAACTTTAAAACAATTAAAAGAAAACTTAATTAAAAGTTAAAAACATATGAAGCAACGGAAACAAACAAAACAGGGGTAAAAACGTCCCAAAATTAGGGGCGATCGATCGCCCAAAACAAGCGATCGATCGCCAGTTGAAAATACTGAGGGGCGATCGATCGCCCAAAATAGGCGATCGATCGCCAGTTGAAAATACTGAGGGACGATCGATCGCCCAAAATAGGCAATCGATCGCCCATGACAATCGCCTGTTTTTGCCTAGAGATCGCCACTCCAGGCGATCGCCTGGCGTACCACGATTAAGGAGGGGCGATCGATTGCCAAGCTCTCTGGAAATTTTTCCAGAGAGCTCCCCCCCCCCCCCCCCCCCCTTTTCCTTTTTCCTTTTTCCTTTTTCCTTTTTCCTTTTTCCTTTCTTCTTTTTTTTCTTTTCCTTCCTTCCCCTGCATACACAATTCCCTTACTATATATATACACACTAAACCTTTCAATAATCATCAACATAAACTCACTCACAACCCCATCGATTTCTCACTTGCCAATCACCCAAAATAAACGACTCAAAACACGTTTAAAAACATAACCTAATTTCATAAAAACAAACCGCGTGGATATGTTTAAAAACCGAACATTTCCCTAATACCAAATATTTACAAAACAAGTTTCCAAAACGTTTAAAAACTTCAAAACATAAACCTATCAATTAGTCCAGATCCAAACATCCTATAATGTTCTATCTGTACAAATATTTTACCTAAAAATTTTCTATCTAAAATAACCCAAAATACCTACATACGTCCCCACGGGTCATGAAACGCATCGACTGCACCAGTACACACCCGCGAGCCATCCTCCGCCAACTGCATCACTTCTCGGGTGGAGAGATCTCATGCTCACCTATACCCTGATCACCTACACCATACAGACAATCTATGAGCTAAAGGCTCAGTAAGTTTCGTAAATGCAATGCATGCTGTGCGTATGAGTTTCAGAAATCATGCAACATTTTCTTATCATTACGTCGCAGACATATTGTCACCGAGATATCAGCCCGCTAAATGGAAAGGATTCATCCCGCGTTCAGACAACCCTTTCTATCTAGCGGAGGGGGGTACATGCTCACATAAACAACAGCCATGCCTGAGCCCCACCTCGCGTGACCAGATAACAGATTACGTAGATTCATTTAGTTTCAGATGATGTGGTATTGTGACAGACCCCTTTGTGCCTATACAATAGATCAATAGCCCCCTTTCAGGCCACATCACTTTTCATGAAAACATCGTGCGGAAGTTCATTTTCTATGCTCTTTTACAAAACCATATGCATGAACAACGTGCATAGACATAACATTCAACTATATACCATCAAGACAATAAAAGCATCATCCTATATTCTAAGAAGACAATAAAAAGCATAATCTATATTCTACATATATACCATCAAGACAATAAAAAGCATAATCTATATTCTACATATATACCATCAAGACAATAAAAAGCATAATCTATATTCTACATATATACCATCAAGACAATAAAAAGCATAATCTATATTCTACATATATACCATCAAGACAATAAAAAGCATAATCTATATTCTACATATATACCATCAAGACAATAAAAAGCATAATCTATATTCTACATATATACCATCAAGACAATAAAAAGCATAATCTATATTCTACATATATACCATCAAGACAATAAAAAGCATAATCTATATTCTACATATATACCATCAAGACAATAAAAAGCATAATCTATATTCTACATATATACCATCAAGACAATAAAAAGCATAATCTATATTCTACATATATACCATCAAGACAATAAAAAGCATAATCTATATTCTACATATATACCATCAAGACAATAAAAAGCATAATCTATATTCTACATATATACCATCAAGACAATAAAAAGCATAATCTATATTCTACATATATACCATCAAGACAATAAAAAGCATAATCTATATTCTACATATATACCATCAAGACAATAAAAAGCATAATCTATATTCTACATATATACCATCAAGACAATAAAAAGCATAATCTATATTCTACATATATACCATCAAGACAATAAAAAGCATAATCTATATTCTACATATATACCATCAAGACAATAAAAAGCATAATCTATATTCTACATATATACCATCAAGACAATAAAAAGCATAATCTATATTCTACATATATACCATCAAGACAATAAAAAGCATAATCTATATTCTACATATATACCATCAAGACAATAAAAAGCATAATCTATATTCTACATATATACCATCAAGACAATAAAAAGCATAATCTATATTCTACATATATACCATCAAGACAATAAAAAGCATAATCTATATTCTACATATATACCATCAAGACAATAAAACAAGACAATAAAAAGCATAATCTATATTCTACATATGTACCATCAAGACAATAAAAAGCATAATCTATATTCTACATATATACCATCAAGACAATAAAAAGGTATAACCTATAAAAGAACTAATCTTAACTACCCAACCAAACCATATAAACCAACAATTCACCAAAACTCCTCGAGACGATATCGACGTACGGTGTAGGCAAATCGGCCAGAGTAAGTCACGAGAACTTACCTGTCGTCCGTAGCGCACTGAGTTCCATCCACGAGCGTTGTTCACCTAAGGCAATTTCACAACAATCATCATTAAAGCACGTTCAAACCTTTAAGCGTCAAAACTAACGAAACTCTTAACTAACGAATTTCTTAAAAACTCTAGAATACTTCATTGAGGCATTTCGTCGTGCATTTCACGTTCAACTTACCAAAACCTCTATTAACGGAGTTTCCTAAAACTTCGAAATCCATAAAACCCAAACATTTCTCAACAAATCGTTTAACTTCGTCCAATAACGTCCAACACTTCCATTATCTTCACAACTACGACAAACTTATCGATCTCTAACCCTAAATCACATTTTTTACAAAACCCTAAACAAAACCCTAACTGTGTAACTTCATAAAAACTGAACAATAACCTTTTAAAACTATAGAATCATATCTAGAGTCGAGTTTGGGGAAGGAAACGTAAAGAACAGAGGAAGAACGGGCGTCGGAAGTGAGAACGGCGTGAGAAGGCGATGAAGGAATCGCCTGGAGAACAGAAGCTTTAGCGTGAAAATGGTGAAGGAAGAAGAAGGCTTTTGCTTTTAATTAAAAATTTACTTTGCAAATTACCATTTTGCCATTTCCTTTGTTTTTATATTTGTTTCGTCCTTTGTTTCGTTAATTAACTAACGATTCGGTTTCTCCAAATTTTCTTATTTCGCCAATGACTTCAACTCATTGTCAGGGTCTTTTTAAAACTATCCGTTTGCAAATCGGACCTCGTTTACTATTTTTACTAAAACGTCTTTTATATTACGATAAACGTAATTCTCGTAAAATTAGCGTTACAACTCCTAAAATTCTCGAAATTTCTTTAAAATCCATATTAATTATTAGTATCGTAATAACGCTTTCTTTTTGTAAAACAGACTTGATTTAACATATTTACAAAAATACAATTTATATTAAAATATTAATATCCCGTAAAGCCGGGTATTATATTCAAGCCATTAGTTATGTTAGTAAAATGAGTAAACATAGTGGAGATAGTCTCATCCTTTTGCATTGAAAATAGTTCATACTCATGTACAAGTATATTCAGTTTATTCTCTTTAACCTAGTTGGTTCCCTCATGTGTGACTTCTAACAAATGCCATATCTCCTGTGCACTGTAACACCCCTGAACTCTATTGAACTCATCTCTATTCAGTGCACAATATAGTGTATTTATTGCTTTAGCATTTAGACTCAAATTTCTCTTTTGGATTCTGTCAATTCATGAGGGGCCTTAGGAACACTAATCTCGTTTTCAGTTTTCATGGCTCTAAATAGTCCATATTCTATAATATTCCATATATCATAGTTCATAGCCTGAACAAAAATTCTCATTCTTGACTTCCAATAAACATAATCATTCCCATCAAAGAATGGAGGTCTAGTAATAGATTGACCCTCTACGTGTGTAGTGTTGGTGTTGAATGCCATTTCGAGTTTTATCACACTGCAGACAATATTTACCTCGCTCTGATACCAATTGTAGGATCGTTATTGTCTAAGAGGGGGAGTGAATTAGACTTTTTAATATCTTAATTTCTTAATCTAATCGATTTCTCTCTTGTATTGAACTTCTAATTAACAGCAAATAATCTAGCAATAAAAGTAGAAGAGAGAGAGAAAAAACAACACCAGAGCTTTTACGTGGTTCGACCAAAACCTGCCTACGTCCACGCTTCAAGGTTTCCCCCCTTGAAGATTCTTTCCTTCTCCTCAGAGAAAAACCAAATCGCACTTCTCCGGCGTCGATCTACTGCCTTTTACAAAACCGGATTGCTATTCACGAGCGACAATCCACTGCCTTTTACAAAACTGTAAGAATGTAATTTTTAGCACACTTTACAGTCTCTCAAAATGATGAATCTCAAGTTCAGGAAAAATAGAGAGATGTAGAAGGAAAAATACAGAGAGTATTCAAGGCTTTTTGCTCATTCAAAGATAATTTTTGCAAAAAGTTCTTTGCTCGAGCTACAGTTTTTCGTTTTATACTCTCGTCTGCAATCTGAGTCTTCTTATAAAATATGACCGTTGGAGAGCTTTCTGTACTCAGAAAAATGGTCGTTTGAAATTCAGGAGTCGCTATCGCTCGCTGTCTTTAAAGTCTCTGACGCTAAGTCTTTGGACGAGTAAGAATGGACGACTGCGCTGCTATTAGCGTGAACGACTGCGTCTTTACTATTCATTGTGGACGACTGCGTCTTTACTATTCATCGTGGACGACTGCGTCTTTACTATTCATCGTGGACGACTGCATCTTACTATTCATCGTGAGACTATTAACACTTAGCCAAAATTGTTAGAAACCATAATACCCTTTTCAAGGATATTTCCAGATAAATGCAGTTTATGTCATAATCCAAATATGCAGTCCATGTATCTCAAAATAATCATCAGTTCACCAATATCATGTTAATCATAATTATCCAGTTTAAACATAATCATCAAAAATATAATAGTTACTTAAACACATTTTAAGTTAACAGATATCATCAGGGGAAGATTCGCGAGGTAGATATACCCAAAACTACTTTCCGGACCAGATATGGGCACTTTTAGTTCTTAGTGCTACCGTTCAGGCTGAGTAATGCCCCAGCGGTGTTTATGAATCTTATGAACCGGATCTTCCGACCATATTTAGATCGGTTCGTGGTAGTATTTATTGATGACGTCCTAATTTATTCGAAGAACCGCCGTGAACAAAGTGAGCACCTCTGTATTGTCCTGTAAACTCTAAGTGAGCACCAGCTGTATGCCAAGAAAAGTAAGTGTGATTTTTGGCAGACTGAGGTAAAATTCTTGAGTCATGTGGTTTCGCGACAGGGTATTTTAGTGGACCCTGCGAAGATTGAGGCCGTAGTCGATTGGCAACCACCCAGGAACGTTTCGAGATTCGCAGCTTCCTCAGCCTCGTGGGATATTATCTGTGTTTTGTGGAGAATTTATCTTTTATTGCCGTGCCTTTTACCAAACTCACTCGCAAGGATGCGCGGTTTGTTGGGATGGGGATTGTCAGAATGAATCATCGTGGACGACTGCGTCTTTACTATTCATCGTGGACGACTGCGTCTTTACTATTCATCGTGGACGACTGCGTCTTTACTATTCATCGTGGACGACTGCGTCTTTACTATTCATCGTGGACGACTGCGTCTTTACTATTCATCGTGGACGACTGCGTCTTTACTATTCATCGTGGACGACTGCGTCTTTACTATTCATCGTGGACGACTGCGTCTTTACTATTCATCGTGGACGACTGCGTCTTTACTATTCATCGTGGACGACTGCGTCTTTACTATTCATCGTGGACGACTGCGTCTTTACTATTCATCGTGGACGACTGCGTCTTTACTATTCATCGTGGACGACTGCGTCTTTACTATTCATCGTGGACGACTGCGTCTTTACTATTCATCGTGGACGACTGCGTCTTTACTATTCATCGTGGACGACTGCGTCTTTACTATTCATCGTGGACGACTGCGTCTTTACTATTCATCGTGGACGACTGCGTCTTTACTTTCCAGATAAATGCAGTTTATGTCATAATCCAAATATGCAGTCCATGTATCTCAAAATAATCATCAGTTCACCAATATCATGTTAATCATAATTATCCAGTTTAAACATAATCATCAAAAATATAATAGTTACTTAAACACATTTTAAGTTAACAGATATCATCAGGGGAAGATTCGCGAGGTAGATATACCCAAAACTACTTTCCGGACCAGATATGGGCACTTTTAGTTCTTAGTGCTACCGTTCAGGCTGAGTAATGCCCCAGCGGTGTTTATGAATCTTATGAACCGGATCTTCCGACCATATTTAGATCGGTTCGTGGTAGTATTTATTGATGACGTCCTAATTTATTCGAAGAACCGCCGTGAACAAAGTGAGCACCTCTGTATTGTCCTGTAAACTCTAAGTGAGCACCAGCTGTATGCCAAGAAAAGTAAGTGTGATTTTTGGCAGACTGAGGTAAAATTCTTGAGTCATGTGGTTTCGCGACAGGGTATTTTAGTGGACCCTGCGAAGATTGAGGCCGTAGTCGATTGGCAACCACCCAGGAACGTTTTCGAGATTCGCAGCTTCCTCAGCCTCGTGGGATATTATCTGTGTTTTGTGGAGAATTTATCTTTTATTGCCGTGCCTTTTACCAAACTCACTCGCAAGGATGCGCGGTTTGTTTGGGATGGGGATTGTCAGAATGCATCGAGGAGTTGAAGTAGAGATTGACCTGTGCCCCGATTCTGACAGTTCCCGATGGGGACATTCCATATGCAGTCTATATGGATGCTATCTGGGTTATTGCGGATCGGCTGACGAAGTTTGCGCATTTCATTCCCGTTCTGATGAATTTCTCAGTTGCCAAGCTCAGTCGATTATATGTGCAGCACATTGTTCTTCTTCATGGGGTACCTTTGAGCATCATGTCTGATCGTGATACTCGCTTCACTTTGGATTTGTGGAGAGGATTGCAGAAAGAGCTTGGTACTAAGACTAAGTTCAGCACTGTACATCACCCCCAGACAGATGGGCAGTCAGATAGGACCATTCAGATATTAGAGGACATGCTGAGGTCTTGTGTTCTGGATTTTGGTAACAGTTGGATCAAGCACTTGTCACTAGTAGAGTTTGTGTACAACAACAGCTTCCAAACCAGCATCGGAGTCTCTCTGTTTGAGGCATTGTATGGCCAGCCATGTCATTCCTCTTTGTATTAGGCAGAAAAGGAGGAACGACTTTGGCTTGGGCTTGATATCATCCGAGAGACTACTAAGAAGATCCACCAGATTTGTGAGAGACTAAAGATAGTGCAAAGTAAGCAGAAAAGCTATGCCGACCTGAAAAAACGTGAGGTGGAGTTTGATATTGGGGCCTTTGTCTTTCTGAAGGTTCATCCTACCCATGGTGTCAGCAGGTTTGGGGTGAAAGGGAAGTTAGCCCCGAGATATGTTGGGCCATTTCAAATTACTGAGAGGATTGGAGTGGTTGCTTACAGGTTGGATTTGCCGCCTCAGTTGGGACACGTGCACGACGTATTCTACATATCGCAACTGAGGAAGTACATTCCAGATCCGTCTCACAGTGTTTCGTGGGGTGAGGTGCCCGTCCAGGATGACACGACGTATGATGAGGAGCCGAAGCGAATTTTGGGACGTGAGCTTCGGTTGCTACGTCGTTGAGAGGTTCCATACGTTAGGGTGCTGTGGAAGAACCATATGGAGAGGGAGGCTACTTGGGAGCTGGAGTCCGAGATGGCGGAGAGATACCCTTATTTGTTTTATGATTAGTAGTAGAGGCGAATTTCGAGGACGAAATTCATAAAAAAAAGTGAAAAGATGTAAAATCTGCCAAAATTTTTGTGAATACTCGAACACTCAATTTTTTTTAGAAACGCGCGAGGTACGATTTTTTGGTCATGTGTGACACGTTCACGCAATTAGATGTTGACGTTCGCGCAATTTAAGCGGATTAAATCCACGAGGGTAGAATATCCGAAATTGTCAAGCAAAGTTGTTTGAGAATTTGAAATTAAAATAAAATTTAAAAGAATTGAAATAAAAGAAAAGAAGAAAATAAGGTTAGGAAACCTTCTTTTCATTTAGCAGAACAACAGAGAGAGGGAGACGGCCGCAAAGAGGGAGAAACGCCGACGCCGGAAACCACCACCGATCGGCTCGATCTTGGTGTCAAACTCTTTGCCTCGAAGAGTAGATCAACGTTTGCAAAGGGAGTTTTTGAAGGTAAGCTCTTTGCCTTTCGATTTTTGGTCGGGAAGTTTCAGATTTTTGGAAGATTGTCGATCTGAGATTTAGGGTCGATTTCATGGTGTTTTTGGCAGGAATCGACTGGAAAAGTGATAAGAAACGCGTTGGAAATGAGATTCGGCGAAAAATAGGTTAGAAAATGCATTTTTTTTCGACACTACGAGGTCGCCGTCGCTCGGCTGTGGGCTGAGTCAACTCGGGCACTGGGCCAAGTTGACTCAGGCCCAAGGCCGAGTTGGGCCCAGGCTGAGTAAGGCCAAGCTCAACCCGAGGCCATTCCAGGCCGGGTCCGACATGATTAGGCTGGGTTAACCCAGCCCATTACGGGACGAACCGACCTGACTAGTTTTGGTCCAACTTGACTCAAACCGGTCTGACCCGAACTGGTCTGACCCAAACCGAATCGACCTGAACCAGTTCGAACGGAATCAGACCAAACCAGACTTGAACCGGTCTGACCCGACCAGTTTGGATCCAAACCGGTCCGGTCCGACCCGAACCAGTCAGTCAAAGTTAACTATTGACTTTGACCGATCATTAACTTTGACCAAATGTTGACTTTTGACCAAAAGTCAACTCAAGCCGTTTGGGCTCGTTTTCACCCCGGTTCGCAGTTTATATCATTTATCAACCCAATTGGATCTTAACGTGGTTCCTTCATTTATTTTAACTCTCAGATTCAGAGGATTTTGTAGAGTCCGAAGCAACTCCCGAGGAGCCATCGGCTATCGAGTTTAGGAGGACTCGCCTCAGAGGTATGTGTAACAACCCCAGCGGGGCCGTGACATAATCATAAACATCCTTCGGTTATTTGTTAGTTAGTTCTCTGTTTCATCTTGTCCTGATGTGCCTACGTTCCTGAATTGTTAAGCACAGACCAAGGTATGTATTTTGACTATTTTATTTACTAATTGGTTTGTGAATTTTGTAGGAAAAATGTTTACTTAAAGCTTGGAATTTTAAAGAGGGAATTTGTCTTCCCTTCATCAATTGTGTAACCAAGCTAATTGCATAATTTTTAGTTTAACTTTAAATTGGCAAACAATGGCCTTTTATGTAATTTGGACAAACATTTAGTCCTTATATTTAGTCATGCATAATTAGTCATTTAAGGGTAGATTGTGTGGTTAGGATTAGTTGGTGGCATAGGTGTTGGTAAACCCATGAGCCTTAAAAGCCACAAGCCCATGAGCAATTAAAGAAAAGACTGGGCCATACATCATCAATTTAGCCCATGAGAAGATGGGTCTACAAGGAGAAAGCCCATAAGCTTATGAAAGCTTCAGCCCACTTAGAGCAGCCCAGCCCAACCAAATTGATAAGTTGATTCAATCAACTTCAGCCGGCTCTTCAATTTCACGAAGAAGCCCAGCAAGCAGTCGGCGACAGAGAGGCGATCTTCAGACGATCTTCAGCAAGCGACCACGGGATTCAGAGATCAACGGCGAGCACTCTACGAGCGCACAGATTGCTCACCTGGACTAATTGACCAACCGAAGCCCTTCTCTGCTCCAAGCAAGCGGTCTCGTCAGCATTGCGCTCCACTCCGCGAACGCCCAGCAGAAGCGCTCCCAATGGCTAGATTCTACTCTGGATTTTTCCAAACCTAGCCACCCTAGGTATTTAAGCATCGCTTTTAGTGTTTGTATGTACTTTTTTGATCAATATACACCTATTTTGTCTCTCTGAAAATCCAGAAGGATTTCTGGTTGCCGTCAAGGTAAGCCACGGTTCTGCCGTGAGGAGTGTGCCTCCATTGATCATCAGTCTAAGGCGGCTGTGATCTTTTATTTTCCCTTCCTCTCTGTTATCAGAGTTTAAAAGGATGAGGATGATCGCCGGGCCCAGCAGTTGTTGCCTTTCCACGGGAAGGCATGCACCGAGAAGCATAACGTAAGATAGCTTCTCGGTCAGCCAAGGGTTTTTCACATTCTGTTTTTGAGTCATTTCTACTTCATTCTCCACTGCATATTCCATTCCATTTATTTTGTTATGTTTTCCCCCCCATTTCCTGTCATGTCCTCTTGTTATTATTATATTATTATTTTTTTTTTGTTTCTTTCTTTAAACAGAACTCAGAGACATTACAACGTCAAACGAAACTGAACCCTTCATAAACTCGACTTCTCCATCACACTTTTGTCTTACTATATCACAGAATTGAGCGACAATACTCGGACATCAGTCACATAACAAAATCGGGCAAAAAAGACATGCCCTCAGATCACCCGACTCCATCGTTCTCGGGCTGCATGGATATGCAGGCATTTATCGATAGGGGACACGTCGTTCGATTGTCACGTGCACTTTGCGTGACTCATTAGTCGTCGCCCGGTAGAAGACACTTACCGATGGGCATGTGCAATGCACGTGGATCTTAGACATTGCCCAAAACACAAGACGACAAACCTTATACTTACCTCCATCGATAGCTAAACGACAACGTTTAAACCGATCCTGCCGATGACGTCAGCCGGATGATTTACTCATCTGATCAAAACAGCACTACTAACATCTTCCGATTACTCATCTTTACTCACATCATCCGATCACAAAACGACAAAGTTTAAACTACTCCTGCCGATGACGTCAGCCGGATGATTTACTCATCCGATTACAAAACGACAAAGTTTAAACTACTCCTGCTGATGACGTCAGCCGGATGATTTACTCATCCGATTAAAACAACACTACTCACATCATCCGATAGACTTTACCCTAAAGACAGGAAACCTTAACTTATTAAACGACTTCTACTAACAGAAAACATCCATCGGTGGGCAAACACCTTTGACTTTACCCATAGAGGACATCCAAATTTTCACACACTCTCATTATGACAATATAATCCTGCTCTGACTCGAACATAAACTCAATCTTAGTATGCATAGCAGAAGACTTCATTAAAACAGACCATCATATATATAAATTCTCAGAATCATTCTCGAGCTCAGAAGCTAAAACAGGTAATATCTAAAAAAGAATGACGCTCTTAAGAGGAACCCTGTCCTACTTAGGAATTGTATCAGTTATATTCTAGTATCTAATGACATGAGAAAACTCATCCTACTTTAACCTCAGTTTTCGTAATCCTTACTGACATCACATGAGCAGTAACCACGGGTCATAATCGCCTTTTCCAGCCACGGACTGTCACCCTGAGCACCATCCAACAACCGACCTTAGACATCTTCGCTAAATTTAAAGTCCTCACCTGTTAATTCTTCACCTACATCATAAGGTTTAAACTATAAGCCTAATGCTTAGTATGGAATGCAATGCTAACATGTATGCATGAATGCACAATTTAAAGAAAATATATATTCTCATGAGTCTTTTCATGTACTTGTTCATGTTCGTGCTCATATTCATAATTTACGTTGTATGGATTAAGGGAGGATTTGTGCCGGTAAAGGGGGTTCGACAGTGAAAGTGTACATAGTCCCTTGCGAGTCGTATTCTTGGTCCATCTTTTGGACAGTGACATACGCCAAACCGCCCCCAACCCTCTCCTAATCCATGTTGCATAGGTTTCATATTCATTTCTCATTCATGAGAGAAAACATGCACTTAAAACACTTTCGTATGCTTGAAAAAACATTCGTGATGCATGAGTAGGGATACTCTTGGTTCATCATCCTACTGAACAGGTCATACATCTAACAAGGATCATTCTTTCAGTTCAAGTATCGTAACTAACAGGCAAAAGCTCAGATAATCTTTAAACATCAAAAAACAGTTTCTAACTAGCACCCCTATTATGTAGGGCCCTAATGGCCGGGCAATCCTACACATTCACTTACCTGGTTTCCTTAGCATATGGAGCACTTCTCTGCAATCCTCTTCACCTAGAACATTTCACATTACAGAGTTAAACAAAACCCTAAAAGTCCTAACCAATAGTTATCTTAGAATCTAACACATTTGTACTTCTAGGTTTTCTAGTCAGCACCTTGTGTAGCACCCGGCTCTATTAAACCAAATTTAATTGCCAATCATAATGTGTTAATTTTATGGAAGAATTGAGGGAGAAAGTGATTAGGTTAGTTAATAACTATGTAAGGACAAAAGGGTAATTAGCAATTTTATAAATGGATAACGTATTTAATGGAGGGTTTAATGAGGTTTAGCCGCCACTGTTTCCCTCATTTTCCTTCTTGGTATTCAGCTCAAGCACAGCAGAGCTCCAGGCGATTTCCCTCTCCGATCCTCATTCCTTAAACTAGGTGAGTTTTCCATTTTATTTCTCGAGATTTTAGTGGCTAGATAGCAGAGATAGTGTAATGCGCGTATTTTGATAATACTACGAGTGAGTTGAGTTCGATTTTAGTATTGAGCCGAGAGTGTATGATGATTAGAGATTTCAAACGAGCCCCTTAGGTTTCAGAACGATTTAGGATAAGGTTAGTGGTGATCTAATCGGTATTTTTGCTTATGACGCTAGGTGAGTAGGGTTTCCAGAGTAGTTGAAACCGAACGATTTCCAGGAGACCAGGTAAGTAAAGTATGCATGTGCCTTCGGGCCTACATCACAAAACAGTAGGGTTATGCATATTGAGAATGATTTTGTATGTCACGCATCATGTTTTTGAAAGATTACGAAAATGAATTTCCATGTAAGAATAGTGAAGTATGAACTGTATGTGACAGACAAACTATTAAGGGAACTAATCCGCCCCTTAATCGAGTAGAGGATGTATGACATTGGGAGAATTGATCCCACTCCCAAGGGAACAGAGGGATCAGTTCAGCTATTAAGGGAACTGATCCGCCCCTTAATCGAGTAGAGGATGTATGACCTTGGGAAAATTGATCCGCTTCCCAAGGGAACCGAGGGATCAGATTAGCTTATGAACGTATGTGAATGCAACTGAGATGAGAAAGTAGGAATTGCATGTTTAGGAATTTATGTTTCAGCATTTCATTCCATTACTGCTTTACTTACTTAGCATTAGGCTAATAGATGAGTTTTGTGATGTAGGTGGAGAAGTTACAGCAGGTGAGCCTTCTGAGTTCATTGAAGGATAGGCTGGTTGGGGGAGCACACTCATGCCACGGACCTGGTATTTGATGAGGCAGTTTAACTGATGTCTGTTGGAGTAAAGGTGAAGTTGACAACATTTTGATTTGAATAGGTTGAGTCCTCATGACAGTGGTTGTTTCAATGTTTTGAATTTTTCTGATAATGGTATTCTGCTGAGATTTGACGATGGCACTTGCTGGATTGTTTTAAGTAATGCATTTGTTAGAATGGTATTTGAAAGATTTCAGTAATGTGAGTATTTTTATTTCTGTAATTAGAGTTGTGTTTGGGTAGCATGGAGTAGTTGAGTTGTTGTTCTGTCGTCTATCGGAAGATATAAGTAGGACTTTTGTCGTTTTGCGGCCGGTGGTTATAGAATAAAGTCGATCGGATGAGGAAATCATCCGGCTGACGTCACCGGTGGATATAGAGTAAAGTCGATCGGATGAGGAAATCATCCGGCTGACATCACCGGTAGATGTGAGATGTATCTTGTCGTTTTGTGACCGGATGATGTAGTCGAAACTTTGTCGTTTTGTTATCAGGGAAAAGCCTTCTGTTTTCTACGTCAGTTCCTTCCGGTTGACTTCGTTTTTTGGATGATGTGTTTGACTTTCATAAATTTCAAGTATTTCACGCCTAAACTTTCATCCCTTCCGGTTGAATTATTTTCTTAATATTTTATGTGATCATTCAAACACTGTTACATAGTTTTGCTCAACTCTATTTTGCTCAAAGATTTCCGCTGCAAGTTTTCATGCTTTATCAAACGTTAAAATTTGAATTTTCCGAGGAAGTTTAAATTTCGGTCCAAGTTTTTTTTAGTAATATCCGAGTTTACGAGTAATAAACTGGGTTCAGAAAACTCGGGGCGTTACAGTATGGTATCAGAGATATTCAGTTAAACTGTTCAAAAGATTACTCATCAGTGCCAATCGTTGCATGGGGGTACTCCAACAACTGTAAGTGTTTACCTTAACCTTAGCTACTAGGTATTTAAGAGTATAATTAACCTTGTGTAGGAATATAGCAAATGTCTAGACGACCAGGAAGACCAAGGTTACCAAGGGAGATACCAAGTCCGAGGCGGGAGGAGGACTCTAGTGTAATTAGGCAGCTGACAGAATTGATGCGTCAGCAGACTGATATAGTACGTCAACAGTCTGACCAATTAGGAGTGCTGTTGAGCCGGGAGACACAAGGAAGTGCCAACTCGGGTTCTAGCAGTGAACATTCTGGAGATAGATTCCGGAGACTGAGACCACCCACGTTTGATGGTCAGTCAACTGATCCAGTTATTGCTGAGGGTTGGCTTAGAAAAATTGAGAGTATGTTTAGGTGTGCCAATATTGGAGAAGAGGACAAAGTCACGTTGGCCACGTTCCATTTGGCTGGTGAAGCTCAACTCTGGTGGGAAACAGTTGAAACCACCACTGACATTCTGACTATGACTTGATCACAGTTTAAGGACATCTTTTATGAGAAATATTTTAACAGCACGGTTCAAACCGCAAAGAAGTTGGAGTTTCTGAATTTAAAGCAGACAGGGTCGGTGGCAGAGTACAGTAGGCAATTTGAGTCCTTGTCCAGGTTTGCTGGACATTTTGCTCATAAGGACGAGGATAAGGTGTTCAAATTTGTGCATGGACTGAAGCCGGAGATTTATCGAGGAGTCAAATTCTGTGGCATTAAAGGTTTAACGTTCAGTGAAGTTGTGTCCACTGCTCTGGAAGTGGAAGAAGCTGAAGGGAAGTGTGCTAGACCAAAGGAGGTTTCGCAAAAGTGTATCCAGCCACACCATCAGAGGGGAGAGAAGAGGCCAAGTGAAGGCCAAAGTAACCAAGGATCTGGAAAGAGGGTACTGAATACCCAGAAGTTTCCTCAATGCCCGAAATGTTCAAAGAATCACTCGGGTGAGTGTAGATTTGGATCGGGTAAGTGTTTTAACTGTGAAGAGGTTGGACATTTGTACAAGGATTGCCCAAAGCCCCGGATCGTTCGATGTTTCCATTGCAACAAGGTTGGCCATGTCAACAGAGACTGCCCAGCTTTGAAGGGTGGCCCTGCCAGGATTAAGCCAAGAATATTCTCCATGATGGAGTCAGGTGGTGAGGACCAGCCTGCTGTAGTGTCAGGTACTATATTGATTAACTCTGTACCTGCTTTTACTTTGATAGATTCAGGTGCAACTCATTCTTTTATAGCCTCTACATTTGCTGATAAGTTAGATGTACGGTTTACTCCTTCTGAGCATGTGTATAACGTAGCATTACCTTCTGGTGAGCACATGCACTCCAGTCAAATGATGCCTGATAGTGTGGTGTTAGTAGGGAACATGAATTTGCCTGCTGATCTTATTGTTATGGACATAATGGGATTTGATGTGATCCTAGGAATGGATTGGTTGTTTAAGCATTATGCCACTATAGATTGTAGAACTGGAATAGTTAGTTTTCACCCCCTAGTGGTTTAAACCATACTTTCCAAGCCCTGAAGAAGAGTAAGGAAATGACTGTAATGACTTCTGTTAGTTGTAGACCCTCCCCTTGCAGAGAATATTTGTGCTTTTTGGCCAGTGTTTTAGACACACAAACTGTAGAAAAATCGAACCCCAAGGATGTTTTAGTTGTCCAAAATTTTCCAGAAGTATTTCTAGATGACCTTCCTGGTTTGCCACCGGATAGGGAAATTGAATTCGTGGTAGATGTTTACCCCGGCGCTGAGCCAGTATCTAAGAATCCATATAGACTAGCACCAACAGAACTTAAAGAGTTGAAGAAACAGTTAGAGGACTTGTTGGAAAAGGGGTTCATACGCCCTAGCTTTTCACCATGGGGTGCACCTGTCCTTTTTGTCAAAAAGAAGGATGGATCAATGCGTATGTGCATAGACTATAGAGAATTGAATAAGCTAACTGTCAAGAACAAGTATCCACTGCCGAGGATCGATGATTTATTTGATCAGCTTAAGGGTGCAAGAGTTTTCTCAAAAATTGACCTTAGGTCCGGTTATTACCAGTTGAAGGTTAAATCTGAAGATATCCCAAAGACTGCCTTTCGCACAAGGTATGGGCATTATGAGTTTTTGGTTATGTCTTTTGGTTTGACAAATGCGCCAGCAGCCTTCATGGATCTCATGAATAGGGTGTTTCGCGAGTATTTGGACAAGTTTGTCATTGTATTCATAGATGACATTTTAATCTATTCTAGAACTAAGGATGAGCATGCAGGACACCTAAGCTTGGTGTTAGGATTGCTGAGGCAGCACCAACTTTATGCCAAATTTTCTAAGTGTGAGTTTTGGTTGGACAGAGTTCACTTTTTAGGACATGTCATCTCTGGAGATGAGATATCTGTTGACCCAACTAAGGTTCAAGCTGTTAAGGAATGGCCCTAACCGAAGAATGCTTCTGATATCAGGAGTTTTCTTGGGTTAGCAGGATATTATAGGAAATTCATCGAGGGATTTTCAAAGATTGCCACACCCCTTACTATGTTGACAAGGAAAAATGTGAAGTATAATTGGACTGATAAATGTGAATCCAGTTTCCAGACCTTAAAGCAAAAACTGACCAATGCCCCAATTTTAACTCTTCCTGTCGAAAATGGTAAATTCAGTATTTATTGTGATGCTTCCAAGGTTGGACTTGGTAGTGTTTTGATGCAAGATGGAAAGGTTATAGCTTATGCCTCTAGGCAGTTAAAAGTACACGAAAAGAATTACCCCACACATGACTTAGAATTAGCTGCTGTGGTTTTTGCATTAAAGATTTGGAGGCACTACCTGTATGGACAAGTTTGTGAGATATTTTCGGATCATAAAAGTCTGAAATACATTTTCACGCAGAAAGAACTGAATATGAGGCAACGTAGGTGGTTAGAGTTTGTCAAAGATTATGATTTTGAGATTAAGTACCACCCTGGCAAGGCGAATGTTGTGGCTGATGCTTTGAGTAGAGTGACTCCTTCAGTCTCTGCATTGATTTTAAACATACCAATAGCCTTAGAGACAGAATTCCAAAGATTTAACCTGGAAGCTGTATCTAGTGTGTCAGCCATGCTTTCGGCCATGTCCTTGAGGCCCACTATTTTGGAGAAAATAAAGGAAGTTCAAATGAATGACGCTGAATGTAATAAGTATAAGTTGTGCATAGATTCTACTGACAAGTCGGATTTCAACTGCTCAGCTGATGGAATTCTCAAGTTTCGAAATAGATGGTTTGTTCCGGCTGATACTGAACTTAGAAAGGAAATCCTATCTGAGGCACATTCCTCCAGATTTTCAGTTCATCCTGGAGGTACGAAAATGTACAGAGATCTCAAGCAACATTATTGGTGGCCAGGTATGAGGAGATGTGTGGCGGAGTACGTGGAGTCATGTCTGGTTTGCCAGCAAGTCAAAGCTGAACATCAGAGGCCTGCTGGAACATTACAACCCTTACCAGTTCCTGAATGGAAATGGGAACAAATAACTATGGATTTTGTTATAGGATTACCTAGAACAACAAAAGGTCACGATGCAATTTGGGTAATAGATGATCGTTTAACCAAATCAGCTCACTTTCTGCCAATAAAGATAACATACTCGATGGATCAATTGGCTGAGTTGTATGTGCACGAGGTTGTTAGACTGCATGGAGTTCCAAGCACCATAGTTTCAGACCGAGACTCCAGATTTACATCTAAGTTTTGGAAATGTATGCACAAGGCTATGAGAACACAGCTTAGTTTTAGCACAGCCTTTCATCCTCAAACTGATGGACAATCCAAAAGAACTATCCAAACGTTGGAGGATATGCTTCGTGCATGTGTGCTGGAATTTCAGGGTTCTTGGAGTAAGTATATACCATTGATTGAATTCTCTTATAATAACAGTTTTCAAGCAACAATAGGCATGGCACCATACGAGGCATTATATGGGCGTAAGTGCAGATCTCCATTATATTGGGATGAAGTTGGAGAAGCACAGTTGATTGGTCCTGACATTGTGCAGCAGACAGTGGAAAAGATTGCTCTTATCCGACAGAGGATCTTAACAGCTCAAAGCCGGCAGAAAAGCTATGCAGACAAAAGACGAAGAGAATTAGAATTTGATGTCGGTAATGAGGTTTTCCTTAAGGTGTCGCCTTTCAAAGGAGTTGTGAGATTTGGGAAAAGAGGCAAGTTGAACCCCAGATATATTGGACCTTTTCAAATCGTGAAGAGAATTGGGAAGTCAGCATATCAACTTCAGTTACCAGCCTCTCTGGAGGGAATTCATAATGTGTTTCATGTTTCCATGCTAAAGAAATGTGTTAGAGATCCTTCACAGATTATAGAACAGCAGAGTATCGAAGTCCTTCCTACTCTTGCATTTGAGGAGAAACCAGTAAGAATCTTAGATTATGCAGTGAAGGTATTACGCAACAAAGAAGTTCCACTGGTAAAGGTCTTATGGCACAACCAGAATATTGAGGAGACAACTTGGGAGCGCCAGCAAGACATGATGGACCAATATCCGGAATTATTCAGGTACTAAATTTTGAGGACAAAATTCTTTTAAGGAGGGTAGATTGTAGCACCCGGCTCTATTAAACCAAATTTAATTGCCAATTATAATGTGTTAATTTTATGGAAGAATTGAGGGAGAAAGTGATTAGGTTAGTTAATAACTATGTAAGGACAAAAGGGTAATTAGCAATTTTATAAATGGATAACGTATTTAATGGAGGGTTTAATGAGGTTTAGCCGCCACTGTTTCCCTCATTTTCCTTCTCGGTATTCAGCTCAAGCACAGCAGAGCTCCAGGCGATTTCCCTCTCCGATCCTCATTCCTCAAACTAGGTGAGTTTTCCATTTTATTTCTCGAGATTTTAGTGGCTAGATAGCAGAGATAGTGTAATGCGCGTATTTTGATAATACTGCGAGTGAGTTGAGTTCGATTTTAGTATTGAGCCGAGAGTGTATGATGATTAGAGATTTCAAACGAGCCCCTTAGGTTTCAGAACGATTTAGGATAAGGTTAGTGGTGATCTAATCGGTATTTTTGCTTATGACGCTAGGTGAGCAGGGTTTCCAGAGTAGTTGAAACCGAACGATTTCCAGGAGACCAGGTAAGTAAAGTATGCATGTGCCTTCGGGCCTACATCACAAAACAGTAGGGTTATGCATATTGAGAATGATTTTGTATGTCACGCATCATGTTTTTGAAAGATTACGAAAATGAATTTCCATGTAAGAATAGTGAAGTATGAACTGTATGTGACAGACAAACTATTAAGGGAACTAATCCGCCCCTTAATCGAGTAGAGGATGTATGACATTGGGAGAATTGATCCCACTCCCAAGGGAACAGAGGGATCAGTTCAGCTATTAAGGGAACTAATCCGCCCCTTAATCGAGTAGAGGATGTATGACCTTGGGAAAATTGATCCACTTCCCAAGGGAACCGAGGGATCAGATCAGCTTATGAACATATGTGAATGCAACTGAGATGAGAAAGTAGAAATTGCATGTTTAGGAATTTATGTTTCAGCATTTCATCCCATTACTGCTTTACTTACTTAGCATTAGGCTAATAGATGAGTTTTGTGATGTAGGTGGAGAAGTTACAGCAGGTGAGCCTTCTGAGTTCATTGAAGGATAGGCTGGTTGGGGGAGCACACTCATGCCACGGACCTGGTATTTGATGAGGCAGTTTAACTGATGTCTGTTGGAGTAAAGGTGAAGTTGACAACATTTTGATTTGAATAGGTTGAGTCCTCATGACAGTGGTTGTTTCAATGTTTTGAAAATGTTTTGAATTTTTCTGATAATGGTATTCTGCTGAGATTTGACGATGGCACTTGCTGGATTGTTTTAAGTAATGCATTTGTTAGAATGGTATTTGAATGATTTCAGTAATGTGAGTAATTTCATTTCTGTAATTAGAGTTGTGTTTGCGTAGCATGGAGTAGTTGAGTTGTTGTTCTGTCGTCTATCGGAAGATATAAGTAGGACTTTTGTCGTTTTGCGGCCGGTGGTTATAGAGTAAAGTCGATCGGATGAGGAAATCATCCGGCTGACGTCACCGGTGGATATAGAGTAAAGTCGATCGGATGAAGAAATCATCCGGCTGACGTCACCGGTGGATATAGAGTAAAGTCGATCGGATGAGAAAATCATCCGGTTGACGTCACCGGTAGATGTGGGATGTATCTTGTCGTTTTGTGACCGGATGATTTAGTCAAAACTTTGTCGTTTTGTTATCAGGGAAAAGCCTTCTGTTTTCTACGTCAGTTCCTTCCGGTTGACTTCGTTCTTCGGATGATGTGTTTGACTTTCATAAATTTCAAGTATTTCACGCCTAAACTTTCATCCCTTCCTGTTGAATTATTTTCTTAATATTTTATGTGATCATTCAAACACTATTACATAGTTTTGCTCAACTCTATTTTGCTCAAAGATTTCCGCTGCAAGTTTTCATGCTTTATCAAACGTTAAAATTTGAATTTTCGGAGGAAGTTTAAATTTCGGTCCAAGTTTTTTTTAGTAATATCCGAGTTTACGAGTAACAAACTGGGTTCAGAAAACTCGGGGCGTTACACCTTGTGTGTGTGGATTCAGTTTCCAAATCCTAAATAATCAGATTCAACCTAGCAGTTGTACACAGTCGATTATCTAAATGTCCAGATTCGAATCGAAAATGCCATTACTAAATGCAGATTAAAATGTCACTAAAATAACTCTGCCATTGAAGAGTCTGAAACTACAGGGCTTAGCTGAAAAACAGAGCTCAAAATGGTTAACCAGCAACTACATTGTCGAGTCTTACCTAGGGTGTGAATTGTCGGGGTGGAGGCTGAAGAATCAGTCGCCGATGAGAGAGTCACTGGCAGAGGGAGACAGCTCGGGGGAATGAGAGAACGCAGAAGGGAATGTCGGCTACAGTGAGATTTTAATGAGGTTTAAGGTTTCCATTTTCTATTTATACCAATCGCAATCCCTCATAATTACAATTCTGCCACCACACAATTAGCAATCAAATAAACCTTGACATTAAATTCAAATCAAGGAACCAAAAAAAAAGTGACAGTTAATTTGGTTAAGAAGATCACCTGGCCGGGATTGTCGGGTGTTACAGTATGAGTTATTACACTTATATTATTTTGGTGGGATACCACTAGTATTCACATCAGCAGTTTTACTAGCAGGTGCATTCTACATCATTTAGCCATGTATACGTTTTACTTCATATATACTGCCTCGTAGAGTTTAAATGTTATGTTTTACTCGCCTTAGTGGGCAAGCTCGATTTGAGATTACTATATTGGCCTGCAAATGGGTTTTATTTAGGTATTGGTTTTTCCTGTGGAACCATTTAGAGTTGATACTAGAGAAAACCGTCTGGCACTCTCATCTCGGCCCATATGCTGAGAGTATCAGGGTGTTTGTCCCAAATGCAACTTTATTTGGGGGTTGTAGCGGTACTCCCCGCATATGGAGAATGGACTCGGAGCTATCCTAGTCCGGCGGTACTCCCCGTGTATGGAGAATAGACTCGGAGCTATGCTAGTCCAGCGGTACTTCCCGCATATGGAGCTGCGGTACTCCCTGCTTATGGAGGAATGCGGTACTCCTTGTTTATGGAGCTGCGGTACTCCCCGCTTGTGAAGGAATGTGCGGTACGCCTCGCGAATGGCGGAATGGACTCTGAGCTATGCTAGTCCTGTTACCCGACCTGGACACGACCAGACATTGCACATGCAGTGGGAGTTGTCAGCAGGTTTATGAGTAATCCAGGAAGGAAACATTGTGAATCCGTAAAATGGATCTTGCGATACTTGAAGGGAAGTTCAAATTTCGCTTTATGTTTTCGAAAATTAGACTTGGGTCTAGATGGATACGTTGATGCTGATAATGGTGGTGATATTGACAGTAGTAAGAGCAGGACTGGGTATGTCTACACCTTGGGTGGTACCGCAATCAGTTGGGTTTCGAGACTTCAAGATGTCGTCGCTCTTTCTAGTTGTGAAGCCGAGTATATTGCAGTGACAGAAGCCGCAAAGGAGATGATGTGGTTGCAGCCTTTCTTACGTGAGTTAGGCCAAAACTACGATGGGAGTGTATTACATTGTGACAGCCAAAGTGCCATCCATTTGGCAAAGAACCTGGTTTATCATGGCAAAACAAAGCCCCTAATGCATGCCTCCCTTCAGTTGCTTGCCTCCTTCCAGCTCAGAATGCCTAATGCCTTTTATATTATCTACTTCTAGAAGGTAGATAATATAAAAGAAGCACGACTCGAAGGGTCTCGCTTCTGGCGCAGGGGGCCAAGCATTCTGCCAGACGTCCCGGCCTGGGAGTCCCGTTCAGAGAGAGATAGGAGAGTAGAGACGGAGAACCAATGTCACCAACTGAACTAGCTTAGCTGTCTCGGATCTTTGAATAGACAGAGAGAGATGCTCTTCCTGCGGCCCAAGAGCGTATTCGTTCAAAGAGCTAGCAATGCCACCCTTCACCATGATAGATTGGCTAAACTAAGATCGTCAAAATGGGTGATTAGGAGCTCACTCTCGGATAATTCGAGAGATTGGCGAGGCTATCCTTTGAAACAGTGCTCTCTCAACCCATTTTCTTTGATTAAAAGCAGCGCATAGTATAGTGAGAGTGCCCGGTCCGCAGCTGCCCTCTATGAACTCAGAGCTTCCCGTGAAAAGACCACTAAGTTACTAAAGGGGGGGAGGGTTATAGTACAGATGTACGCTAAGGAAGATTATTAGTAAGACAGACGTATAAAGTGCATCTGAATTATTGACTATAGCTGCAAAAGAAAATAGATCCTTGTTCGGGTGTTCTGGTGGTGTCCCCGTCTGGTCTACTATCGTCTCTTCACCGCCGCTAGACTACTTTGGCCCACCAAATGGCACAACCCCTATTGATTTGATTGGGCTGGCTTGGCTCTCTCTTGCTCTGGTCTACGCTCCCGGATAAAGTAACGAAATATTGTAGGAAGAAAGAAAAGACTAGATATGTATAAAAAAGGAGGAATGTGGAAAGAAGTGAAAACGAAAGAGTTGGTGTCGCACGTACTGAGAACTCTATCCCGCGCTGAAAGCGAGAGGGACGGACGAAACTATGCTTCACCCACTTTAGTGGTTGAACGGCTGAAAGCTACCTTCAACTTCTCTTTCTGATTGACTGCTGTTTCCATGCTTGTTTTTGCCACTCCTTCCATAGCTTATTCTAGATAGATAAGGGGCACCCCCAGTATAATAAGTCCACTGCGTGTCTCCTAGGGCCCAGGGTTGAGTGATCATAGATTCCCTCCTGTGAGCTACCGTGTGATCCACGAGGCCCAGGGTATGCTGGTCGTGATCCCCCTAGTGGTTGACTAAGACCCTTGTGCAGTGTTCCCGATGGCCCAGGGCAGAGTGATCGTTGATTCCGTCCTGTGAGCTACCGTGTGATCCACGAGGTCCAGTGTATGCCGACCGTGATCCTCCTGGTGGTTGACTATGTAGTATGGTATGGATGATGAGGGCATAGTTTATTGCATTTACTTTATTTTAAAAGTTAGCCCGAATGATCTATCTAAAAATGAGAAGAAATTTAATAATATGGAACTGATTTTCATTGATTTTATAACTGCTATGTATGATAGTGGTAGGTATACCATCCTCTACTGAATGTCACTCACCTCATCGACTTTTCCCTCTTCAGGTAAAGGAAAGAGAAAGAAGAATTGTTTGAGATTGCGATGCCGGAGGCATTATATTTCTTTTGTCTTTTTCATTCCTAATTTGTAATGAGTAATAACGTATTCGAGATCGTACTGTACTTTGGCACGTAACTACATTAATTTATCTTGCATTTCTATTATTGCTTGTATTATCACATTTGTTTTACTCAGAGGTCATGGATCGATCATAAAACTTCTGCACAAAGCCTGAGGTTAGATGGTGGATCTTATTGAGGTTAATTGTTTGACCTGACATTTCTGTTAGGCCCCATCCGAGTCGTGACATGAACAAATACAAATGTGAGAGCAGGGTGTTTTAGGGTTGATTCTCGAGAACAGGAGAGAGCATTGCAGAACTCATATTTTCTTGATGCTTGAATACAATTTGTTATTAGAGTCTTGTGTGGTGAACGTCGGACGATTTTATTCAAACCATATAAATTTATGTTCTATTAATGAGATAATATACTGACTATAGTGTTTAAGTAATATTAGTATTTTAAAATAATTAAAAAAATCTTTAAATATCATGTTGTAGATAAAAATAGTACAAATGAGACAATCTATCGCCTGTTTATTAAAGATAAATATGGCTTCTCTTTTACATCTTTTTGTATGAGCTACACGTCCGCCATTATTGCACCTTCACCCACCTACCAGAACTCGGTATACCGGCGTGTACCACGAATAACAAGTAATACCCCGTCGGAGCAACGAATCTCTTTATCATAAAGAGATTCATTTTGCAAGTTCGTTATTACGGGTAGTTCCTACAAAGGATCGGACTAATGACGTATACAATATTTGAATTCTCGATGTAGATGTTACATAGTTGGTTCTCATCTTTCAGAGACTACAAATGTAATAAGAGCATCCGTTGACAAGAGGATCACTCTAAAATGATCATCACATGGCTATTGAGAATGAATCAAATTAGATAGTTCTATTTCTCAATCTTTCTGACTTGCTCCGACGGAACCAAGGTCGAAAAGATTGAGAAAAATCAGTCATTCACAACTACTGATGAAGGATTCCTCGAAAAGTTAAGGAGTGTTTTAGGGTTGATTCTCGAGAACAAGAGAGAGCATTGCAGAACTCATATTTTCTTGATGCTTGAATACAATTTGTTATCAGAGTCTTATGTTGTGAACGTAGGACGATTTTATTCCAACCAAATAAATTTATGTTCTATTAACGAGATAATATACCGACTATTACTACGGCGTGTACCACGAATAACAAGTAATACCCCGTCGGAGCAACGAATCTCTTTATCATAAAGAGATTCATTTTGCAAGTTCGTTATTACGGGTAGTTCCTACAAGGATCGGACTAATGACGTATACAATATTTGAATTCTCGATGTAGATGTTACATAGTTGGTTCTCATCTTTCAGAGACTACAAATGTAATAAGAGCATCCGTTGACAAGAGGATCACTCTAAAATGATCATCACATGGCTATTGAGAATGAATCAAATTAGATAGTTCTATTTCTCAATCTTTCTGACTTGCTCCGACGGAACCAAGGTCGAAAAGATTGAGAAAAATCAGTCATTCACAACTACTGATGAAGGATTCCTCGAAAAGTTAAGGAGTGTTTTAGGGTTGATTCTCGAGAACAAGAGAGAGCATTGCAGAACTCATATTTTCTTGATGCTTGAATACAATTTGTTATCAGAGTCTTATGTTGTGAACGTAGGACGATTTTATTCCAACCATTAAGTATATTAGTATTTTAAAATAATTAAAATAATCTTTAAATATCATGTTGTAGATAAAAATAGTACAAATGAGACAAACTATCGCCTGTTTATTAAAGATAAATATGGGTTCTCTTTTACATCTTTTTGTATAAGCTACACGTCTGCCATTATTGCACCTTCACCCACCTACCAGAACTCGGTATACCGGCGTGTACCACGAATAACAAGTAATACCCCGTCGGAGCAATCTCAGCCGTCGACGGTCCTACGACGCTTACCTTGAACGAATCAGGCGACACCTGAGAAACGCCGTTTATCTTCAACACCACCATCCTCTGATTCATTGCGAACGAGTGCGTCGTAAATGACGGCGCAATAATCCTCACTGATAGAATACTCGCCATCGAATACTCTGCCACCGACAATACAACGGAGAAAACTTGCCGACGATCCAGAACCTCGTTTACGAACATAATTCTAGGTCTTACCTGGTCGTACTCCGGCGATAAGTATGGAGGGGAAAAAGCCTCCAAGCTCAGATCGGTGGGGAATTGAACGCCGGTGAAATTATAATAGATATGGGGATTGCTTCCTCCGACTAAAATTCTACCATCGTGAAGTAAAATAGCCGAGGAATGGTATAATCTTGGTCTAGATGAAGCTGCCATCGTAACAAATGTCAAGTTGGATAACTCTGAGCGACGATATATAATTGGAGATGTTGCCGGGCTTCTTGCGTTCTCCCAGCCAGCGGTACCGGACTCTGCGCCGTTGATTATGATAATATCGCCGGTCGGAAGAAGCAACATATCCCCCATTACTCGAGGAATCGGCATTTCTTCCGTTACCCAGACTGGATTTTCATCGCTCACCTTCAGTCTACAACATGTTTTGATTGCTGATATAAATCTTCCATGATTTGCCTGCAAAGGTTTGAGTTTTTCCGTCAATTTTTGTCAGAAAATTTAGCCTAATTCGTGGCATGACCTTGTTTTTTTTTTTTTAGGTAAATTAATTTAAAATTAAATACCTGCAAATACCCATCTTGTCTTGCACCACAGCATATCATGATTTCAGCTTCAATGGCGGAGTTCTCATCCAAAGGAAGCAAAACGGACGAACCAGAACTCGGATAGTTACGAGGATTACGATCGGAAATCATCGGAAATTCCTTTAACACAAGATTGCGATTGTAATCAAACAATATCGAACGTGTATTAGCAAAGATAAACAAGTTTCCATCTGGTAAAAGGTGCACAAACGGATAAAGATTGTTCTCGTATTCATCCGAAGTTTCCCTCAAAAAATTTAGCAGAAACAATGAAGACGCCGGGAAAAATTCGTAGCTGAACTGTCTTCTTCCTCCCACGATAATCAAACGACCGTCTGGTAACATTTGATTCGTAGCGTACCATCTTCTCACTGATAAGTAGCCGTGCAACTCGATCCAATCGCAGTTATTATTCCGGCAAGGGGTGAACGTTCGGACGGCGCGCTCGCCGTCGTTGAAGCCGCCAGTTTGGACCAGCGTTCCGTTTGCTAATACAACGCCAGAAGAGCACCAGGTATCAGTTTGGACAGTAAGGGGTCGAAAAGTGTTGGAATCGGCGTCATAGAGAACAGAGTGAGCGGAGCAGTCTCTTTTCAAGCTGGTGTCGGAATTGTCGTTGCGGCAGCGACCACCGGCAAGGGAGATGTTGGAGCGGCCGAAGTCAGTTCGATCGAAGATGACGACTTTGTCGTCGTGCATGAGCTGCATGTGCATGGCGGATATGCCTATGCTTTCGTGCAAGAGTTGCCATCTGCCATGTTCAGAGAACGAGCAAGTTTCCGAAGAAGGAGAAGCAAAAATGGTGAAAACGGAATAGAAGAAAAGGAAGTAGATAACAATGGCGTCGGTGAGCATTTGAGAAAATGTAAGTGAAGAGGTTAGGGTGGAGCTACCATGAAATATATAATATTAATTTATAATATGAGGTATAAAATGCTATTATATAGTTATTAATTACAAAATGGGTCTTGAAATTCTCAGCCAAAGATGACACACAGAAAAAAATGGAAGTGAACTCAAGAAATGTGACGCTAGATTTGGTTGCTTAGACCTTAAAAGTTGGCCATTCCTTGTGCAACTAAAGAAATTAGAACGGGTTAAAGTTTGTGAGAGCATTAATAAATAATTAAGAACGTAATTATTGATGAAAACTTTAGAAAAATATATTCCAAACATAATGTTTTAGAACATAACGTTTTAGAACCTAACACAAGTACTGTTGAAAATCGACCGCTAATAGAAAATAAAAATATACGAATAGGGGACATTAGTTTTGAAAAAAAAACGACGGGTAGATAAGCAAATTTACTACGTGGAGATCGAAGTATAATTACAGGTTTTGAAACTCTAGATTACATTAATTTATAGATAAAATAAAATTTCCGACTCAAATAGAACTTGAGCCACACCGAACTGTAACAGTGTCGATAGGTTGAAAGGAGATCATTTTCTTGGAGGAACACTATCGGCTCAAGGTTTAATTGCCTAAACCTAATGTGAGGACTTATGATTTAGTTTCCAGAAAGTTTCTCTTTCATGAAAATGCATCTGCAGATGATTTCTACTCTGCATAATCTTTGCAATGCTTGCTTGTTCTGATCTAGGAAATGTTTTCATTGCTTGTCCAAGATATGGAGAGGGGCAATGGCTAGACCTAGATTTCCCCATTTCTCAAATGGTGGTGGGAAATTACAGAACAAATGAACCTGAATTATAAAGATCTGCTTTGACGATGGAAGCAAGTACAAGAACAACTCCATCTTCATTTGTAAGAGTTTCCAAGTACAAGTAATGCAGGAAACTCAACAAATTCAGACAATCCCTTTGTGCAGAAAATTGACTCGACTCGACTCGTCAATGAAGCCGGTTGAGAGCAGTTGTATTCAGAATTCACGGAGGACCCGGGCAAAAAATAGAGGTTAAAACTCATCTTCAATCTTTCCATCTCAACCACACAAATAGAGAGTGTATGCATATTCTCTAAATGTTAATAAGTTGGCTTTATTTTTTAGCGAATATAATTTATAGGAATTTATATTTAATTCCTTCAAATATATTTTCAATTATGGAAGATTGTCTCTTGGGATTCATGATATTATCCATATAATATTTGAATGAAGATTTGTTTTGAAAATTCATATAGATTACAGCGAAATAAGTGATTTCAACGAACAAGGAATATATTTCTAAAGTGTTGGGATCCGATTTGATTATTTGGACGATTCTTTCCTAAAATAGTATGCTCGGTGTCACACGAGCAATTATAAGAGTTTCTGTTTCCGTCTTCATGTGGATCTGTTTAGATATGATATTTGAATTACTCCTCAAATAAGGTAATTGCAAATCATATATAAACGGTCTTTTCTCACAAAAGCAGGAGTTGAACAAATATTGGTTTCTCGAGTTTTCTTATGCCCCACGTTGATTTTCATTCTTCACCCATGGGTTCGTGTGGTGTATGTTTTTGTTCGACTGATCGGTGATTGGATGTTGTACACACTCTGTTCGTGAGTGGATCTGATTATCTTCGGAGTGTCATCGACGGTATCCCAAGTGCAATTCTGTTTCTTTCATTAAAGCTTAGTTTCGGGAGGAGGCTGCTTTAGAACTCGGGAGGAGTTCTAATCGTGGGCAAGAGGATCTTGCCATACACGGATTCCGGGAGGAGTCATCAACGACAAGTGAAGCTTGTCATCTATAGATTCCGGGAGGAGTTGCCATCAACAAGGAGATCTTGTTACATTCAGATTCGGGAGGGATCAATTACAAGTCAAGGGGAGCTCGCAAAACTATTTCTGAGGAAGTTAGTAAGAGGTGGCGACAAAGATAAAATGAAGTCTTTATTTATATAAGTCCGATTGTCTTGTAACTTCAAGAACTCGTGAATTGTTTTTAATTCTGGGTGTGGCCTCACAGACGTAGATAATTGCCGAACTGCGTTACCAATCTCCTGTCTCATTATTTTTTGTACTTTATCATTGTCCGTTATCATGATAATTAATTGATGTCCCACCAAGTATTCTATCGACACTAAGACATTAAGTAATTAATCTTGATCTTTCATGTTCACTTTTTACGACCATGGATTATAATGATGGAGGTTAAATTGAAATCCAATCACTTATCTATATTCATGCTTCGAGGCATTCCTTTGATCTACAAAACTGTATAACAATGTATGAAGAAAAATACAAGGCAGTAAGAAGGAAGAGTTAATGGAAGAGGTAAGTCATCTTAGCTCTTCCTGATATTATTTACTTAAAACTCTAATTCTAATATGCTCTCTTTCACGACCCGAGGTTAACTTAGACAGATACGCGGGGTTGAACGATCTGATCATTGGAGAAGACCAGACTGCCCAGCACGGGGATAGATTTTTGACCGCGAAAAACTTGACGATTTACAGTGGCGACATGAATAGAACAGCGGAACGAAGAAGAATCTCTCCCTCTTCCTCACTCCCTCGCTCTCTCTCGAACCCGTGAAGATTGTCAAGTCTTCCACAGTCAAAAATCTAGTGAGCGGAAGACTTGAAGATCTATAGTGGCGACATGAATAGAACAGCGGAATGGAAAAGAATCTCTCTCTCTTCCTCACTCCCTCGCTCTCTCGAAGATTGTCAAGTCTTCCACAGTCAAAAATCTAGTGAGTGGAAGACTTGAAGATCTATAGTGGCGGCATGAATCGGACAGTAGAACAGAGAAGAATCCCTCCCTCTTTCTCACTCCCCCGCTCTCTCTCTGCCACATGAAGAGATCGTCAAGTCTTCTGCCGTAAAAAACATAGTCTTGAGCTAGTCGGTTGGATCCTCTTCGAGGATCAGGTCGTTCCACCCAGCGTTTCTGTTTAGGCCCACCTCCGGATCGTGACACTCTCACTAGTCATGGTAACTTGTAAATGAACAGAGCAAAAGCTTCAAATTAGAGTAAACACGAATCACAACAAATTGCGAGTAAAGTCCTAACGTATCGAAATTAACCAGGTCATGCCTCTTTGCAATGAAATATGAACAACTCATCATAGTTTGCGTAAAGAAGTTCTCAATGCAGAGATAAGTCCAAGTGACCGCGAATTTTCTGATGTAATGCTATGAATATAGATAATTGAAAAGACTAAACTTCAAGAACGGATATACAACTCCTTCTCCAACTACTCAGACCAGCTAAATCATCATCGTTGACCAGAGATTTCAATTGCAAAGTAAACCAACAGCAAAAAGTTCTCACCTTGTCAATTTCTCTCTTTCCTGCCTATTTCTGGCTAATTACTGCAAGAAGTAGGCAAGGAAAAACAACTAGCTGCCTTGAATAAGCTTAGCAAGCAAACTTTCTGATGCCATTTCTCACTGTCATGTAGTTAACTAAAAAAACATTAAATTTCAGGTACAAAATATACAACTTTTGCCAATTACTCAGACCAGTAGAATCATCGTATTTGAGAAATGAATTCATTTCCAGTACTCTAAACAATCCTTACCTTTGCAATCCCTGTATCTCTCCCTCTCTCTTTCTCTTCATATTTCTCTCTTAGATGCATTATTGCAAGAAGTAGCCAGACAAGAACAAAGCAAAGAAAAATAACAAACTCCCATAAATAAGCAATGCCTTTTGTCCAGAAGTAAGAGCATTTCCACCCAATCCATACTGCTGATTCTGAGCAAATCCTGCAATTTCCACACTCTTACTCACAAAAAAACTCTTGGCTGCCCCACAGGTAGGACACCTCCAATCTTCCGGGAGCTTCTCATACGGAAATCCAGGAGGAATTGGATATGACGGGTCACCAACTGTTTCATCAAATTTATGGCCACAAGATCTGCACTCATAGATTCCAGTGTTTAATACAGCAAATTTCTCCTCCAATCTACGCTTATCGAAGCTATCAGGCTCCTGAGGAGGCGAATCGGATTGGTCCGAAGTGGGTTTATCCTCTTTAGAAACATCAACGGAGTAGAATACGAATTGGGGTCTGGAAGCCGTCTGAGATACAGAATTAGGAGAAAATTTCGAAATGAGAGGTGGGTTTTCTAGAAGGATTCTGGGTTTTGGAGGTAAAGGTTGGGAGAGTGAAGTGGTGGAAGGATGAAATGAGAAGTTAGGTATTGCAGTTGCATAAGCCATGAAAATTGCTACGAGTCAGGAGCAGTGGCGTTTCCCTCTCTTTATCTCTCTCTCTAGAAATATAGAAACGAATGAATCAAATGAAATTCGTTGTCATATTAATGGCTTTGAGGTGGGTGTTGAGTTATAGGTAGAGTTGGGATTTGAGTGGAAGAAGAAGAATATTGAAAAGAGAAATGAAATACCGAATGGCAGATACTGATCCTGAGAAGTCACATTGGGGGCAATCGATCTCATCGAAGTCACATTGGGGGCAATCGATCTCATCGAAGTCACATTGGGGGCAATCGATCTCATCGAAGTCACATTGGGGGCAATCGATCTCATCGAAGTCACATTGGGGGCAATCGATCTCATCGAAGTCACATTGTTATTATATCATTTCGTTTTCGTAATTCGAACATGAAAACATTTGCATAAAACCTTTTTCGTTCTTTTTATAAGACATGTTGCATGATCTATACATGATGCACATATAAATATATAACGTAGACCTCATTGAACTCATCACATCAAAACACATAATACTAAACACTTATTATAACATAGACAATTTCTAACTTTACAACTTAATCCTATTTCAACATACTTTTCAAAATATTTTGACAACTAAAATCGTAAACCTCAAACATATAGAAACTCTTTACAACTTATAAAAAGACTTTAAAATCACATCTTTTAACCTTCCAAATACATTTACAAAACAAACCTTTGAAATGAGTAGAAGATATTATTAAAACATGTTTAAAACATCAATTCAAAGTTGAAATCGAAAAGGTTTAAAAAAAATCAAAACTAAAAAAAAACATTATCCTTTAGCGCACCACACCTGTCGCGACCAGGGCCGATCGATTGCCCTTTGCTGGGCGATCGATCGCCCATGCCACCGCCTCTTCGGCAGTTGTGAGCGATTGATGCCGATCGATCGCCCTCTACTGGGCAATCGATCGGCGTTGCTGCTGTTGCCCAGCAGCAGCTCTTCGCCCTTCCTCCTCTTTTCTTTAAAACACACTTTTAACACTTAATACTTCAACCACCTCTTACACTCATCTACACTTCTATTAAATTCCTACTACCACTTTCCTACTATCCATGCTTTTATTCTTCATACATAACTCCATAAAACCGAACTAATCCTATTTCAACATACTTTTCAAAATATTTTGACAACTAAAATCGTAAACCTCAAAACATATAGAAACTCTTTACAACTTATAAAAAGACTTTAAAATCACATCTTTTAACCTTCCAAATACATTTACAAAACAAAAATACTTTTCTCCATGGTTCAAACCAAAACATTTTAAAAGAACATTATAAGTTCCAAAACTGAAACAAAACCTATATATGTCTGTCCACGGTTGAAATCGCCCTAACAAATACCGGATCACCAACTGCACCTAATAATCCACTTGAAGCTCGAAGTCCTCACCTATATTCTTGTCACTTACATCACAGAATTCAAACTATGAGCCTAACGCTCAGCAAGAGATATATAATGACATGAACATGCTATTCATAAAACAATGCATTTTATAATATTTTCTTTCTTCTTCTTTACATAATCATTATTACATTGTGGGCAATAGATAATACCGAAGTCGCATTGGGGGCAATCGATCTCATCGAAGTCACATTGGGGCAATTGATTTCACCGAAGTCACATTGTTATTATATCATTTCGTTTTCGTAATTCGAACATGAAAACATTTGCATAAAACCTTTTTCGTTCTTTTTATAAGACATGTTGCATGATCTATACATGATGCACATATAAATATATAACGTAGACCTCATTGAACTCATCACATCAAAACACATAATACTAAACACTTATTATAACATAGACAATTTCTAACTTTACAACTTAATCTATCCATGATTTCATACCCCTTAAAACACATAAATTCTCCCAATCAAACCATTGGAAACGTTAACTTCTTAGCACCCAATGATGTAGGTCATTCGGCAAAAAACATGCAACATTCACTCACTTGACATCCTTAACAATTTAGTCAACTTGAAAATTTGATCACTTTTCTTTTTGTTGCAACCACCTAAAACATGCAATTAAATCAAACAACTTCAAATTCTTAACCATGCATATCAATCATTTCAATTAATCCTCAAACAATATGTATCCAAATTTTAACCAACTCAAATAACCCAAGGTTGATATAAATCATACTCAACAAAACCTTTCAAATAGCTTAAACTCTATTGAAACAAATCTCATTCAAAATTCTCGAAATTCAATCAATTTATGGTTCACTTTGAACATACATATCTCACTCAATTCTTAACGAAATCTAACGATTCAAAATGCTATGGAAACCTTAAAATGTCTAGTTTAGCATAGAATCATTCATTAATTAAAAAAAAAAAAATCAAAATCAAGGGCAGAAAACAAAAACCCAAACGACCCTATTTTGTCAAATTCTCAGAATTACCATTTAATCGTCTAATCTCAAAAATTCATAACAAATCGTATATATGTTCGAATTCAATGATTCAATTTACTATGAACTACTTAATGAGTCCTATAATGGTTTGAGTTTTTATTTCATTTTGGACAATGATGTAATAAAATGGTGATATATATATATAAGTTGGATGAACAAAAGGATACGTTTTGAGGATAAAATTTGACGTTATAGGAAAATGGGAAAATTTCATGGGGGCCGATCGATCGCCAAAATGATCGGGCAGAGAGGGTGCCGATTAATCGTGGAATTGGGGCAATCGATCGGCTGTTGTAAGGAGAAAGAACGAGTTTGGCAGTGAAGGTACTGATCGATCGCCCCTTGGCAGGTGATCGATCGCCCCTTATGTATACACGAGGGGTTTGGGATTTTGAGAGCTCCGATCGATTGGCTAATTCAGACGATCGATCAGCTATCATTTAAAATATATATATATATATGTAAAACGTATAAAAAATTTATTTAGATTTTTAATTAATCTAATTGGGATTAGATTAAAATCAGGTATGATTAAGCATGAATTAAACAAGGTTAATTGGTAAATAAATTAAAATTGAAGGATAAAATAGTAATTAACCATAAAAATAATATTGCAAAGTGATGTGGCTTAAAGTTATGGTGTTTACTTAGAGAAAGGTGAAAAGAAGAAGAAGAAAGCAATTAAAGCAATTAGAGAGAGAGAGAGAGAGAGAGAGAGAGAGAGAGAGAGAGAGAGAGAGCATAGAGCAGAGAAGAAAACCGACAAAAAAAAAGAGACCCGCAAGGGGAAAGAGGAGAAAGGGAGGGTGAGGGTTGAGTTTCGTCAATCTGTCCTTTAGGGTAAAGTGTTCAGCGCGTTGAGAGAATCGTTTTGGAGTAGGAATCGTTGGGAACGATGGAGATTTTTGATTAAAGAGGTTGAACCGACAACTACGTGAGTAATTCTAACGATTAAAATAGTTAGTTTAGGCTTTATTGCATGATTTAGATGGAGATAGGTTATTTGTTAATTGAAATTGTTTGACTTTGGATATCTTGATAGTTTTTGGATGAAATTGATTAATTGAATAATGTATTTTGGCTGGAGAAGTTACGAGAAATGAATTGTGATTTGAGAATGTTTATGAAAAGGTGTTGGAGATTTTAGTTGTAGTGGAAGTGATGAAATAAGTAGGGTTTTATATGTGAAGTAAATAAATAGGCCATGGGAAAGAACAACTGTCGATGGAGATGTTTGTGTTGAGTATGTGATTTGATGAAAGCAGGTTGTTTTTAAATTGTCCTATTTTATGTATAAATACTCTTTCAAGAGCATTGAGAAAATTTTATACTACGTCGATTTTAACTGGTTTTCATGATGGTTTTAATAAACATTGCATTGACTTTACAACAAATTTTAAAGAATATTTTGGAAAAAAAAAGGTGACATTTACTCGCATGATTGCATTTACCACTTGTTATATGCACAATATGTATAACTATGAGGAAAATAGTAGGAGTCTTACGAATTATCGTCCTCTTTGGGTTGAAAGTCCCTAAGCCTCGCGAGAGAATTTTGTAATACCCGGCTTTTCAAGATATTACTATTTTAAATATAAATGACATTTTTGTAAATACGTCAAATCAAGCCCGTTTTATGAACAGAAGATTTCGTTGGGATCCTAATTATTAATATGGATTTTAAGAAATTTACGAGAATTTTCGGAGCAGTAACGCTTAATTCCGAGTAATTATGTTTCTCGTAATATAAAGGATGTTTTAGTAAAAATAGTAATTGTAGTCCGATTTGCGAACAGACAGTTTTATTGGGACCTTAATAATAAGTTGGACTTATTGGTGAAATAAGGAGATTTGGTGAAACCGAATAGTTAGCCGATTAACGAAACGAATGACGAAACAAATATAAAAACAAAGGAAGGGCAAAACGGTAATTTGCCAAAGTAAATTTATAAAATAAGAGAAAACTCTTTCTCTTCTTCATTTTCTTCTTCTATGCTTCCCGCGAACGCCAGAGAGAAAAGCTCTCTGCCAGCCGCGACGATCCGACGATTCCGGCCTCCGTTCTCCTCCGTTTCTCCTCCGTTCTTCGTGATTCTTCCTCCTCTCGCTACCCTAGGTATGAATCTACGATCTTAGAGTGTTTATTTCGATTTCTACGGAGTTGGAATAATTAGGGTTTCGTTTAGGTTTCGTTAAAAATCAAGATTTAGGGTTCGAAATTGATAGGTTGCTATAGTTTAAGGACGTATTGAACGTATTAAACGTTATTGGACGAAGTTAAATTGAATTGTGGAAAAATGTTAAATTTGAGAATTTAGGGATTTTCGAGAAAAGTTCGTAAGTTGTGATTTTGAACTATCGAGCATGAATTGGTCGTTTAAACGTCTCGATTAGCTAAGTTAAGAATTTAGAAAAATTCTTTAGTTAAGATTTGTAATTTGGACGTCAATAGCTTAAGTTAGTTTTAACGACGAATATCGTGTTTTGCCTCAGACACACGACTCTCGTGGACGAAGCTCGAGGTTCTGTGCGCTCAAGGTAAGTTCTCGTGACATACTCTGGCCGATTGGCCTACACCGTACTTCGATGTAGCGTCGAGGATCTCAATGGATTGTTTGTTTTAAATTGCTTTGGTCGGGTAGATAGGTTTATAATTGTTAAAGGTTATTCCATTTCGGTCTTGATGGTATGCATGTTGATTGTTTATTTTATGTTCATATCTGTTCATGCATCACGTATTTCAAATGCCATGAAAACGAATTTCCGCACAACGTTTTAAAGTGAATGCAAAGAAATGATGTCCCTACGGTATACAGTTTAAATGACCCTTCGGTATATAGTTTAAATGGCCCTTCGGTATACAGTTTATAGCAAAGCAAAGCAAAGCAAAGGAAAGTAAAGAAAAGCAAAGTAAAGAAAACAAAGCATGATTTATAAAGTCACATGCATAGCATTCATTTGCATTACTAGAGCTACACTAGAGCTTACTGAGATTTTTATCTCATAGATGTCTGTATGGTGTAGGTGTTTGCGAGGAAACAGGTGAGGACGAGCTTCCTCCTCCCGAGGCATGAGTTCAGTTGACGAAGGATGGTTGCGGTGGTGTGCTGGCGCAGTCGATACTCACCTAACCCATGGGGGATGTATGTGTAGGTTTTAAGGATTTTTTGGGATGTTATTGATGACTTTGTCTTGATAGAACATATTAGGTTGTTTGGGATCTGGTTAGCTGATAGACTGATGTTTTCAAAGTTTTATTGTAACGCCCCGAGTTTTCTGAACCCGGTTCGCTACATAAAGCTTGATCATGACTAAGAAATCTCTCTGTTTTTTTTTAAAAAAAACTTCGCCCGACAGTTAAATTTGACATTTTCTAAAAGCTCAAAATATTTAAATCTTGCAGCGAAAATTCGTTTAAACAAGAATAAAATTAACAAAGACCACGTTAAAAAAAACGTTAGAAATTTTAAGAAACAATCGATTAAGAAGCAAAGGTTCAACTCGTGAAAATACTTTAAAAATCAGAAAAGTCAAACTCGTCGTCCGCTTGAACAAAGTCAACAAAAGGAGAAGGCTTTTTGGAGACTTCATCCGGTCGCTAAACGACAAAACATAAATTTAGTCATCCGGTCAGTCTAACAGGGACATCCACCAGTCACTAAACGACAAAATATAAATTTAGTCATCCGGTCAGTCTAACAGGGACATCAACCGGTGATGTCATCCGGATGATCTCCTCATCCGAATGACTTTCTCTATATCAACCGGTGACGTCATCCAGATGATCTCCTCATCCGAATGACTTAACCCTTAATATCTGACGAGCAAAAGCTCGACATCAACGGGCGATTAAAACACTCGACATCATCCAATAGAAAAACAGGCACAACTCTAACTACAGACAGAAATTTTTCTTGCCTCTCCAAGACCTTTCAAAGACAATTCAAACCATTCCATTAATCAAATCCAGTAAAAACCAACTCTTAAAACTCAACAGGTTGCTAGAATTGATAATATTCAAAATATATTCGAAATACTAAAATCTCTACTGTCGTGAAAACTCGACCTACTCAGACTAGATCATTATCAACTAAACCTCAACATCTGCTGACACCAGTTAGCCCGCCTCAACAGTTTACCAAGCCGAGACATAGATGTACTCCTCCAACCACATCAATCATCTGTGCACTCAGGAAACTCACCTGCAGTGTCCTCAACACCTACATCACAAAACTCATCTATTAGCCTAATGCTAAGTAAGTAAAGCCAACAAGAAATGAAACAACGAAATATAAATTCCTAATATGCAATTTCTACTTTCTCAACTCAGTTGCTCATGCTTCGTTTCTGTTCAGATCCCCCTGTGAAATTGGAAGTTGGATCAACTCTCCCAAAGTACATACATCTCTGTCTCATTAAGGGGTGTATTAATTCCCTTAACAGTGAAACTGATTCTCCTGTTCAGATCCCCCTGTTAAATTGGAAGTTGGATTAGCTCTTTCAAAGTACATACATCCCTGTCTCATTAAGGGGTGGATTAATTCCCTTAATAGTGAAACTGATTTTCATGACTGTTTCAATATGTTCAATCCTTACCATGCCAATCATGCATTCAAATTCATTTTCGTATGTTTTAAAACATGATGCATAGAATACAGATTCACACAAGTAATCATAATCCTAACGTTTTGTGATGTAGGCCCGAAGGCACAAGCAAACTTCACTTACCTGGTCTCCTGGGAAGCTTGTTGAAACCTCTCCCTCGGGAGTTTGCTAAAATTTAGTTCCACAAATCGAACATTAATTTAAACTTTCGTCAAACTTCCTTCTAGCTACCCAGAAAGCTAAGGAAAATAGTTTGGAAGCCCTAATCGTAGTGCATTCCCGATTCAACTCATAAACCGAAACTAGCACTCACATACCGCATTCTCAAAACTTCATTTATCAACCCTCGACAGTTACAATGTAGCAAGAAATGGAAGCAAAACTCACCTAGTTCTGAGGAAATCGCTGGAGGGATCGAAGAGGGTCTCCTTTCGCGCTCTGCTAAGCTGAGGAGCTGAGAGTGGAAGAGGAAATGAAATGAAACAGTGGCTGCTACCTCATTAACACTTCCCTTAATACGTTATCCACAATATAAATTTGCAATTACCATCTTGCCCCTGCCTAGTCTCTTAATAACTTAATCAACATTTCACTCAATTTTAAACCATAAGATTATATACCTCCGTTTAATAACTTATTTTGATTTATATTGAAACCGGGTGTTACAATCTACCCTCCTTAAAAGAATTTTGTCCTCAAAATTCAGTACCTGAATAATTCTGGATGTTGGTCCATCATGTCCTGCTGGCGCTCCCAGGTTGTCTCTTCTACATTCTGGTTGTGCCATAAGACTTTCACTAGTGGAACCTCTTTGTTGCGTAATACCTTCACTGCGTAATCCAAGATCTTTACTGGTTTCTCTTCATAGGCAAAAGTAGGACAAATTTCGAGGTCTTGTTGTTCCATGATTTGGTTGGGATCCCTTATGCACTTTTTCAACATAGAAACATGGAATACGTCATGTATTCCTTCCATAGAAGCTGGTAGCTGCAACAGATAGGCTGCTCTCCCAACTCTTTTCAGAATAGTGAACGGTCCAATAAATCTGGGGTTCAACTTGCCTTTCTTCCCGAATCTGACAACTCCTTTAAATGGTGATACTTTAAGGAAAACTTCATCACCTACTTCAAACTCTAATTCTCTTCGTCTTTTATCAGCATAACTCTTCTGGCAGCTTTGAGCTGTCAAAATTCTCTGTCGGATGAGGGCAACCTTCTCTACAGTTTGTTGCACAATATTAGGACCAATCAATTGTGCTTCACCAACTTCATCCCAGTACAAAGGAGATCTGCATTTTCGTCCATATAAGGCTTCATACGGTGCCATTCCTATTGTTGCTTGAAAACTGTTATTGTAAGAGAACTCGACCAATGGTAAATATCTACTCCAAGATCCTTGAAAATCGAATACGCATGCTCGGAGCATATCTTCTAAGGTCTGAATAGTCCTCTCGGATTGTCCATCCGTTTGAGGGTGGAAGGCTGTGCTAAAATTGAGCTGTGTTCCCATAGCCTTGTGCAGACTTTTCCAAAACTTAGATGTAAATCTGGAGTCTCGGTTTGAAACTATTGAACTTGGAACTCCATGCAATCTGAAAATCTCTTGCATGTACAATTCAGCAAGCTCATCCATTGAGTAAGTTATCTTAATTGGCAGAAAATGAGCAGATTTGGTTAAACGGTCAACTATAACCCAGATTGCATCATGTCCCTTTGCTGTCCTAGGTAGTCCAACGACAAAATCCATTGTTATTTGTTCCCATTTCCATTCAGGAACTGGTAAAGGTTGCAATGTCCCTGAGGGTCTTTGATGTTCAGCCTTGACTTGCTGGCAGACCAGACATGACTCCACATACTCCGCCACACTTCTCTTCATACCTGGCCACCAATAATGTTGCTTAAGGTTTCTGTACATCTTTGTACTTCCAGGGTGAACTGAGAATCTGGAGGAATGTGCCTCAGATAGGATCTCCTTCCTAAGCTCAGTATCAGCCGGAACAAACCATCTATTTCGAAACTTGAGAATTCCATCAGCTGAGCAGTTGAAATCCGACTTATCAGTGGAATCTATGCACAACCTATACTTATTACTCTCAGTGTCATTCATTTGGACCTCCTTTATTTTCTCCAAAATAGTTGGCCTCAAAGACATGGCCGAAAGCATGGCTGACACACTTGGCACAGCTTCCAGGTTAAATCTTTGGAATTCTGTCTCTAAAGCTATCGGTATGTCTAGAGTCAAAGTAGAAACTAAAGGAGTCACTCTACTCAAAGCGTCTGCCACTACATTCGCCTTGCCAGGGTGGTACTTGATCTCAAAATCATAATCTTTGACAAACTCTAACCACCTACGTTGCCTCATATTCAGTTCTTTTTGCGTGAAGATGTACTTCAGGCTCTTATGATCCGAAAATATCTCACAGGATTGTCCATACAAGTAATGCCTCCAAATCTTAAGTGCAAATACAACTGCAGCTAATTCTAAGTCATGGGTAGGGTAGTTCTTCTCATGCGTTTTCAACTGTCTAGAGGCATAAGCTATTACTTTACCACCCTGCATTAACACACCACCAAGACCAATTTTGGAAGCATCACAGTAAATAATAAATTTACCATCTTCAGCTGGAAGGGTTAAAATTGGAGCATTGGTTAGTTTCTGTTTCAAGGTCATAAAACTATGTTCACATTCATCAGTCCATATATACTTCACATTCTTCCTGGTTAACTTAGTAAAGGGGCGTAGCGATCTTTGAAAATCCTTCAATGAACTTTCTGTAATACCCTGCAAGTCCAAGGAAACTTCTGATATCCGAAGCATTCTTCGGTTGGGGCCATCCCTTAACTGCTTGAACCTTAGCTGGATCCACAGATATACCATCTCCAGAGATGACTTGTCCTAAAAAGTGAACCTGGTCCAACCAAAATTCATACTTGGAAAATTTGGCATAAAGTTGGTGCTTTCTCAATACTTCTAACACTAAACTCAAATGTTTTGCATGCTCATCCTTAGTGCTAGAATAGATTAGGATGTCATCTATGAATACAATAACAAACTTGTCCAAATACTCGTGAAACACCCTATTCATGAGATCCATGAAGGCTGCTGGTGCGTTTGTCAAACCAAAATACATAACCAAAAACTCATAATGTCCATATCTTGTGCGAAAGGCAGTCTTTGGGATATCTTCAGATTTAACCTTCAACTAGTAATAACTGGACCTAAGGTCAATCTTAGAGAAAACTCTTGCACCCCTAAGTTGGTCAAATAAGTCATCAATCCTCGGCAAAGGGTATTTGTTTTTGACAGTTAACTTATTCAATTCCCTATAATCAATGCACATACGCATTGATCCATCTTTCTTTTTGACAAAAAGAACAGGTGCTCCCCATGGTGAAAAGCTAGGGCGTATGAACCCCTTCTCCAACAAATCCTCTAACTGTTTCTTCAATTCTTTAAGTTTTGTTGGTGCTAGTCTATATGGATTTTTGGACACAGGCTCGGCACCGGGGTAAACATCTACCACAAATTCAATTTCTCTATCTGGTGGCAAGCCGGGAAGGTCATCTAGGAATACTTCAGGGAAGTCCTGGACAACTAAGACATTCTTGGGACTTGATTTTTCTACTAGTTGTGTGTCTAAAACACTGGCCAAAAAGCACAAATACTCTTTGCATGGGGAGGGTCTACAATTGACAGAAGTCATTACAGTCATTTCCTTACTCTTCTTCAGAGCTTGGAAAGTATGGTTTAAACCTCAAGGGGGTTGAAAACTAACAATTCCAGTCCTACAATCTATTGTGGCATAATGCTTAAACAACCAATCCATTCCTAGGATTACGTCAAATCCCATTATATCCATAATAATGAGATCAGCAGGCAGACTCACGCTTCCTACTAGCACATCGCTGTCAAGCATCACTTGGTCAGAGTGCATGCGTTCACCAGAAGGCAATGCAACATTAAACACATGCAGGGAAGGGGTAAACGGCACATCTAACTTAACAGCAAATGCATATGCTATAAATGAATGCGTTGCACCAGAATCTATCAAAGTAAAAGCAGGCACAGAGTTGATCAGTATAGTACCTGACACTACAGCAGGCTGTTCTTCACCCGACTCCGTCATGGAGAATATTCTTGGTTTGATCATAGCAGGGCCATTCTTAGGAATTGGACAGTCTCTGCTAATATGGACGATTTTGTTACAATTATAGCACCTGGTGATTCTAGGCTTCGAGCACTCCTTGACCGTGTGTCCAACCTCCTCACAGTTGAAACACTTTCCCAAGCCCAGTCTGCATTCTCCCGGGTGGTACTTCAGACACTTAGGACATTGGGGAAATTTCCTGACGTTCTGCACCTTTCCCCCTGATCCTTGGCTATTTTGGCCTTCAATTGGCCTCTTCGTTCCCCTTTGCTGGTGTGGCTGGTTAAACCTTTGTGGGACCTCCTTTGGTTTAGCACACTTCCCTTCAGCTTCTTCCACTTCCAGAGCAGTGGACACAACTTCACTGAACGTTAAACCTTTAATGCCACAGAATTTGACTCCTCGATAAATCTCCGGCTTCAGTCCATGCACGATTTGAACATCTTATCCTCGTCCTTATGAGCAAAATGTCCAGCAAACCTGGACAAGGACTCAAATTGCCTACTATACTCTGCCACCGACCCTGTCTGCTTCAAATTCAGAAATTCCAACTTCTTTGCGATTTGGACAGTGCTGTTGAAATATTTCCCATAGAAAATATCCTTGAATTGTGACCAAGGCATTGACAAAACATCTGTGGTGGTCTCTATTGTTTCCCACCAGAGTTGAGCTTCACCAGCTAGATGAAAGGTTGCCAGCGTGACCTTGTCTTCTTCTCCTATGTTGGCACACCTAAACATACTTTCGATCTTTCTAAGCCATCCTTCAGCAACAACAGGATCAGATGACTGACCATCAAACGTGGGTGGTCTTAGTCTCCGGAATCTATCTCCAGAATGTTCACTTCTAGAACCCGAGTTGGCATTTCCTTGTGCTTCTCTGTTCAACAACACTCCTAATTGATCAGACTGTTGATGCACTATATCAGTCTGCTGACGCATCAATTCTGTCAGCTGCCTAATCACACTAGGCTCCTCCTCGCCTCTCACATTTGGCACTTCTCTAGGCACTCTAGGTCTCCCTGGGCGTCTGGCCATTATACTAAATTCCTGTACAGGGTTAGTCACACTCTTAAGTATCTATCAACTAAGGGTAATGTAAACACTTACAGTTGTTGAAGTACTTCCATGCAACGACCGGCACTGATGAGTAATCTTTTGAACAGTTTAACTGAATGTCTCTGATACCACACTGTAACGCCCCGAGTTTTCTGAACCCGGTTCGCTACATAAAGCTTGATCATGACTAAGAAATCTCTCTTTTTTTTTAAAAAATAAACTTTGCCCGACAGTTAAATTTGACATTTTCTAAAAGCTCAAAATATTTAAATCTTGCAGCGGAAATTCGTTTAAACAAGAATAAAATTAACAAAGACCACGTTAAAAAAAACGTTAGAAATCTTAAGAAACAATCGATTAAGAAGCAAAGGTTTAACTCGTGAAAATACTTTAAAAATCAGAAAAGTCAAACTCGTCGTCCGCTTGAACAAAGTCAACAAAAGGAGAAGGCTTTTTGGAGACTTGATCCGGTTGCTAAACGACAAAACATAAATTTAGTCATCCGATCAGTCTAACAGGGACATCCACCGGTCACTAAACGACAAAATATAAATTTAGTCATCCGGTCAGTCTAACAGGGACATCCACCGGTCACTAAACGAAAAAATATAAATTTAGTCATCCGGTCAGTCTAACAGGGACATCAACCGGTGAAATCATCCGGATGATCTCCTCATCCGAATGACTTTCTCTATATCAACCGGTGACGTCATCCGGATGATCTCCTCATCCGAATGACTTAACCCTTAATATCTGACGAGCAAAAGCTCGACATCAACGGGCGACTAAAACACTCGACATCATCCGATAGAAAAACAGGCACAACTCTAACTACAGACAGAAATTTTTCTTGCCTCTCCAAGACCTTTCAAAGACAATTCAAACCATTCCATTAATCAAATCCAGTAAAAACCAACTCTTAAAACTCAACAGGTTGCTAGAATTGATAATATTCAAAATATATTCGAAATACTAAAATCTCTACTGTCGTGAAAACTCGACCTACTCAGACTAGATCATTATCAACTAAACCTCAACATCTGCTGACACCAGTTAGCCCGCCTCAACAGTTTACCAAGCCGAGATATGGATGTACTCCTCCAACCACATCAATCATCTGTGCACTCAGGAAACTCACCTGCAGTGTCCTCAACACCTACATCACAAAACTCATCTATTAGCCTAATGCTAAGTAAGTAAAGCCAACAAGAAATGAAACAACGAAATATAAATTCCTAATATGCAATTTCTACTTTCTCAACTCAGTTGCTTATGCTTCGTTTCTGTTCAGATCCCCCTGTGAAATTGGGAGTTGGATCAACTCTCCCAAAGTACATACATCCTTGTCTCATTAAGGGGTGGATTAATTCCCTTAACAGTGAAATTGATTCTCCTGTTCAGATCCCCCTGTTAAATTGGAAGTTGGATCAGCTCTTCCAAAGTACATACATCCCTGTCTCATTAAGGGGTGGATTAATTCCCTTAACAGTGAAAATGATTTTCATGACTGTTTCAATATGTTCAATCCTTACCATGCCAATCATGCATTCAAATTCATTTTCGTATGTTTTAAAACATGATGCATAGAATACAGATTCACACAAGTAATCATAATCCTAACGTTTTGTGATGTAGGCCCGAAGGCACAAGCAAACTTCACTTACCTGGTCTCCTGGGAAGCTTGTTGAAACCTCTCCCTCTGGAGTTTGCTCAAACCTAGTTCCACAAATCGAACATTAATTTAAACTTTCGTCAAACTTCCTTCTAGCTACCCAGAAAGCTAAGAAAAATAGTTTGGAAGCCCTAATCGTAGTGCATTCCCGATTCAACTCATAAACCGAAACTAGCACTCACATACCGTATTCTCAAAACTTCATTTATCAACCCTCGACAGTTACAATGTAGCAAGAAATGGAAGCAAAACTCACCTAGTTCTGAGGAAATCGCTGGAGGGATCGAAGAGGGTCTCCTATCGCGCTCTGCTAAGCTGAGGAGCTGAGAGTGGAAGAGGAAATGAAATGAAACAGTGGCGGCTACCTCATTAACACTTCCCTTAAATACGTTATCCACAATATAAATTTGCAATTACCATCTTGCCCCTGCCTAGTCTCTTAATAACCTAATCAACATTTCACTCAATTTTAAACCATAAGATTATATACCTCCGTTTAATAACTTATTTTGATTTATATTGAAACCGGGTGTTACATTTATAAACCGTATTTGTAAAATGTTTTATTAAAGCTTTTAATTGCACGTTATAGAAATCGTTTGAAATGGTTTAGGTTTGATATGGATATGCTCGAGTTTTAGAGCTATCCACGCGGTTGGATTCCGCAAAGTCCGCTGCAAGTTGGTCGAGTTTAGGAAACGTTTTGGTTGGATTTAAGATATAGTTTCATGGTGTTGATGGATAAGAAAAATGGTAAGAATGTATTAAGTTTACTCTCTGGAGTCGGATTCCAGAGAGTTGCATTGAAGTGTTTATTCCAGGTAGCTCAAAAGTGTTTGCTCTCTAGAATTTGTAAAGGAAATGGTAGGCGACTGGGCGCCATGTGACGAGGGGCGACTAGCGCCCGATCGCCAGGCACCAAACGCTACCAGCGACTGATCACTGGTAGCGTGCCAGCGACTGATCGCTGGGCAGACAAGGCTGCTCAGCGATCGAGCGCTGAGACCAATCGCTGATGCAGCGATTGGTCGCTGCTCATCCATCCTCAGCAGAATGACACTTCTGCCCTCTCTTCTGTTTTAATTGAAATTAGTTTGACATATAGTTTTATTTAATGGTTTCAATTGTTTTAAATGGTTTTATACTAATTGTTTTCGATTTCGGTTTAGGTTACGCTATTAGTATAGAGTTTATTTAAAGTGCGATTGATCGATCGCTGTACATCATTGTGGCGATCGATCTCCATGAAAAATGGAGATCGATCGCCAATATAAATACAAAAGTCAGCGATCGATCTCCAAGAAAAATGGAGATCGATCGCTAGCTATAAAGTGGCAAGCGCACTGTTCACGCACTGTTCACTGTTACTGTTCACAGGTACTGTTCACGGCACTGTTCACGGGCACTGTTCATGGCACTGTTCACCGAAAAAAAAAAAAATAATAAACATAAAAATAATTTGTTTTTAATGGTTTTTATTTAATTGTTTAATTTTTAAATGTTTATTTAAAATGATTTGTGTTTTGTTTTATTATAAAATAGATTACGGTTTATTGAGATAAAAAAAAAATATATAAATATATAGGTACGGGAACCTGGGTACAGTATTAGGGTCGTGACAAATTTAATGCTCGGGGTACTATAGTCCGGCCGGTGAGAGCCCGAGAATTTGTACGGATTTGTTATAGTTATACATGTAGGGTTGGATTGAGCATGTGTTGTGCATTTTTAACAAATATCATTGATTGTTAAATAATGCGTTGGATTTTCATTGAATGATGATTTTACATGCAAATTCTATTAACATTGCATTGGATTTTAGTTGTTGAAATTGATTTCTCACTAATCGATTTATAGCATGCATTTTTATGAAAATGACATGTTTTGTTTTAAACTCAAATAATGTTTTCACTTTGATTTCTAAAAAGAGTATGGTAGCATGGGTTGAAGATTGAGCTTGAATTGTGTGGATAGATCCAAAGTTAGCTATTCTAGCTATTAGATTTATTTGTTGGGCCATTGGCTCATTATATGGATTATCTTTATTTTTCAAATAGGGAAGGCGTTTACCAAGACCGGAAAGCCAAGGCAAGGTAAAAATACAAAGAGGCATAGGTCTGGGGTTTGGGGTCTGTGGAAAGTCACCTAACGTGACTGTTGTGTAATTTATATTTTTATTCGCTTCAGCTAGAGTATTCTGATGATGATGTAATTGGTGATGTAGATATTTCAATTTATGAAATATATAGTTGGAATAAATTGAGGATGATCCTATTTCAAGATGCCAAATAGGATTGTGTGGTCAACGTTTCCAATTAGGGAACATCTGCATGTTTGACTTGGAAGTCGTGGTCTTTGTTGACCAGGTCGTCGTCGTTGTCGCTGGTTTGAAATAATCTCACCTTGAGAATCCTATCCGTTGGGATCCGACTGGGGCCGGGTCGGGTCCTGGAAAGTCCACTTTAACATTCCATGGTCAATTTATACATTAAAAACCAATAACCAACTCAGATTTATCCAAACCGAACTGCCCTCAAAAGTTTTTTTAAAATTTTGCCTCAACTTTGAAAATTCATAACTTTCTCTACAAATATCGAAATGACTTGATTCCAAAAGATATAACTTTCTTAAAGTGTCTAGTTTAACATACCAAAACAATTTTTAAAATGGAAAATATAGATTGCCCGAATAGAGCAAAATCCAAGCTGACCTATTTTGTCAATTTCTTCAAACCTTAACCAAACTCTAAATCTTTTCCAATACAACTACATACATGCTTCCATAACATGGTTAAGCATCCATTAGGAGAAAAATCAGCAAGGGATAGAAATTTTTGTGCTTCATTTAGGGTTTACTAAGCCTCCATAACATTTCATAAAACCCATTGAAATAAACACCAAAATCCAACATTTAGAGCTATAATTTAGAAACTCATTCAAAGAACACTTAAATCTCACCTTTATGAAGCGAGAGAGAAGAAAAATCCAAAGAAGGAGGGGCTGGAGCTTCAGCCTTTTACCCAGAACCGAGCAAGAGAGAGCTCGGGCGTGAGGGATAAAATCGTGAGGGAGAGGAGGGCTTGGCGCAGGAGAAAACCAAAACGAGAGAGGGAGAGGAGAGAGCTGAAAACCATGAGCTACTAGAGGAGAAAGAAAATCGCAGAGAGGGAGAGGAGAGGTTTGTTGGTGGCTGGAAGAAAATGATGAGGGAGAGAGAAAAAAATGAGGGTGGCTTTAATGGGTTTTTACCCTTTTACCCTTTCAACTTAAATTTTAACCTATTCCATAATATTTTTTCCCCCAAAAATTTAATGTTAGTTCAACATAAATTATTAAATACAGAAATTAACTTGTAGGGTAAAATTTCGAGTGTTACATTTTCTCTCTCTCCTAGTTTAGACAAGAATAATCATAATGAAGGAGCTTGTTCGACATATAAAAAGTGAAGAGTCAGATTTGGATGCAGAGAAACCCCAATAGAGAAGAGCATTATAGAGTTTGGTATAATAGGTGCGAGGAGACTGCTTAAGACCTTATAGTGCTTTATGCAGGAGACATACAACCGAGGGATGAGATGAACTGATGAAACCAGGAGGTTGCTGTAACACCCGGTTTCATTGAACAAATTTACTTAACCAACTTGTAGTGTACGTTTTATGGATAAAATTGGGAGAATTAGTGATTAGGTTAATAAATGATCAAGTAATGGCATAATGGTAAATAGAGAATTATAGTGATAACCTATTTAAGGAAAGAGGTTTTGTGATTAATGCACTGTAGCCGCCACTATTTTTCCATATTCTCTCTCGGTAGTCAGCTCAAGCTCAGCAGAGCTCTCAAGGCGATTCCCTCTCCGATTTTACCCCAAACTAGGTGAGTCTACTTCGATTTCGAGTTACATTGTAACTAATGATGGTAGAGAGGAGTATAGATGTGAGCTTTGGTGAATGCTGTAGGTAGGGGTTAGTTTCGATTTTGTGGTGAATCAGGAATGTATTATGTATAGAACTCCCAAACTAGATTCCTTAGATTTCTGGACAGATTAGAATGAGGTTTAGTAAAAATCTAATTGATATTCTGTTTATGACTTAGGTGAGCAAGACTTCCGAAGTAGTTTGAAACTGAGTATTTCCAAGAAGCCAGGTAAGTGGAGTATGCATGAGCCTTCGGGCCTACATCACAAAACAGTAGGTTATGTATGTTTGAATTTGTCTGTATGGTATGCATCATATTTTGAAAGAATACGAAAATGAATTTACATGTATTGGTTTGGTGAGAAATGAACAGATTGCAACAGATAAACTATTAAGGGAACTAATCTGCCCCTTAACTTATTAAGAGGATGTATGCTTTGGGAAAATTGATCTGCATCCCAATAGAATTTAGGATCAGATCAGCTATTAAGGGAACTGATCCGCCCCTTAACTTATGAAGAGGATGTATGACTTTGGGAAAAATGATCCAACTCCCAATGGAACCAAGGGATCAGATCAGAGAAAGAACGTGAATGCAACTGAAATGTGAAAGTAGAAACTGCATGACTAGAATTTATGTTTCAGCATATCATTTTGTTATTGCTTTACTTACTTAGTATTAGGCTAATAGATGAGTTTTGTGATGTAGGTGAAGAAGCTTCAGAAGACGTGTTCTCTGAGCATGTTGAGGACTAGGCTGGTTGGGGGAGCACCAGTTAGGTGTGCTGTTGAACCGAGAGGTACAAGGAAGTGCCAACTTGAGCTCCAGCAGTGAGCATTCGGGAGACCGATTCCGGAGGCTACAGCCACCCACATTTGATGGAAAGTCGTCCAATCCGATTATTGCTGAGGAGTGGCTTAGGAAGATTGAGAGCATGTTCAGATATGCCAACATCGGAGAAGGAGACAAAGTCAATCTAGCAACGTTCCATTTGGTTGGGGACGCTCAACTTTGATGGGAAACCATAGAGACCACCACTGATGTTCTGGCTATGTCCTGGTCTCAGTTCAAGGAGGTTTTCTATGAGAAATATTTTAACAGCACAGTCCAGGCTGCAAAGAAAGTTGAGTTTTTGAATTTGAAACAAATAGGGTCTGTAGCTGAGTACAGTAGGCAATTCGAGTCCCTGTCCAGGTTTGCTGGACATTTTGTTCACAAGAATGAGGATAAGATGTTTCAGTTTGTGCATGGACTAAAGCCCGAAATCTACAGAGGAGTAAAATTTTGTGGTATTAAAAGTTTGTCCTTCAGTGAAGTTGTATCCACAATGTTGGAGGTGGAAGAAGCGGAGATGAAGTGTGCTGGGCTAAAGGAAGCCCCACGAAAGTTTATCCAGCCACACCCGTAGAGAGGAATGAAGAGGCAAACTGAAGGTCAGAATAACCAGGGAATAGGAAAGAAGGTGCAGGACACCAGGAAGTTTCCCTAGTGCCTGAAGTGTTTGAAAGGTCATCTGGGCGAATGCAGGTTCGGGACGGGAAAGTGTTTCAACTGTGAGGAAGTTGGACACACATACAGGGATTGCCCGAATCCCAGAATTACCCGATGCTTCAACTGTAACAAAGTCGGCCATATTAACAGAGACTGTCCAGCTCTGAAGAGAGGTCCTTCTAAGATTAAGCCAAGAATATTCTCCATGTTGGAGTCGGGCGATGAGGAACAATCCGCCGTTGTGTCAGGTACCATTTTGATCAACTCTATACCTGCTTTTACTTTAATAGATTCTGGTGCAACACACTCGTTTATAGCGTATGCGTTTGTTGTCAAGTTAGATGTACAGTTTACCCCTATTGAGCATGTATTTAACATCGCGTTACCCTCTGGTGAGCGAATGCACTCTAACCAAGTGATGTTTGATAGTGTCGTGTTGGTAGGAAACAAGAATTTACCTGCTGATCTCATCATTATGGATATAATGAGATTTGATGTAATCTTAGGAATGGATTGGTTGTTCAAGCATTATGCCACAATTGATTGTAGGACTGGGGTAGTTAGTTTTCAACCCTCTGGTGGTTTGATGCATGCCTTTCAAGTCTCGAAGAAGAGTAAGGGGATGTCTGTTATGACCTCTGTCAATGCTAGACCTTCCCCATGCGGGGAGTATTTGTGCTTTTTGGCTTGTGTTCTAGACACACAGCTAGTAGGAAAACCGAGTCCTCAAAATGTCTTGATTGTCCAAGACTTTCCTGAAGTATTTTTAGATGACCTTCCTGGCTTGCCGCCAGATAGGGAAATTGAATTTGTTGTAGATGTTTATCTGGGCGCTGAGCCTGTATCTAAGAACCCCTATAGATTAACACCTACGGAGCTTAAGGAACTAAAGAAACAGTTGGAGGAATTATTGGATAAAGGGTTCATACTGTAACACCCAAGATACGACTAGGTAATTTTCCTAACTATATTAACGGTCATGAATATTTAATCTTCGCAGTTTAGAATTTTATGACAAGTTTAATTATTTACATGTGGGTTTTAAACTAGGTTGAGTGGCAATATTGTAATATTGGAAGTTGAGATCAGTATATAAAGAAAAAGGAAAAGTTTTAAATTTCACTCAAGCCACTGTAGCCGACATCTTCTACTCTCGGCGATTTCTCCTTCCCCGAGCTCGCACCCTGCCTGCCAGCAATCTCCCTTCGACGACTGGTTTTCCCCGCCATTTCCTGGATACTCTACGCCCGAGGTATGAGTTGTCAATGTAGTTATCTGTTAGTTGATTAGCCCTGCCTTCTGCTTGGCATTGTAGTTTTGGACTTTTCCAATGGCCGACTAATAATAAGGATATCTAAAATCTGAGAGTTGTAGTGTTATTTCCCGAATCGATTATGGACATTTTAGATTAATCAATAGTCGAATCTGTCGGTCTTGTTTTTGGGATTTCAGACTACACTGAGTATTAGACTAAGGAAACTCGGGAATGACTTTAACTAATAGATCCTAGGATGATTTATGAGTAGAGTTTTAGGATTTTGATTTAACTACTGTAATGCACATGTTTTAGGTGAAGAAGTTGAAGAGAAAAGGTTCAGATTGCTAAGGAGACCAGGTAAGTGGATGTATTAAGATTTCTGGCCACTAGGGCCCTACACCACAAGGATACTAGGAAAAATTGTTGAAATGTTTGTCTGATGATTATGACTAGTAGTTTGCTATGATATGAAGTATTTGAGCAGGAAAAGTTTAAGTTACATGATGTTTTTACTCGTTCATATAGTATGACATTCCTCTGTGAAATTCGCGTCCATGCATTATGAGCTTGTTTATGATTAAGTTAAGAACATGAAAAACAAATGTAAGCATGATTAAGCGCAGAACGGGGGAAATGAGTATGATATGTTTACAAGGCTTAAGTAAGGCTCGCGAATTCTCCCACGGGTGGAGGCCGAGTTGATGATTAGTATGGCTCGCGAATTCTCCCACGGGTGGAGGCCGAGTTGATGATAAGTACGGTTCGCGAATTCCCACGGGTGGAGGCCGAGTTGATGATTAGTATGGCTCGCGAATTCTCCCACGGGTGGAGGCCGAGTTGATGATTAGTATGGCTCGCGAATTCTCCCACGGGTGGAGGCCGAGTTGATGATTAGTATGGCTCGCGAATTCTCCCACGGGTGGAGGCCGAGTTGATGATTAGTATGGCTCGCGAATTCTCCCACGGGTGGAGGCCGAGTTGATGATTAGTATGGCTCGCGAATTCTCCCACGGGTGGAGGCCGAGTTGATGATTAGTATGGCTCGCGAATTCTCCCACGGGTGGAGGCCGAGTTGATGATTAGTATGGCTCGCGAATTCTCCCACGGGTGGAGGCCGAGTTGATGATTAGTATGGCTCGCGAATTCTCCCACGGGTGGAGGCCGAGTTGATGATTAGTATGGCTCGCGAATTCTCCCACGGGTGGAGGCCGAGTTGATGATTAGTATGGCTCGCGAATTCTCCCACGGGTGGAGGCCGAGTTGATGATTAGTATGGCTCGCGAATTCTCCCACGGGTGGAGGCCGAGTTGATGATTAGTATGGCTCGCGAATTCTCCCACGGGTGGAGGCCGAGTTGATGATTAGTATGGCTCGCGAATTCTCCCACGGGTGGAGGCCGAGTTGATGATTAGTATGGCTCGCGAATTCTCCCACGGGTGGAGGCCGAGTTGATGATTAGTATGGCTCGCGAATTCTCCCACGGGTGGAGGCCGAGTTGATGATTAGTATGGCTCGCGAATTCTCCCACGGGTGGAGGCCGAGTTGATGATTAGTATGGCTCGCGAATTCTCCCACGGGTGGAGGCCGAGTTGATGATTAGTATGGCTCGCGAATTCTCCCACGGGTGGAGGCCGAGTTGATGATTAGTATGGCTCGCGAATTCTCCCACGGGTGGAGGCCGAGTTGATGATTAGTATGGCTCGCGAATTCTCCCACGGGTGGAGGCCGAGTTGATGATTAGTATGGCTCGCGAATTCTCCCACGGGTGGAGACCGGATTGGCAGGAAAAACTCGCGAATCCTCACACTGGTGGAGGCCGAGTTTATACTGCACAACAGTTCGCGAATCCTCCCGCCGGAGGAGGCCGAGCTAGTCGTTACTATGATTGCCCGACTGGCAAATGATTATGTACCCCTATCTTTCTCCCTCGTTTCCTGCCTTAATACATGCTAAGTAAATGATGAAAATAAGCATGAATGAAGAAAGATTTATGAACTTATGTTTCTTTAATTTGTACACTCATGTATGTCTGTCAGCATGCATTCCTTACTAAGCATTAGGCTTATAGTTAAACCTTATGGTGTAGGTGAAGAGTTTACAGGTGAGGACACCAAGTTTAATGAAGAAGTTTAAGACTGGTAGCTGGAGATTGCTCAGAATGACAGTGCAAGGCTGGATGGGCGATTAAGACCCCTGGTTATGCTCATAGTATGTCAATGAAGTTTATGTTGAACAGATGTCTAAGTAGAGTAGGTTTTCTTTTAACAATGAGATTAGAATCTGATTGATTAAACTTCAGAGTCTAAAAAAATGATTTTAAGGATTATTGAATGGTCTGTTTTGCTGAAGTCTTCCGCTACGTTTATTCCGAACGAGTCTCTAATTTTCTATACGTATGAATGTTGAGTCATTGAAATTTGAAGTCTGTGAAGACTAAGTCTATCGGATGATGTCGAGTGTTTTAGTCATCCGGTGATGTCGAGTGTTTTGCTCGCCGGATGATAAGGGTTAAGTCGTTTGTCGTATAGTCACCGGATGATGCGGGTATTTACAATACCGGGCGATGCGAGTGTTATTTTGTCGTCTAGCGCCCGGTGGATGAAGTGTATTTCCTTCACCGGATGATGTGAGTGTTTTCTTGTTGTTTAGTGACCGGATGATGTAGAGTATTTCTTCGCCGGAAGAGGAAAGATGTTATCTTGTCGTCTAGTGACCGGTGGAGGAAGTGTAGTTATTCACCGGATGATGTAGACGATGTTTGTCGTTTAGTGGCCGAGTGTGATTTAATAAGTCATGTGCGATGCACGTGCCCACCGGATGATGTTTCTTATCTAGTGAGATTTTAAAGAGTCACGTGTTTGACTCGTGTTCACCGGTGGATGTCCACTACTGGGCGACGTTTTAATTGAACATGTAAAACCCACGTGCCCACCGGAAGATATCTTCTATTAGGCGATGATAAGTGAGTCACGTAGAGTACACGTGATAAATCGGATGGGGCACACCCTGCCAGCCGATGCATGCAAATCCATGCAAACCCGAGTAGAATCATGTTAGGTGATTTGAGGGCATTTCCTCCCTATCCGATTATGTTTTGGAACTAAAGATCGAGCTTAATCGACTGATCCTGTCGATGAATGAGTTATTAGAAACATGAAGGAGTCAAGTTCAAGTTCTAAGTTTTAAAAAAAAAAAAAAAAAAAAAAAAAAAAAAAAAAAAAAAAAAAAAAAAAAAAAAAAAAAAAAAAAAAAAAAAAAAAAAAAAAAAAAAAAAAAAAAAAAAAAAAAAAAAAAAAAAAAAAAAAAAAAAAAAAAAAAAAAAAAAAAAAAAAAAAAAAAAAAAAAAAAAAAAAAAAAAAAAAAAAAAAAAAAAAAAAAAAAAAAAAAAAAAAAAAAAAAAAAAAAAAAAAAAAAAAAAAAAAAAAAAAAAAAAAAAAAAAAAAAAAAAAAAAAAAAAAAAAAAAAAAAAAAAAAAAAAAAAAAAAAAAAAAAAAAAAAAAAAAAAAAAAAAAAAAAAAAAAAAAAAAAAAAAAAAAAAAAAAAAAAAAAAAAAAAAAAAAAAAAAAAAAAAAAAAAAAAAAAAAAAAAAAAAAAAAAAAAAAAAAAAAAAAAAAAAAAAAAAAAAAAAAAAAAAAAAAAAAAAAAAAAAAAAAAAAAAAAAAAAAAAAAAAAAAAAAAAAAAAAAATAATGATCACGATTGTCATGTTTACGTGGCGATCCCATCGGGGTCGTTACACATACGCCCAATCTTTTCACCGTGGGGTGCACCTGTTCTTTTTGTCAAAAAGAAGGATGGATCAATGCGTATGTGCATTGATTATCGGGAATTGAATAAGTTAACTATCAAGAACAAGTATCCATTGCCAATGATTGATGATTTGTTCGACCAGCTTAAGGGTGCGCATGTTTTCTCTAAGATTGACCTAAGGTCCGGTTATTACCAATTGAAAGTAAAATCAGAAGATATTCCTAAGACAACCTTTCGCACAAGATATGGACATTATTAGTTTTTGGTTATGTCTTTTGGTTTGACTAATGCACCAGCAGCGTTCATGGATTTTATGAATAGGGTGTTTCATGAGTATTTGGATAAGTTTTTCATAGTATTTATTGATGATATACTAATCTACTCATGTACAATGGATGATCATGCAAAACATTTGAGCTTGGTGTTAGGATTACTAAGGCAGCACCAACTTTATACAAAGTTTTCCAAGTGTGAGTTTTGGTTGAACAGAATTCACTTTTTAGGTCATGTGATCTCGGGTGATGGGATATATGTTGATCCAGCCAAGGTTCAAGCAGTTAAGGAATGACTCCAGCCCAAGAATGCCACTGATTTGGAGTTTCCTTGGATTGGCAGGATATTACAGGAAATTTATTGAAGGATTCTCGAAGATTGTAACACCCCTCACTCGGTTAACAAGGAAAAAACATTAAGTATGCTTGGACAGAGGAATGTGAAACCAGTTTCTAGACCTTGAAATTGAAATTGACCAATGCCCCTATATTGACACTACCCGATGATAATGGAAAGTTTAGCATTTATTGTGATGCTTCAAAGGTTGGTCTTGGTTGTGTGTTAATGCAAGAAGGAAAGGTAATAGCCTATGCTTCTAGACAGTTGAAAACACACGAGAAGAATTACCCTACACACGACTTAGAATTAGCTGTAGTAGTTTTTACACTAAAGATTTGGAGGCATTACCTGTATGGACAGTCTTGTGAGATATTTTCGGACCATAAAAGTCTGAAGTATATTTTCACACAAAAGGAATTAAACATGAGGCAACGTAGATGGTTGGAGTTCGTCAAAGACTATGACATTGAGATTAAATACCACCCCAGCAAGGCGAATGTAGTGGCTGATGCTTTGAGTAGAGTAACGACTTCAGCCTCTGCATTGATTCTTGATATACCGATAACCTTAGAGACTGAATTACAAGGATTTAACCTTGAGGTAGTGTCCAGTGTGTCAGCTATGCTTTCTGCCATTTCCTTGAGGCCTACTATTTTGGAGAAAATAAAGGAAGTCCAGGTGGATGATGTGGAATGTGATAAGTATAGGTCATTCGTGAATTCTACTGATGTGTCAGATTTTAACTGTTCTGTTGATGGAATTCTCAAGTTTCGAAATAGATGGTTTGTTCCGGCCAATAAAGAACTCCGTGAAGAGATCCTTTCAGAAGCTCATTCTTCTAGATTCTCCATTCATCCTGGAAGTACAAAAATGTACAGAGACCTTAAACAACATTATTAGTGGCCAGGTATGAAAAGAAGTGTGGCAGAGTATGTAGGATCGTGTCTTATTTGCCAACAGGTTAAAGCTAAACATCAGAGACCTGTAGGAACATTACAACCTTTGCCTGTCCCCGAATGGAAATGGGAGCAAATAACGATGCATTTTGTGGTAGGATTGCCTAGGACAACGAGAGGACATGATGCAATTTGGGTCATTGTGGATCGTCTAACCAAATCCGCCCATTTTCTGCCTATAAAGATAACATACTCGATGGATCAACTTGCTGAGTTATATGTGCAAGAGATTGTTAGACTGCATGGGGTTCCAAGCACTATAGTTTCAGACCGAGACTCTAAATTTACATCTAAGTTCTGGAAGAGTTTACACAAGGCTATGGGTACGCAACTTAATTTCAGCACAGCTTTTCACCCTCAAATAGATGGACAATCCGAGAGAACTATTCAGACCTTAGAAGATATGCTTCGTGCATGCATATTAGATTTTCAAGGATCTTGGAGTAAATATTTATCATTGGTGGAGTTTTCTTATAATAACAGTTTTCAGGCAACTATCGACATGGCACCATATGAAGCATTGTATGGACGAAAATGTAGATCTCCCTTGTATTGGGATGAAGTTGGTGAAGCAAGTTTGATTGGGCCTGACATTGTGCAACAGACCGTGTAGAAGATTGCCCTCATCCGACAGAGAATTTTAGCAGCTCAGAGTCGACAGAAGAGTTATGCTGATCGTAGACGTAAAGAGTTGGAGTTTGAGGTAGGTAATGAAGTTTTTCTTAAGGTATCACCACTCAAAGGAGTTGTGAGATTTGGAAAGAGAGGCAAATTGAACCCCAGGTATATTGGACCTTTCTCGATCATGAAGAGGATCGGAAAGACAGCATATGAGTTACAATTGCCAGCCTCTATGGAAGGGATTCACAATGTGTTTGTAACGCCCCGAGTTATCTGAACCCGGTTCGCTACACAAAATACTGAACCGAACTATGGCTTTTTGAGAAAATTTTAAAATTTCATTCAATGATTAAGATTTGACTCTTAAAACGTTGAAACTTGCAGCGGAAAAATCATCGTATAAAAACAATATTTATTAAATAGTTAAAATATTCAAGACAGTTGGTTGAAAGAGAAAAGAAAATAGAACACATCGACCGATCACTAAACGACAAAAGTCTTTTACTTACAAACAGAACAGAACACCTCGACCGGTCACTAAATGACAAAACACCCTTACCGCACAGACCACGTGATATCCATGCGATTGTAATAATTCGGCAGACGACGTCTACCGCTCACAAACGACAAACACTCTCAGCCTACATCTTCTGATTACAAAACGACAAGGCTACTAAAGACTTATGCCGAAGACATCTACCGATGGCTTCTACTGGAGACATCTTCCGATGGCTTCTACTGAAGACATCTTCCGATTACAAAATGACAAAATTCTTCCTACATCTTCTGATAGATATAATACTGGACATCACCTGGTCACAAAACGACAAATTCTAATACTCACTTCCACCGATGGACTACATCCATCGATAGACAAAACTCTCGACTTCTACCGATAGACATCTTCTACCGATATATCAAAAATACTCAACATCTGCCGATAGACAACATCTACCGAATGATCAAAACACTCAACAAAAACGGCATAGCAACAATTTCACTCTAAACAGAGAAAACTCCGACCACCAAAAGAACTTGAGCATTTTACTAAAACCGTTCAAAACTACTTAAATCCGTGTACTACTCCAAAATTTGGTAAAAACCACTATTAGAACTAACAGAGTATCATTATCAGAAAAAGTCTCAAATTGTATTCAAAACATCAAAACCACTACTGCCACTAAAACTCTCAACATATTTAAATTGAATCATGGTTCACTAAACCTTCTCATCTACTGACACCAGTTAAACCGCCCCATCAGTTCACCAAGTCGAGGCATGAATGTGCTCCCCCAACCAGCCTATTCCTCAACATGCTCAGAAAACACACTTGCAGTCACTTCTTCACCTACATCACAAAACTCATCTATTAGCCTAATTCTAAGTAAGTAAAGCAATAATGAAATGGAATACTGAAATATAAATTCCTAAACATGCAGTTTCTATTTTCTCATCTCAGTTGCATATGCATTCGTTTCTGATCTGATCCCCCTATGAAATTGAGAGTTGGATCACTTCTCCCAAAGTCATACATCTTCTCTCTCGATTAAGAGGCAGATTAGTTCCCTTAACAACTGTTCAGATCCCCTTGTGAAATTGGGAGTTGGATCACTCCTCCCAAAGTATAAATCCCTTCATAAGTTAAGGGGTGGATTAGTTCCCTTAATAGCTTGTCTGTTACAGTCTGTTCATTCCTTACCATGCCATATCATGTAAATTCATTTTCGCATACTTTAAAAATATGATGCATGACATACAAACTTATTCAAGCAAACATAACCATACTGTTTTGTGATGTAGGCCCGAAGGCACAAGCATACTTCACTTACCTTGGTCTCCTGAAAATCGCTCGGCTGTAAGCTACTTTAGAAGCTTGCTCACCTAAAGTCATAACAGTACATTAATCAAACCTTCACTAAACTTCACCAAGAATCAATCAGAAGTTTGAGGAAACCAGTTTGAAACCCTGCTACCGTGCATTACCATTTATCACCAAAACCCGAACCTACTCTCAATCACAGCATCCTCGAAATTTCTCGCATTGTACTCCCTCAGTTACCTAACTGCTAAAATACAAAAAAACGAGGAAAACTTACCTAGGTTAAAAGAGAATCGAGCAAGAGAATCGCCAAAAGGGTTCTGCTGGAGAGCTGGAGGCCGAAAGAGGAATGATAAACGGAATAGTAGCGGCTACAGTGCATTAAACCCAAACCTCTCTCCTTAAATATGTTATCCACTTTTAAATTTCCAATTACCCTTATGCCCTTGCCTAGTCATCCATTAACCCTACTTTTATTATTGTGATTTAAAGTGTGCCATTAATTTAAAAAGAATTGAGAACTGGTTCGATAGAACCGGGTGTTACAGTGTTCCATATTTCGATGCTAAAGAAGTGCTTGAGGGATCTATCTCAGATTTTGGAACAGCAGGGTACTGAAGTTCATCCCACTCTTACTTATGAGGAGAAGCCAGTAAGGATCTTAGACTATGCTGTGAAGGTGTTGCGCAACAAAGAAATCCCCCTGGTAAAAGTCTTATGGCACAACCAGAATACAGAGGAGACAACCTGGGAGCGCCAGCAGGATATGATGGACCAATATCCAAAATTATTCAGGTAACGAATTTTGAGGACAAAATTCTTTTAAGGAGGGTAGATTGTAACACCCGGTTTCATTGAACAAATTTACTTAACCAACTTGTAGTGTACGTTTTATGGATAAAATTGGGAGAATTAGTGATTAGGTTAATAAATGATTAAGCAATGACATAATGGTAAATAGAGAATTATAGTGATAACCTATTTAAGGAAAGAGGTTTTGTGATTAATGCACCGTACCCGCCACTATTTTTCCATACTCTCTCTCGGTAATCAGCTCAAGCTCACAGAGCTCTCCAGGCGATTCCCTCTCCGATTTTGCCCCAAACAAGGTGAGTCTACTTCGATTTCGAGTTACATTGTAACTAATGATGGTAGAGAGGAGTATAGATGTGAGCTTTGGTGAATGCTGTAGGTAGGGGTTAGTTTCGATTTTGTGGTGAATCAGGAATGCATTATGTATAGAACTCCCAAACTAGATTCCTTAGATTTCTAGACAGATTAGAATGAGATTTAGTAAAAATCTAATTGATATTCTGTTTATGACTTAGGTGAGCAAGACTTCCGAAGTAGTTTGAAACCGAGCATTTCCAAGAAGCCAGGTAAGTGGAGTATGCATGAGCCTTCGGGCCTACATCACAAAACAATAGGATTATGTATGTTTGAATTTGTCTGTATGGTATGTATCATATTTTGAAAGAATACGAAAATAAATTTACATGTATTGGTTTGGTGAGAAATGAACAGATTGCAACATATAAACTATTAAGGGAACTAATCCGCCCCTTAACTTTTGAAGAGGATGTATGACTTTGGGAAAATTGATCCGCATCCCAATGGAATTTAGGATCGGATCAGCTATTAAGGGAACTAATCTGCCTTTTAACTTATGAAGATGATGTATGACTTTGGGAAAAATGATCCAACTCCCAATGGAACCGAGGGATCATATCAGAGAAAGAACGTGAATGCAACTGAGATGTGAAAGTAGAAACTACATGACTAGGATTTATGTTTCAGCATATCATTTTGTTATTGCTTTACTTACTTAGCATTAGGCTAATAGATGAGTTTTGTGATGTAGGTGAAGAAGCTTCAGAAGGTGTGTTCTCTGAGCATGTTGAGGACTAGGCTGGTTGGGGGAGTACTTCAATGCCACGGTTTGGTGATTCTGATGAGGCGGTTTAACTGATGTCAGTAGGTGTGAATGTTAGTTGACAATGGTTTAGTTTAAACATGCTGAAAATGTTGGTGGTAGTAGTAATTTAATGTTTCTTTTATATATATGGTCTGGTGCTTTTCTGACGTGAAAACATGATTTGGTTTTAGTCGTAATCTACTATTCTGGATTTTTGGAAATTGTGGATTATGTTGTTTTTGAAGGCTTTCAGTAAAAATGCACCAATTCTTTTAGTAGTCGGAGCTGTTCTTTATTTAGAGTGAAAATGGTTTGTATGCTTCTCTGTTGCCTATTGGCGAAGATTGAGTATTTCTGTCTATCAGTGGATGTAGTCCATCTATAGATGTTGAAGTTTAGTCTATCGGTGGATGTAGTCCATCGGTAGATGTTGAAGTTTAGTCTATCGGTGGATGATGAGTTGTTAAATTTTCAGTTAATGAGTCACGTGGGTTAGTTTAGTAAAGTCACGTGGTTAGCGGAAGAAGGCGTTTATTTCTACTTCTACTGCTGAGTCTAAGTGGTTTCTGCTTTTTCCGTTGGTATTGTTCAGCGGAAGATGTGTGTAGTATTTTGGTCGTTTTGTGACCCGTGGATGTGAGCATGGGAGTGAATATTAGATTTTTGTCGTTTTGTGACCGGTGGATGCGAGTAGTCGACGTGTCGTCGACGGGTGTGAGCGGTAGATGTGTGAAAGTTGACGTGTCGTTCGGCTGACGCGTGTAACGACCCTAAGTCCGTACCCATTTACCCGTACAAATTTTTCATTTTATACTTTTTACTTTTCTATTCTTTAAATTAAACTTACTGTGTAATCTAAACTGAGGTTGAAATCGGAACTGAAAACGGAATTGAAATCGAACCTTGAAATCATTTAAAACATAAACTAAAACAATTTAAATAAAACTTAAAAACATTTAATAAAAACGTTTAAAAACCACGCAGAAGAAAGGAGGGCAAAACTGTCCAGGCCCCCGAAATTAGAGGCAGCGACCAGTGCAGCGACTGGTCGCTGCATCGCTGCGCCGAGGCAGCGATCGATCTCTGCGCTGCAGCAGAGATCGATCGCTGCATTGCTTCACAGCATCAGCGATCGATCTCTGCTGCAGAGCAGAGATCGATCGCTGCAGCTTTGTAAGCAAGCAGCGATCGATCTCTGCTCTGCAGCAGAGATCGATCGCTGCACACAATGCAGCGATCCCCTCCTTCAAACTCTCCAACACTTCACCGACAATTCTCCTCAACACTTCATGCTTCACAAACACATCAATTAGCTCTCTGGAAGTCTGAATTCCAGAGAGCAAAATTCTATTACTTCACGCCTATAATCACAACAACGTTTCAAAATTTCAAACTTTCATCTCTCTGGAATCCGATTCCAGAGAGCAACCCTTTTTCAATTTTCTTCCGCTTACAGCGGACTTTACGAAGTCCAACTGCATGGATAGCTCTAAAAACCGAGCTATCCGTAACAACCTACAAACAACATTTCATAACGTTTTCATTTAACTTAAACATTTAAACCAAAACATTTCATAACGTTTATCAAAACTGTTTATACCAAAGCGTTTTACATACAATTACCAAAACGTTATCTAACCCCTATCCAGATCCAAGCACCCTAATATGTTCTATACAGTTTATCATCAATCCAAAATGTCTCAAAAACCCCCAAAACCTTTACGTACATCCCCCACGGGTCAAAACGCGCCTCGACTGCTCAACGCACTCCCACGGCCATCATCCATCAGCTGCTCCTACGTCAGGAGGAGGAATATCATCCTCACCTGGGTCAACGTAACCTAGAACGTCACCTACACCATACAGACACATATGAGATATTGAAATCTCAGTAAGCTACGTAAATGCAGATGCATGCGTGCGTATGCCATTCATAAAACGTGCAGATTACAAATTCATATTCAGATACATTTTCATTCTTTTCATTACGTCACAGACAGATTGTTACCGAGATATCAGCCCTCTAAATGGAAAGGATACATTCCGCGGTCGAACTACCACTTTCCACCTAGAGGGGGGGGGGGGGGGGTACATGCTCACAAACCCTACAGCCATGCCTGAGCCCCACCTCGCGTAACCAGATACAGATACAGATACAGATACAGATACAGATACAGATACAGATACAGATACAGATACAGATACAGATACAGATACAGATACAGATACAGATACAGATACAGATACAGATACAGATACAGATACAGATACAGATACAGATACAGATACAGATACAGATACAGATACAGATACAGATACAGATACAGATACAGATACAGATACAGATACAGATACAGATACAGATACAGATACAGATACAGATACAGATACAGATACAGATACAGATACAGATACAGATACAGATACAGATACAGATACAGATACAGATACAGATACAGATACAGATACAGATACAGATACAGATACAGATACAGATACAGATACAGATACAGATACAGATACAGATACAGATACAGATACAGATACAGATACAGATACAGATACAGATACAGATACAGATACAGATACAGATACAGATACAGATACAGATACAGATACAGATACAGATACAGATACAGATACAGATACAGATACAGATACAGATACAGATACAGATACAGATACAGATACAGATACAGATACAGATACAGATACAGATACAGATACAGATACAGATACAGATACAGATACAGATACAGATACAGATACAGATACAGATACAGATACAGATACAGATACAGATACAGATACAGATACAGATACAGATACAGATACAGATACAGATACAGATACAGATACAGATACAGATACAGATACAGATACAGATACAGATACAGATACAGATACAGATACAGATACAGATACAGATACAGATACAGATACAGATACAGATACAGATACAGATACAGATACAGATACAGATACAGATACAGATACAGATACAGATACAGATACAGATACAGATACAGATACAGATACAGATACAGATACAGATACAGATACAGATACAGATACAGATACAGATACAGATACAGATACAGATACAGATACAGATACAGATACAGATACAGATACAGATACAGATACAGATACAGATACAGATACAGATACAGATACAGATACAGATACAGATACAGATACAGATACAGATACAGATACAGATACAGATACAGATACAGATACAGATACAGATACAGATACAGATACAGATACAGATACAGATACAGATACAGATACAGATACAGATACAGATACAGATACAGATACAGATACAGATACAGATACAGATACAGATACAGATACAGATACAGATACAGATACAGATACAGATACAGATACAGATACAGATACAGATACAGATACAGATACAGATACAGATACAGATACAGATACAGATACAGATACAGATACAGATACAGATACAGATACAGATACAGATACAGATACAGATACAGATACAGATACAGATACAGATACAGATACAGATACAGATACAGATACAGATACAGATACAGATACAGATACAGATACAGATACAGATACAGATACAGATACAGATACAGATACAGATACAGATACAGATACAGATACAGATACAGATACAGATACAGATACAGATACAGATACAGATACAGATACAGATACAGATACAGATACAGATACAGATACAGATACAGATACAGATACAGATACAGATACAGATACAGATACAGATACAGATACAGATACAGATACAGATACAGATACAGATACAGATACAGATACAGATACAGATACAGATACAGATACAGATACAGATACAGATACAGATACAGATACAGATACAGATACAGATACAGATACAGATACAGATACAGATACAGATACAGATACAGATACAGATACAGATACAGATACAGATACAGATACAGATACAGATACAGATACAGATACAGATACAGATACAGATACAGATACAGATACAGATACAGATACAGATACAGATACAGATACAGATACAGATACAGATACAGATACAGATACAGATACAGATACAGATACAGATACAGATACAGATACAGATACAGATACAGATACAGATACAGATACAGATACAGATACAGATACAGATACAGATACAGATACAGATACAGATACAGATACAGATACAGATACAGATACAGATACAGATACAGATACAGATACAGATACAGATACAGATACAGATACAGATACAGATACAGATACAGATACAGATACAGATACAGATACAGATACAGATACAGATACAGATACAGATACAGATACAGATACAGATACAGATACAGATACAGATACAGATACAGATACAGATACAGATACAGATACAGATACAGATACAGATACAGATACAGATACAGATACAGATACAGATACAGATACAGATACAGATACAGATACAGATACAGATACAGATACAGATACAGATACAGATACAGATACAGATACAGATACAGATACAGATACAGATACAGATACAGATACAGATACAGATACAGATACAGATACAGATACAGATACAGATACAGATACAGATACAGATACAGATACAGATACAGATACAGATACAGATACAGATACAGATACAGATACAGATACAGATACAGATTTTTTTTTTTTTTTTTTTTTTTTTTTTTTTTTTTTTTTTTTTTTTTTTTTTTTTTTTTTTTTTTTTTTTTTTTTTTTTTTTTTTTTTTTTTTTTTTTTTTTTTTTTTTTTTTTTTTTTTTTTTTTTTTTTTTTTTTTTTTTTTTTTTTTTTTTTTTTTTTTTTTTTTTTTTTTTTTTTTTTTTTTTTTTTTTTTTTTTTTTTTTTTTTTTTTTTTTTTTTTTTTTTTTTTTTTTTTTTTTTTTTTTTTTTTTTTTTTTTTTTTTTTTTTTTTTTTTTTTTTTTTTTTTTTTTTTTTTTTTTTTTTTTTTTTTTTTTTTTTTTTTTTTTTTTTTTTTTTTTTTTTTTTTTTTTTTTTTTTTTTTTTTTTTTTTTTTTTTTTTTTTTTTTTTTTTTTTTTTTTTTTTTTTTTTTTTTTTTTTTTTTTTTTTTTTTTTTTTTTTTTTTTTTTTTTTTTTTTTTTTTTTTTTTTTTTTTTTTTTTTTTTTTTTTTTTTTTTTTTTTTTTTTTTTTTTTTTTTTTTTTTTTTTTTTTTTTTTTTTTTTTTTTTTTTTTTTTTTTTTTTTTTTTTTTTTTTTTTTTTTTTTTTTTTTTTTTTTTTTTTTTTTTTTTTTTTTTTTTTTTTTTTTTTTTTTTTTTTTTTTTTTTTTTTTTTTTTTTTTTTTTTTTTTTTTTTTTTTTTTTTTTTTTTTTTTTTTTTTTTTTTTTTTTTTTTTTTTTTTTTTTTTTTTTTTTTTTTTTTTTTTTTTTTTTTTTTTTTTTTTTTTTTTTTTTTTTTTTTTTTTTTTTTTTTTTTTTTTTTTTTTTTTTTTTTTTTTTTTTTTTTTTTTTTTTTTTTTTTTTTTTTTTTTTTTTTTTTTTTTTTTTTTTTTTTTTTTTTTTTTTTTTTTTTTTTTTTTTTTTTTTTTTTTTTTTTTTTTTTTTTTTTTTTTTTTTTTTTTTTTTTTTTTTTTTTTTTTTTTTTTTTTTTTTTTTTTTTTTTTTTTTTTTTTTTTTTTTTTTTTTTTTTTTTTTTTTTTTTTTTTTTTTTTTTTTTTTTTTTTTTTTTTTTTTTTTTTTTTTTTTTTTTTTTTTTTTTTTTTTTTTTTTTTTTTTTTTTTTTTTTTTTTTTTTTTTTTTTTTTTTTTTTTTTTTTTTTTTTTTTTAGTGGGTGGCTGCTGGAAGCAGGAGATGCCTTTTGTTTCTGCTTCTACTGCCGATACTGTTTAGCGGTGGATGTCTCCTATTCTTGTTTCCACCGCCGAGACTATTCTGTCTCTAATAATACCGCTAGAACTATTCAGCGATAGATGTGTTCTGTTTTTTTTCTTTTGTCTTCTTTCAACCAACAGTCTTTAATATTTTAATTATTTAATGAGTGTCGTTTTATACAAATATTTTTCCGCTGCAAGTTTTTACGTTAGGCATCAAATTTTTGATCTTTGAGTGAAATTTTAGGATTTTTCTTAGAATGTCATAGCGTGGTTCAGTACTATGAGTAACGAATCGGGTTTATATAATTCGGGGCGTTACAGTTGCTGCATGAAAACTGTCTCGGTTAAGTCACTGTGCAAGAAGATGTTGCTAATGTCAAGTTGTCTGATACTCCATCCATAAGAGACTGCTAAGGATAAGATTATGCGTACCAAGGTTGGTTTGACCACTGGGCTGAAAGTCCCATCATAATCTATTCATTCGGTCTGATCACACCCTTTGGTCACGAGGCGAGTCTTGTACCTGCTGATGGTAACATCTGAGTGAAGTTTTGTCTTGAACACTGTTAGTACTTGTCTACACCTAACGCAAGTGCACGTATCGCTAACCAGTAATAAAGAGTAAGTAAAAGTTGATCTCAAGAGGATAAACTTAACTAAATTCAATTGCTATAAAAATTATATAAAATAAAGATGAAGATAATATAAAAATAAAGTTTATTCAGAAATAATAAAAAAATAAATTGAAAGAAATCGAAAAGATTATGATAATGAAAGCCTTGGTTAGGATTGATTTCCTCGTTACATGTAATTTATTACTGATGCTACAAAATGCTACAACAATTTCCATTGAATAGCAAGAAATTATTTTTCTTTTTAGGCTTCTCTCGAATTGCCTAGTTCGTTTTAGGATTTCTTTCGATTTTTGAATCGAAAGAAATTATTTCTTGACTCGTCCTCGAGTGATGTAAAATAAAATCAATATTAAAGAATTCCCAAGGTAACATTAATAAATTTCATGCAATTTCCAAGATATTTTAAAACTTGTAATCTTATGAAAAATTCCACTCGCACAATTAAAATCAATTAACATAGAGTTATTTCTCAATAAAATAATTTTTCAGAGTGTGTGCACGCTCAAACTCTTATTCAACTTGCTAAGTTTAATCATCAAAACTAAACTTCACAATTAATATCGTAGATTACTAACTCTTCAATGTTTTTCCTAAGTTAATTAGACAATCACTAACAAATAAGTAATGAGGATATAAATTATTTGTATTGACTTTCTTTTATAAGTCACACTATTTTTTTACTCGATTGTCAACATTGGTCATGAAGGCCTCCGGTTACTCAGTAGTGTCACTTAAAGATACACACTCGTATAATATTATAGAGGAGTATAGTCAATAATATTGCAATGGAGTTCCTCCCAAAGTTCCTCTATTTAAATTCTACCCATCGAGTATCCAAAAGACTCACTCGAGATTGAAAATAGATTAAGAAATTGCAATTATTCTGTTTTTCATTTCTTTTTCTTTTTTTTCAAAAAAAAAATCTATCATCTTTAATTTTCTTCGGTAAAAATTAATTAGTTTTCATCTAAATATAACTGTGAAATCTAATTAGGATAATATCGCTAAGCAAACTAAAAAGGAGTTTGTGTGTTATAAAGGAAAATTATACTAAAAGGAATAATCCTTAGTTAAATGTTATTAATGTATGATGATGAAATTCTTCAACAAAATTATGAAGTTAGGAAAACATTTTAAATTATTTATTATTATTTATTTATTTATTTATTTTATTTATTTTTTATTAGCATTCATCTTACACAGTTCTTAGATACCTGACATTCCTCCTATCCCATGCTAATACCTTACCCCCAAACTTAAAATTGGCAGTGACCTCACTACTAGACAAAACAGAATGCAAAACAAAATTAGGAGGCAAGTACTTCCCTGGAGTTTTATTATGTGGAGCCTTGCATTAATATGATAGTGTTGGACCACTTGTTGGCTCATTTTTTGTTCCATCATGAGCAGAGTTTCTTGTTGGTTTGCCAGTTTATCGTCTAGAAGCAGCAAGCCTTCGATAATTTACTGTTGATAGATGGTGCTCTCTGCTGATGCTGCATCTTTGCTTGCAGCATTTAGACTGCGTGATTTTTTTTTTTAATTATTTGTGATGTTACAACAAACATTGTAGCATCTAGATTATTTTTAGCAAAACCTAAAAAAAATGAAAGGATATCAGAAATTGAGTTGCCTCCTAATAAGCGTCTGATTTTTAAGTCTTCAGCCTGACTTTCCCATGCTTAATGTTGCTTTTCTGTCCTATAAAAAAATTGACGTAATTTCTGTCAATTTTTCTACAAGATATAGCTTCACTCTCTGGCCATTGACCTTAAAACTTTGACCGCTTTTTTATCTCGTAATTTCAAAGTGTCATACGGATAAACTTCTATCACTTCAAAGGGGCCAAACCACCGAGATTTTAACTTCCCTAGAAAAAGCTTCAATTTCAAATTAAAAAGTAAAACTGCTGTTGTATCTTTCTGTCATGTCATCTTTTTACTTTTTCTTTGTAAATTCTAACATTCTTATAAGCACCCATCCTCAGTAAAAATTGATTTCTTTCTGCCCCACTGTAAATCAAAATTTAATGTCTTAATTGCCCAGTAAGCTTTATGTTCAAGTTCCACCGGTAAGTGGAAGACTTTTCCATAAGTCAAATTGAATGGAGTAGTGCCCAAGGGGGTTTTATAAGCTATTTTGTACGCCCACAACTCATCATCCAGTTTTTAGATCAATCCTTCCTATTGGGATTCACTACTTGTTCGAGAATTCTTTTTATCTCTCTGTTAGAAACCTCCGCTTGGCCATTACTTTGTGGGTGATATGCTGTTGTCACCTTATGTCTGACTCCATACTTGCTTAATAATCCATTGAAAAATCTATTGTAGAAGTCAGATCCTCCATCGCTAATAGTTGCTCTAGGTGTTCCAATTCTTGTGAAGATATTTTTTTGTAGAAATTTTATAACACCCTTTCCTTCATTGTTTGGCAACGCTACTGCTTCTATCCACTTCGAAACATAGCCTACAGCCAAGAGAATGTATTGATTATCAAAAAATATTGGAAATGGTCCCATGAAATCAATCCCCCATACGTCAAATATTTTGATCTCCATAATATTATTAAGTGGTAGCTCATGTTTATGAGTAATATTTCTTACCATTTGGTACTTGTCACAACCCTTTACAAAAGTATTAGCATCCTTAAAAAGAGTGGGCCAGTATAAACCTGATTGCAGAATTTTTGCAGCTGTGCGTGTACCTCTATAATGACCTCCATATGGTGCTGCATGACATTGTTATAGCACTGAATCCATTTCTTCCTCCGGAACACATATCCTCAACAGTTCATCAGCACATTGTTAAAAGAGGAAAGGTTCATCTCAAAAATATTGTTTCACATCTTTAAAAAACTTTTTTCTTTGCTGATATTGCATGTCACGAGGAATGATGTCACTTACAATGTAGTTGACAAAATCTGCATACCATGGAAATGAAGATACATCCATTTTTAACATCTGTTCATTCGGAAATATTTTTTTAATGCTTTCTCCATGTTGTGGTTTGCTCATATTTTCCAAATGAGATAAATGATCTGCAACCTGGTTCTCGCAGCCTTTCCTATCGCGGATTTCCAAATTGAATTCTTAAAGAAGTAGTATCCAATGGATTAGTCTTGGTTTAACATCCTTTTTCGTAACCAAATACTTGATGACTGCATGATTAGTGTACACAATCACATTTGTTCCTATCAAATACGCTCTGAATTTATCAAAAGCAAATACTACTGCGAGTAATTCTTTCTCTGTAGTTGTGTAGTTTTTCTGAGCATCATTGTAACGACCCCAGTAGGGCCGAGACATAATTCATGACTCTTTTAGACTTGTCCATATATCCTTACTATTTTTATCGGAATTATACCCCTTTAAAGTTTTTTTAAAAAAATAACTTATATCTTAGCTCAAGACATCACTCGTGAATCATTAAACATCGCTCAGCAAAGAAATACAATACGCATTTGCCGGCGAGCAGTGCGAGGTACCTCAGCCGGTGAACAGGTACATCAACTCTTGAACTGTAACGCCCCGAATTTTCTTAACTCGGTTTGTTACTCATAAGCCGTACATAACTAAGAAACCTTGGACTAAATTTAAAACTCTCTCGAAAGTCTAAATTTAACATTTTTTTTTTAAAAGAAACTTCAAAACATTTAAATGCTTGCAGCGGAAATCATTTGAACCACAATGAAGTTATACAAAACTACGAAATGCTGTTGAATTGTTAAGAAACAATCGGCAATTTGAAAATCTAGTTTAAACAGCGAAATACTAGAGAAGTCGTAGAAGTCAAACACATCTGCCGATTGATAAAGTCAACGGAAGAAGCAGAAACAGAAGATAGAAGGTTTCTACCGATGACGTCAGCCAAAAGACATCAACCGATCGCAATCGACAAAATAAACTCTACATCCTCCGATGACTATACGACAAAAATCCTCCTACATCTACCGATGACGTCAGCCAAAAGACATCAACCGATCGCAAACGACAAAATACACTCTACATCCTCCAATGACTATACGACAAAAATCCTCCTACATCTACCGATGACGTCAACACGCATCTGCCGATGAGTTTACCGAGACATCATCCGATGGACTTTGACCTACACCTTCCGATAGAACAAACCTCATGTACCGGTGACTTTACTGAGACATCATCCGATGACTATTCTTAAGGCATCTTCCGATAGAAATAACCTACATCATCCGATGACTTTTCTTAAGGCATCTTCCGATAGAATTAACCTACATCATCCGATGACTTTTCTTAAGGCATCTTCCGATAGACAACAACACAACTTCCTCCGATAGAAAACAATAAACTTCTACACACATCCACCGATAGCTTTTACCAAAACATCATCCGATAGATAAATTACTCGACTCCTACCGATGGACAAAACAACATGGCAGTAGACTTTACTGTAAATCAAGAAAGTCCTGACTATCAAAAGGACTTAAGTATTTTACCAAAAACCATTCAGAGGCAGTTTAAATCATTGTCTTGCTCAAATTCAGTAAAAACAACATTATAAAATCCAACAGAACACTAATGTCAGGAAATCTCAAAAACTAATTCAAAAGGTTGCTACTACTACTGTCATGAAAACTCAATGTACTCAGATTGAATCATTATCAACTAGACCTTCACAACCGCTGACACCAGTTAACCCGCCTCATCAGTTTACCAGACCGGAGCATGAATGTACCCCTCCAACCACATCTACTGATCTGTGCATACGGGAAATTCACCTGCAGTAATCTCTTCACCTACATCACAAAATTCATCTATTAGCCTAATGCTAAGCAAGTAAAGCAAGAAATGAAATGTGTACTGGAATGTAAATCCTAAATATGCAGTTTCTACTTTCATTCCTCAGTTATGTTGCATTCGTTCACTGGTCTGATGATCCCTGATACAATAGGAGGTGGATCAGTTTTCCCAGGGTAGGAATCCATATATTCAATTAAGGGGCGGATTAATTCCCTTAACAGCTGATTTGATCCCTGATACAATGGGAGGTGGATCAATTTTCCCAGGGTATGAATCCGTATGTTCGATTAGGGGGCGGATTAATTCCCTTAAAAGTATACTGTTACAATCTGTTCACATCTCACCATGCTACTTCATGTAAATTCATTTTCGTTTTCTTTCAAAATATGATGCATGGCAACTGAAAAGAAACATTCATTCATGCACACACAAATCCTACTGTTTTGTGATGTAGGCTCGAAGGCACATGCAAACTCTACTTACCTGGTCTCCAGGAAAAACTTGGTTGCAAGCTACTTCGGGTATTACTCAAACCTAAAACCATAGACAGAGCATACATTAAATTTCCTCTAATCTTCATTCTAAACCACTAGTAATCTAAGGGAAACTGTTTTGGGAACTCTAGTCATTGTGCATTCCCGATTTCAACTTACACCGAAACCACCACTCGCTTACCGCCTTCTCAAAACCTCATTTATCATCCCTACTACCAACGATAGATACAATGTAACCAGAAATAGAAGCAAAACTCACCAAGTTCGGAGGAAATCGCTAGAGGAAGTCGAAGGGGGTCTCCTATCGCCCTCTGCTAAGCTGAGGAGCTGAGAATGGAGAGGAAATGAAATAAACAGTGGCGGCTACTTCATTAATAGTTTCCTTAAATACGTTATCCACATTTGAGTTTCTAATTACCCTTATGCCCTTGCCTAGTCATCCACTAACCCTACATTTAATATTGCTATATAAATTGTGCCATTAGTTTAAAAGGAATAGAGAAACGGTTTGATAGAACCGGGTATTACATGAACTGTATCTGCCGGTAGAGGAATAAACTCACATCGACCGGTGATAAATCACACTTCAGTCCCTGCATCACCCGATATTTGAAATACACTACATCGCCCGGTCGCTAGACGACAAAACTTCACTTACATCATCCGATATTTGAAATACACTACATCACCCAGTCACTAGACGACAAAACTTCACTTACATCATCCGATACTTGAAATACATTACATCACTCGATCACGAGACCACAAAACTACATTTATATCATCCGATAAACATGTGCATCTCACGTAACTACTTAACATCGCCAGTAAGAGGCATCATCCGGTGGGCAACAATTGTCCCCATCCACCGATGACATCAGCCGGATGATGTCCTCATTCAACAGAGACATCATCCGGTAAGCATGTGCAATACACGTGACTCACTTACCTCAACTGATAAGAGACATCATCTGGTGAACAACAAACGTTCGCCATCCACCGGTGACGTCAGCCGGATGATTCACCCATCCAGCTTCTATCATTCAGCTCACACCGGTGACGTCAGCAGGATGATGTATTCATCCAACTTCTATCACACAGTAGTAAAATACAGAAAACCTCAAACAACTCATATCGACAGAAAGATAATCTGACCTTCACAGATCTCATACACGTAGACATAAACATAGGCAGACATGAAACATGGACTCATCTAGGATATATGTAGCGGAAGACTTAATTAAAACAGATCATTCTATACCCTTATAATCATCCCCAAATTTTGGTAACCAAACTAGACAATCACAGAATCCAATATTCTAAAGAAAATCTCATTCTACTTATACATCAGTTCATCATAAATCGTACTGACACATTATGAGCATAACTACGGGTCATATTCGCCTGCCAGCCATAGACTTCCACCCTGAGCACCATCCTGCAACCAGCCTTAGACATGATCACTGAATTTGGAATCCTCACCTGCTAAATCTTCACCTACATCATAAGGTTTAAACTATAAGCCTAATGCTTAGTAATGAATGCAATACTAACAAGTATGCATGAATGCTCATTTTAAGAAACAAATGCTCATGAATCTTTTCTTGTTCATATTCATACTCAAAGTCTTCATTCTTGTTCATCGTTCGTATTTATCGTTCATAATCATCATTCATGCTCATCATTCATATTCATCATTCATGTTCAACAATCATATTCTTCGTTCATGTTGTGTGGATTAAGAGAGGATTTGTGCCAGTAAAGGGGGTTGACAGTGAGAGTGTACATAGTCCCTTGCGGGTCGTAATCATGGTCCTTCCTTTTGAACAGTGACATACGCCAAACCGCCCCCAACCCTCGCTTAATTCACGTTGCATAAGTTTTATATTCTTATCTTGTTCATGAGGAAAATATGCCCTTAAAACATTTTTATATGCATAAAACATTCATGATGCATGAACATGAGAACTCTTAACTCATCAAGCTACAGAATAGTGCATTCATCCGACGTGAAATCATACCATTAAGTCAAACATCAACATAAGTAACAGACAGTAGCCTAAATAACTTCTAATCATCGTATTAGTTTCTATCTAGCATCCTTGTCATGCAGGGCCCTAATGGCCGGGAATCCTACACATTCACTTACCTGGCTTCCTTAGCAAATTCGTGTTCCTTTTCTTCAGACTTCTTCACCTAAAACATTTACATCGCAGTAGTTAAAACAAAATCCTAAAAGTCCTAATTAAAAATCACCCTAGAATCTATCGTCTATATATATATATATATATATGTCCATTAGTCGAGCACTCTGCGTGCGTAGTCTAAAATTCCTAGAATCACAATAACCAGACTCGGCCATTGCAGAATCCGAAATCTGAAGTTCAACTGAAAAATAGTACTCAGATAGATAACCAGCAATCCACATTGTCTGTGTCTTACCTAGGGCGTCGATCGTCGAAGTGGAGAAAGAGAAATTCGTCGTCGATGAGAGAGTTGCTGGCGGAGAGGGAAACAACTCGGGGAAATGAGAGAACGCAGAAGGGAATGTCAGCTACAGTGAGATTTTAAAGTTTCCATTTCCTATTTATACTTAATCCAACCATTCTTAATTACAAATCCTTCCACCCAACCTAATTTATGACACATGCACATTAATTAAGCCTTGGCATAAAATTCCAAACTGAAAAGATCAAAATAAACATGACCGTTAAAACAGTTAAGAAAGTCACCTGGTCAAACTCGTCGGGTGTTACATCCACCCCTCCTTAAACAAAATTTTCGTCCTCAAAAATTGCTCCAACAAAGAGCTCAGGATATTTGTCCAGCATGTCTTGTTGTCGTTCCCATGTGGCTTCTTCAATACTAGGATTCATCCATAAGACTTTCACTAGTTGATATTTCTTATTCCTCAGAGTCTTAACTGCAGATTCTATAATCCTTACAGGCTTCTCTTCATACATCAGTGTCGGCTCGATATCGATTCCAGTTGGTTCAAGAACATGTGTCGGATCACGTATGCATTTCCTTAACATTGACACATGAAAGACATTGTGTACCCTTTCCAGTGATGGGGGCAACTGCAGTTTGTAAGCTGTACTGCCAATCCTTGCTAAGACGGGGTATGGTCTAATAAATTGCGGATTAAGCTTTCCCTTCTTACCAAATCTTAAAACTCCTTTAAAGGGTGAAACCTTTAAGAATACCTCATCCCCTACAGCAAATTCAAGATCTCTTCTTCTTTGGTCTGCATAACTCTTCTGCCGGCTTTGCGCAGTCACCATTCTCCTCCTAATAATGACAATCTTGTCTGACATCTGTTGTAAAATCTCAGGTCCTAGGAGTTTTGCTTCACCAACTTCATCCCAATACAAAGGTGACCTGCATTTTCTGCCATACAATGCTTCATACGGTGCAATACCGATGATGGACTGGTAACTGTTGTTGTAGGAGAATTCAACTAATGGCAGATGTCGACTCCAAGAGGTCTGGAAATCTAGCACACATGCTCTCAACATATCTTCTAGTAACTGAATGGTCCGTTCAAATTGTCCATCGGTTTGTGGGTGAAAAGTAGTGCTGAAAGATAACTTTGATCCTAATGTGCTCTAAAGACTCTGTCAAATCTTGAGGTGAACCTGAGATCACGATCAGAGACTATGGATATCGGAATCCCATGCAATCTGATAATTTCCTGAATGTACAGGTTAGCGAGTTGTTCCATTTCCATTCGGGGATCGGTAAGGGTTGAAGGGTACCTCCGGGGCGTTGGTGCTCTGCCTTAACTTGTTGGCATACTAGACATGACTCCACATACTTGGAAACATCCCTCTTCATATTTGGCCACCAATAATGTAACCTTAAATCCCGATACATCTTGGTGTTACCAGGGTGTACAGAGAAAGGAGATGAGTGAGGCTCAGCCAAGATCAACTCACGCAACTCCTTATCACTTGGAATGTACCATTGATTCCTAAATTTCAGAATACCATCATTGGAGAAACTGAAATCAGAGGAGGCGTCCTTTAACTTACTCATCATACTATTATTCTCCTTTGAATCCTTCTGTTGTGCCTCTTTGACCTTATCCAAAATAGTTGGTCGAATGGTTAAATCAGCAAGTAAAGTTGACAACTCAGGAACTATTTCCAACTCGAACTTCTGAACTTCCTTCCATAATGGTACAGACATGGTTGATACTACGGGCTGCATTGTCTTAGACATCCTGCTTAAAGCATCTGCTACAGCATTAGTCTTGCCTGGGTGGTACTTAATCTCAAAGTCATAATCCTTAACGAATTCCAACCAACGTCTTTGTCTCATGTTTAATTCCTTTTGGGTGAATACGTACTTCAGGCTCTTATGGTCAGAAAACACCTCCACTGCTGACCATATAAATAGTGTCTCCAAATCTTTAATGCAAAAACAACTGCGGCTAGCTCTAAATCGTGAGTGGGATAATTCTGTTCATAACTCTTCAGCTGCCTAGAGGCATACACCACAACCTTACCTTCTTGCATCAGAACACACCCCAGACCAACTTTGGATGCATCACAGTAAACACTAAACTTTCCTTCTTCTTAACGAATAAAACAGGTGCACCCCAGGGAGAACTGCTAGGGCGTATAAACCCCTTATCTACTAATTCCTGCAGTTGGACCTTTAATTCTTTCAACTCAACAGGTGCCATGCGGTAAGGGTTCTTAGACACATGTAAAGCCTCAGGATAAGTATCTATTACAAACTCAATTTCTCTGTCGGGTGGTATTCCGGGCAAGTCATCCAAAAAGGCATCCAGAAATTCTCTGACTATGGGAATATCTTGCAGCTTTACCTTATTCTCCACCCGAACATCAATTACACACGCTAGAAAACTCTCACAACCACTCTTCAGTAATCGTTGAGTCTCTAGTGAGGAAATAATTGGCATTTTACTTAGTTTTGGGATAGCTTGGAAGGAATACCGATCACCGTTCGGGGGTCGGAACTCAACTAAACCAGACCTACAACTTATCGTGGCATAATGCCTGAATAACCAATCCATCCTTAGTATGACCTCATATCCTCTCATATCGATTATGATCAGTTCTACATATAGCTTCTTATCTCCTAAGGACATAACATCACCTTTCAATATCTGCTCAGAATGTAGGGACTTCCCCGACAGTAACATGACACTAAATGACCTCTCGGTTGGCATGAGTTCTAGTTTATGTTCAAGTACAAACAGGGTTGATACAAACGAGTGTGTGGCCCTTGTATCTATAAGTGTGTAAGCAGAAATACCACAAACCATAATGGTACCTATTATGACTGTGTGCTGCTCGGCATCTTCATCCTCCATTAAAGTATAAACCCTTGGCGCTACCCTGACTCGATTCGGGTCTGGCGGCAAAGGGCACTCTCTGACCACGTGTCCAACCTTGCGCATCTATAACAGCGGCCAGAGTGTAACTTGCATTCGCCAGGGTGGTTCTTCTTACAGGTAGGGCATAGAGGAGCCAAGGGTCGCTTTCCTTTTCCTTGGTCATCATTTGGATTGAAGGGTCTCTTTATACCTTTCTGCTGTTGCTGTGGCCCTCTGTTCAGTTGTGGTTGCCAACATCTGCCCTGGCGTGGTGGTGGCTGAGTATCCTTGAGAAACTTCCTTGGCGGTTCACATTGACCTCGTACTGCCAACTCTACCTCTTCCAATTCCAAAGCCTTAGCAGCCACTTCGGAATAAGGTATGTTATGGATCCCTGCAGTCTTCACTCCCTAGAAAAGGCTCGGCTTCAGCCCGTGGACAAACGGGTGAATCTTGTCCTCCTCATCATCCACCAGACAGGGTGCAAACCGAGACAGTGCCTCAAACTTACAGATGTAATCAGCCACAGAACCGGTTTGACGTAGTTGCATGAATTCCATTTACTTGCTGGCCCGAACAGCTCGGCTGAAGTACTTGTCAAAGAAGGCAGTCTTAAACATTTCTCAGGTCATAGCTCCTGCATTAGCGGTGCTTTGGATTGAGTTCTACCAATGCCTTGCATCAAGTTCCAGGTGAAAGACAGCACACGTAACCTTATCTCCGTCCTCAACCTTTGTATGCTTGAACATGTCCTCCATTTTCTGAATCCAATCCTCAGCATAAACAGGGTCTGAAACTCTACCATTAAATATTGGGGGTCGAAGCCGGTGAAAATGCTCGCCACCATGATCTTGAGCTGCATTTGAACTAGAATTCGCTTGTTATTCTCTGGCAGTCATCAGCTGTTCGATCTGGTGAGATTGGCGCATGACCAACTCTGTCAACTGAGCAATGGCATTGCTGTCCTCACTGGTCTCTCTTTGCTGATCTCTTACCATTTTGAAATTCCTAGACCAAATATTCATAAATACATCTTAACTTAATGACATTTACTAAAATCATAAACACTTACAGTTGCTGGAGTGTACTCAGGTGGCAGTCAGTGCTGGAAGGTAGTCTACATAATCGATTTTAGAACCCAGTTTTGCTTTGATACAGTAGTTGTAACGACCCCAGTAGGGCCGAGACATAATTCATGACTCTTTTAGACTTGTCCATATATCCTTACTATTTTTACCGGAATTATACCCCTTTAAAGTTTTTTTAAAAAAAAATAACTCATATCTTAGCTCAAGACATCACTCGTGAATCATTAAACATCGCTCAGCAAAGAAATACAATACGCATCTGCCGGCGAGCAGTGCGAGGTACCTCAGCCGGTGAACAGGTACATCAACTCTTGAACTGTATCTACCGGTAGAGGAATAAACTCACATCGACCGGTGATAAATCACACTTCAGTCCCTGCATCACCCGATATTTGAAATACACTACATCGCCCGATCACTAGACGACAAAACTTCACTTACATCATCCGATATTTGAAATACACTACATCACCTGGTCACTAGACGACAAAACTTCACTTACATCATCCGATACTTAAAATACACTACATCACCCGGTTACTAGACGACAAAACTACATTTATATCATCCGATAGACATCTGCATCTCACGTGACTACTTAACATCGCCAGTAAGAGGCATCATCCGGTGGGCAACAATTGTCCCCATCCACCGATGACATCAGCCGGATGATGTCCTCATTCAACAGAGACATCATCCGGTAAGCATGTGCAATACACGTGACTAACTTACCTCAACCGATAAGAGACATCATCCGGTGAACAACAAACAATCGCCATCCACCGGTGACGTTAGCCAGATGATTCACCCATCCAGCTTCTATCATTCAGCTCACACCGGTGATGTCAGCCGGATGATGTATTCATCCAACTTCTATCACACAACAGTAAAATACAGAAAACTTCAAACAACTCATATCAACAGAAAGATAATTTGACCTTCACAGATCTCATACTCGTAGACATAAACATAGGCAGACATGAAACATGGACTCATCTAGGATACATGTAGCAGAAGACTTAATTAAAACAGATCATTCTATACCCTTATAATCATCTCCAAATTTTGGTAACCAAACTAGACAATCACAGAATCCAATATTCTAAAGAAAATCTCATTCTACTTAAACATCAGTTCATCATAAATCTTACTGACACATTATAAGCATAACTACGGGTCATATTCACCTGCCAGCCACAGACTTCCACCCTGAGCACCATCCTGCAACCAGCCTTAGACATCATCACTGAATTTGGAATCCTCACCTGCTAAATCTTCACCTACATCATAAAGTTTAAACTATAAGCCTAATGCTTAGTAAGGAATGCAATACTAACAAGTATGCATGAATGCTCATTTTAAAAAACAAATGCTCATAAATCTTTTCTTATTCATATTCATACTCAAAGTCTTCATTCTTGTTCATCGTTCGTATTCATCGTTCGTATTCATCGTTCGTATTCATCATTCATAATCATCATTCATGCTCATCATTCATATTCATCATTCATGTTCATCAATCATATTCTTCGTTCATGTTGTGTGGATTAAGAGAGGATTTGTGCAGGTAAAGGGGGTTGACAGTGAGAGTGTACATAGTCCCTTGCGGGTCGTAATCATGGTCCTTCCTTTTGGACAGTGACATACGCCAAACCGCCCCCAACCCTCGCTTAATTCACGTTGCATAAGTTTTATATTCTTATCTTGTTCATGAGGAAAACATGCCCTTAAAACATTTTCATATGCATAAAACATTCATGATGCATGAACATGAGAACTCTTAACTCATCAAGCTACAGAATAGTGCATTCATCCGACGTGAAATCATACCATTAAGTCAAACATCAACATAAGTAACAGACAGTAGCCTAAATAACTTCTAATCATCGTATTAGTTTCTACGTAGCATCCTTGTGATGTAGGGCCCTAATGGCCAGGAATCTTACACATTCACTTACCTGACTTCCTTAGAAAATTCCTTTTCTTCAGACTTCTTCACCTAAAACATTTACATCGCAGTAGTTAAAACAAAATCTTAAAAGTCCTAATTAAAAATCACCCTAGAATCTATCGTCTATATATATATATATATGTCCATTAGTCGAGCACTCTGCGTGCGTAGTCTAAAATTCCTAGAATCACAATAACCAGACTCGGCCATTGCAGAATCTGAAATCTCAAGTTCAACTGAAAAATGGTATTCAAATAGATAACCAGCAATCCACATTGTCTGAGTCTTACCTAGGGCATCGATCGTCGAAGTGGAGAAAGAGAAATCCGTCGTCGATGAGAGAGTCGCTGGCGGAGAGGGAAACAGCTCGGGGAAATAAGAGAACGCAAAAGGGAATGTCGGCTACAGTGAGGTTTAAAAGTTTCCATTTCCTATTTATACTTAATCCATCCATTCTTAATTACAAATCCTGCCACCCAACCTAATTTATGACACATGCACATTAATTAAGCCTTGGCATAAAATTCCAAACCGAAAAGATCTAAATAAACATGGCCGTTAAAACAGTTAAGAAAGTAACCTGGTCAAACTCGTCTGGTGTTACAATTGTAACACCCAGAAATTTCTATACGTTAGTGGCCCTTAAAGTAGGTTATATTGTGAAAGTTTAATCTTAACCTTAGGGTATGAGAGTTGGAGTTGGAGAATGAGAATTTTAGGATAATGTATGAGAAAATACTAAATTAGAGTTGTTAGAATTATTTAGTGGTTGAAATAAAGGAAAAATCGGAGAGAAAATTAAAGGATTAATGATTGATTAATTAATTGATTTATTAATTGGTGTTCGGATATTCAAATTGGAGAACTTAAGCCGTGTATAGAGTGAGAGTCAATTTACAAAATTTATAATTTAAGAACGTGATTTAACGAAAGTTGAAAGGATCGGAATTACGGGAGGGCAAAAACAGTAAATGAGAAATTATAATATGGTTAGTTTTATTATTATTATTATTAAAAATAAAAAATAAATAAAAACTAAATAACAGAATAGCCGAAGCTCGGCTATTCTGTCGAGCACCCCAGCCCCGAGCGCGAGCAGGGGAGAGATGACGGAGGAGCGACGGTCGCCGGTCGTGAACGCCGACGACTCCCGACGATCTCCGGCCAGACATCGGCAGTGAGCTGTTTCCGGCCGTCTTCGCGCAAGAACCGACAGGTAAGGTTTGGTTTTTATGCCCTGTTTCGGTTCGGTCGTGGCCGAGGGTGAGGAGCGACTTTGAGCTCCGATCGCCGGCCGATTTTGGTCACCTCCGGCGTGGGTTTGCCGACCATTGGCTCGGTTTTGGTCAGCTGGCCGTATTGAGCTCGGATTGAGCGAAAATCAGAGGGCTCCGATTTGGGGCATTTCGGGTTTGAGTGTGTAGGCTTGGAATTTCGATTAGTTTAGGCTAATTGGATGTGAGGGTGGTCGATTGGTGAGGATTTGAGTGAAAATTGATGAAAAATCGAAAAAGGAAATTTTTCGGTTTAAGGGCAGATTCGGGTTTACTGGAATTTGACCTAGTTAGAGTCGTTTGTTTTCAAATTCCTTTTGGCAGGTTAAAATAGGTTATTAGAGGAGTACGTGGCCGCTGGAATCGTTCGATTTCGATATCCGACGCAAAAGTTACGCCTGTTTGAAGTTTTGGTCGGTTTTTACCGAACCCAAATTATTGGCCCGTTTAGTTAGATTTTAATTGGATTAAGCTAGAAGTAGTAGTTTGAGAGTAATTGGTGAATGTAGGTTTAATTTTAAGGGAGTTGAAGTTGAACGGTGAAATCGACATAAAAATCGGGTTTTGTGTTTTGGTGAGAGAAATGAGTTTGAAGTATGGTTGAATTGTGGGTTAGTTTTAGTTTAGAATTTCTTAGAATCCTTTAGAAATTTATGAGTGAATTGCTAAGTTATTTTCTGTAATTGATAGGTTATCGGGCGAGTGAATGGATCGTTAGAGGTGAGCACCGTAAAGCCGAGCAGTCAGGTAAGTAGAGGACGTTTGTTTTGCCTTCGGGCCTACACCACGGAACGGTAGGGAATTGTTGTTTGTTGATTTCTTTGCTTTGTTTGAATTGTTAGTTGGTTGCTTTGCTTCGAGGTGTCTCGAGTGGAAGAATTTCTACTCGAGAGGTACGCAACTGTGTCTCGAGTGCTACTCGAGAGGTACGCAAATGTGTCTCGAGTGATACTCGAGAGGTACGCAACTGTGTCTCGAGTGCTACTCGAGAGGTACGCAAATGTGTCTCGAGTGATACTCGAGAGGTACGCAACTGTGTTTCGAGTGCTACTCGAGAGGTACGCAAATGTGTCTCGAGTGATACTCGAGAGGTACGCAACTGTGTCTCGAGTGCTACTCGAGAGGTACGCAAATATGTCTCGAGTGCTACTCGAGAGGTACGCAACTGTGTCTCGAGTGCTACTCGAGAGGTACGCAAAGTTTACTACGCTTCGAGTGTACTCGAGAGGTACGCAAATGTGTCTCGAAGTGATACTCGAGAGGTACGCAACTGTGTCTCGAGTGCTACTCGAGAGGTACGCAAATATGTCTCGAGTGCTACTCGAGAGGTACGAACTGTGTCTCGAGTGCTACTCGAGAGGTACGCAAATGTGTCTCGAGTGCTACTCGAGAGGTACGCAATGTGTCTCGAGTGCTACTCGAGAGGTACGCAAATGTGTCTCGAGTGCTACTCGAGAGGTACGCAATGTGTCTCGAGTGCTACTCGAGAGGTACGCAAATGTGTCTCGAGTGCTACTCGAGAGGTACGCAAATGGTCTCGAGTGCTACTCGAGAGGTACGCAACTTTACGCAAATGTGTCTCGACGTGCTACCGATAGGTACGCAAATGTGTCTCGAGTGCTAATCGAGAGGTACGCAAATGTGTCTCGAGTGCTACTCGAGAGGTACGCAACTGTGTCTCGAGTGCTACTCGAGGACGGTACGCACTGTGTCTCGAGTGATACTCGAGAGGTACGCCAAATGTGCTCGAGTTGATACTCGAGAGGTACGCAAATGTGTCTCGAGTGATACTCGAGAGGTACGCAAATGTGTCTCGAGTATCCACTGTGTCTCGAGTGCTACTCGAGAGGTACGCAAATGTGTCTCGAGTGCTACTCGAGAGGTACGCAAATGTGTCTCGAGTAGAATGAATATTCTACGAGAGAGGTACGCCTACGATTGACGAAATGAGAACGTGATACATACAACCGAGAGTAGAAACTACATGTGCTAGGTTGACTGCATTGTATCGTTGTTGTGTTGTGTTGAGTCGGTTTATTGAGTTGCCTTGGAGTGTGGTGTTATGTACTGGGTAATGTTGTGTTGCGTTGTAGTGCCGAGTAGTGTTGTGTCGTTATGTTTGGGTTGGGTGAGCTTGAGTGTGCATTGGACTTGTTTATATTGTTATCCCTACTTGCTAAGCGTAAGCTTACGTGTGTGTGTGTGTTCTGTGGTGTAGGTGTCGACCGGAGTACAGGTGAGGGACCTCAGGATTAAGCGGCAGTTGGTGGTGCACGGAGCATGCCGGTGCGGGTAGTTGTCGGGGCGACTCCACCATAGTCTTCGGGAGACGTGGGATTTTGTATTTTGGAGGTTTATTGTAGATGTCGAGTTGCTGAAGTGATGTAATTGTATAACTCTGTTGGTTGAGGTTTGTAACAATTATGGTATAGCTAGGTGTATGGTTGTTGTATATAGTTAAGTTAGGGTGACGTATCGCCCTATACTGCGGATTTTCTTCACTTAGGGATGCTAGCATTTTAGAGATTCAGTACGTTGGATGTAAGAGTATTCTGGACTGGTTGGGAATTGAATTGTGTGCAGGTACTTAGCATTTTGGAGGCGCCATTTTCAGGCGTTACTTTGCCGAATTTTTCGGGAGGGACGCCGTGGTGCTAAAAAGTTAGGATTAAGGGAAATTAACGAGTCTAGGCTTATTTTAAATTAGATCTTAATGTGGGATTGGTTAGCAAAGTAGCGCTCCGAGCCAGGGTGGGTTCGGGGGTGTTACAACAATAATTGAGGGTTTTGCTGGCATAGTAAATGGAATGAATACTTGTTAGAAATATAATGATTTATAATTCCATTTGCATTTAAAATTGTCAAACTATAAATTATACATTATGTTATCATCAGTTTTAAGTCCACATTAAAGTGATTTAATATGATTTCAATGGACTTTGGAGTATATTAAATTGTAGAGACATTATGGGTAATTTGCCAATTTGTGATGGAAAAATAGTAAATTACCAAATTAAGTTAAATATACGGTTATGATCTCCAATTCACAATCGAACCCTTTGCCTCTTTGGAATCGCCATCATTCTAGAGAGACATTAGAGAGGGCGATAGTCGAATCGGAAGATCTACGTACCCGATTTATGATATTTTGTATTCAAACAATGGATCCGAGTACGTCCTTCTCACTTTGTTGATTTGCTTGTAGAATTTTTAACATGAAGATTGAGAATTAGGTTTTCGTTTATTTTAGAGATTCAATAATTCTAATTGAATCTAACAATTGGTATCAGAGCCAATCACGTTAGATTACGAGTAATTGTTGTTTGGAATCAAATCAATTTTGACATTAATTCGGCTTAAAGCATCAAATTTTTTTTTAATTTTTGGAATTATTTTTTGCACTATTTTTTATGCATTTAATTCCGCTAGAATGCATCTTTGGAGACCTTAAAAATTAATTTTTTTTTGATGCACGTTAAAGATTATTGCCCGAATATCATTTTTTTTTATAAATCAGACAATTTTGGGGTGAAAATCCGTCGAAATCAGTGAGATTCTGGCGATTTTCGTTGCTGGTTTTCAGCCCCTCTCTGGTGGTTTGGACCAATTCGGTTTGATTGGGTTAGGTTTGGTCCCAATAGGACCAAATCTTTTGGGTTCAATCCCACTCGGACCAAACCAATTCGGTTCGATTTTGGTATGGATCGATTTTTGGTTGGTTTGACCCAGACCAGTTCGGTTTGGGTTGAATCGGTACAGTTTGGTTCGGTTTGATCCGATCTTATTCGGTCTGACAATTTTTTTTTAGGACGATCCATTTGGTTAAATAGGTCTTGGTTCACTTTGTTTCGGCTATTTTGGGTCTTTTCTAATGACTATTTCTGGACATTTCAGGGCTCGGTTCGCCCCGAGTCACCCTGTTTTTGCCTGATTTTGGCTGATTTAAACCTTCTATTCTAGGTTGATTGATCCTTTGGTTTACTGATTGACTACTATGGTTGCCTAGCTATTGAATATGTATGTATATGAATTTTTTTAACTCTTTTTTGATGCAATTTTTATGAAGTCTTACATTGTAAAATATGATGGTTGGATAACATACTATAAAATTAGTCTCTCTTCCTTTAATTATCATATTTTATATGTTGGATATGATACATGACATTGTATGAATATCGACTGGCCTAAAGGAAGGTTGATGTTTGTACAGTTACATGGATTGTTAGCAGTATTAAAACATGTGACAGTTATTAGGATGCCATGTGAACATTGAACGGATCCAAAGATAGGTTCATTGTTTGACAGGTCTTGTTGTAACAACCCGGTGAGGATCGCCCCGAAATTCTTGACTTTACATAAAACTTTAGCTCATATTTGAACTCTTTTCTCCCTTTTTTTTCTTGATAACAGTATACCTAACAGGCTTAAAGACTTCAACTTAATGGATGGAAAGTTAGTCCCTCGTACATGCTTCCAATCGACGTACAATTTGCATGGGTCTGCATGCCTCAACCGATAGACATTGCGTCTTCCGGATGGCACGTGCACCCCACATGACTCATTTAAACAACTATCGGCAGATGCGAATACTCGCATCAACTGACGATCACGTGCATCTCGTGTGACCAATTTAAAACATCCACCGATAGACATGTGAAATTCACGTGTTCATCTATGACATCTTCCGATAGCTTACAAGCCCTAGATCATCTGATCACTAAACGACAAGTTATTATTTACATCATCTGGCGAAGGAATATATACTTCATCTTCCGGTGAAATAGGGAAACATCATCCGATGGACATGTGCTCCCCACGTGCATAATTAAAACATGACTTGGTCACTAAACGACAAGGAAACCCTCACATCGTCCGATGGCTAAACACTCTATATCTGCCGATGGAGAAACATACTACATCTTCCGATGACGTCATCCGGAAGACTCAATTGTTCGACTCCTATCATTTGACACCTGTCGATGACGTCAGCCGGGTGAATGCCTCATCTAGCTTCTATCCTACGGCAATAAAACACTATAATCATCAAACAACCTCATCCAACCGAAAATACTACAACTCGCTCAAATCTTAACCTGGAAATTATAAACCCCAATGAGTAAAATCCATATCCCATACAAGATTCACATAGCGGAAGGCTTAAGCAAAACAGATCATTCATAATCCTTAAAATCGTTAACAGATTCTGAAGTCAAACCATTCAAAATCCGAATCTCATTGTTATAAGAGAACTCTATTCTACTTAGTCATCTGTTTATCATAAACTTCTCTGACTTACTATGGGTATAACCAGGGAACTTAATCGCCTGTCCAGCCTTCACTGTCACACCCTCCAGCAACCAAGCTTAGATATCTTCATTGACCTTGAGTTCCTCACCTGAAAACTCGTCACCTACATCATAAGGTTTAAACTATAAGTCTAATGCTTAGTAAGGAATGCAACACTAACATGGATGCATGAATGCATAATTTAGGAAAATCACATGCTCATAAGACTTTTTTTTTTGTTCATGTCTTTGCTCGTATTCATCATTCATAATCATGGATCGTAATCATCATTCATAATCATTGATCATATTCATCATTCATGGTCATTGATCATATTCATCATTCATAGTCATTGATCATATTCATCATTCATAGTCATTGATCATATTCATCATTCATAGTCATTGATCATATTCATGGTTCATAGTCATTGATCATATTCATTGTTTAGGTTGTGTGGACCAAGAGAGGATTTGTGCCGGTAAAGGGAGTTCGACAGTGAGTTTGATCTTGTTCCCTACTGCGAGTCGTATTCATATGTCCTTCTTTGGACTGTGACATACGCCGAACCGCCCCCAACCCTCACTTAATCCACGTTGCATAAATCTTATACATATACATATCTTGTTCATGGAAAACATGCGTTAAAATATTTTCTTATGCTTGAGAAACATTCATGATGCATGAACATGAGAGCTTTTAACTCATCAAACTATGACAAGGATCATACCAGAGCAGACAACTTCACATTCACTAACAGGTCATCACTTGGTATAACTCGCAACATACATAAATTCTTCAAGTGTATACAAGCTCATAATCATAAGGTAATCATTAGACATCTCAACCTAGTACCCCCACGATGTAGGGCTCTATTAGCCGGAAACCTTAATACATTCACTTACCTGGTCTCCTTAGCACTTGAGCTCCCTTCTCTTCAAACTTCTTCACCTAAACATTTACATTACAGTAGTTAAAACAAAATCCTAGTAGTTCTAGTCTCGAGCTATCCTAAGATCTAATAGCTAAGAGTCCTTCCCGAGTTCTTAGTTTAATACTCAATGTAACCCGAAATCCCAAAACCAAAATAGACGGATTCGATAATGATAACTCAGGGTTGGTTGTTCTAAATGTCCAGAATCAATTCGGAAAGACATTACTTATCTCGGGTTTCAAAATGTTCTTATTAATATTCGGCCATTGAAGAATCCAAACTTCAATACAGAGCTGGAAAACTGGGCTAATAAACTAACAAATAACCACATTGTTAAACCCGTACCTCGAGCACAAAGTAGCCGAGAAGTAGCAAGGAAACCGATCGCCGAAGGAGGGATTTCCAGCTGGCAGAGAGCGAGAGCTTGGGAGAGAAGAAATCGCCAGAAGTTGGGGATGTCGGCTACAGTGGTTTAAATGAGGTTTGAATCCTTTCCTTCTTCTTTAAATACTGGCCTCAATCCTCCAATATTACAACTTTGCCACTCAACCTAGTTTAGATCCACATGTAATTAATTAAGCTTGGCATAAATCCTAAACTTCGAGGATTAAATATTTATGACCGTTAATACAGTTAAGGAAATCACCTGGCCGTTAACTCGGGTGTTACACTTGTTGTCAATGTTTATATACTGGACCAAGTTACCAATTACAAGTTAATACTTTTAGCCAAAAGACTAAGTGGTAATGTTGTACCAGTTTCTTGTTGATGATGCACTATGTTTTGAGTTATATTATTGTCATATATATGCATATTATTTTGTGGGTTAATGTCATTTCATTTTCTCTGTTGTTATAGTTAACATCTTTAGTATAATAGATAACGTTAATGCAGTTTTTATGCTTGATGGGACCAACTATAAAGTCTGAAAATATAACGTGCGCATGGATTTTGATAATTCACTTCGACCCACCTTTTTCAGCATCAAGTACCCATGATAATAAAAGAAACCTGGAAAAGTGGAGTGATAAGTGTGTATTTTACACACTTTATTATACTTTTTTATACTTGAATTGATAAGCTTCACTCAAGTATGTGAATGATTTTAATAATTTTGGTGCAAGTGTGCAGAAAAGTGGAAAAATTACAGGTATTGCGAATTCAAGAAAAATAATGAAAGAAGAGGACCTGCCAATCGATCGGTCAAACCTTGGTGATTGATCGGTGGAAGAAAAGACGAAGTAATATTTGGCAGAGAAGTAGCCGATCGATCCGCTATTTTAATCCCAACCATTCGGCTAATTTTATTGATGGAGATGTTTAAATCTGAACCATTGAAACTTGTTTTAATCTCAGCCGTTGAAGATAATTATGGGCTTCAGATTTGTGGGCTTGAGATTAATTAATAATTAGGTTAACTTAAGAGAGAGCAGCCTCATTCAGATTTCACACGGGAGGCGAGCGAGAGATTTCAGAGAGAAGCCCTTGCGAGACGGAGACCGGAACAGAGCGAGAGCTTCGGGAACTGACTTTCAGTATAGTTTTTCTTTCCCTTTCTCTTCTGAACTATGAACTTCTTTATTTTTATTGTTGTTTTTCTTTATTTTAGCATGAACTAAGTTTTTATTCTAGGGCTACGATGTAACCAGACGATATTTATTTTTTGTTTCTTCGTTTAATTATATTTTATGAGTATCTCTTCCAATATTGTTGGCACATTTAATTTCTGTTCTTAAAGCCTGTAAATTTCTGGCCAATCTTTACTTGATTTTTGGGGTGTTTTGAGACTGAGAGGTAATAAATACCCGAGCACTGAAATTAATGTCATGAATATACGTAGGCTAGAGATAGTTACGGTAGTGATGTGATCATTGTGATTTCTTGGTTTATTTGTATTTGATTAATGTAGGATTTGAGACTGAGAAGTGATAACCCATTAATCAAATAAACTACGCAATGCTCGAGAGAGATTGTACTAGAATTTAGTTAAATCGATCATCAACATAGGAAGAATATTTATGAATATAATTGCAAAGGATTGAAATAAATATTGTCTTGGTGAAATCGTAATACCTAGGCTTTTATCAATTTGATTTAATCCCATTTTATTTATTGCAATATTTTGTCTTAGTTTATTTTAATTATTTTAGTTGTTTATTTTAATTTCAATTCTTGAAAATCATAAAACGTGTCTTCAATTTAGAATTAAGATTAGTTATTTCGATTATTAATTAACAAGTCCTCGTGGGTTCGACACTCTCTTTATCACTATATTACTTGTTGCGACTCGTACACTTGCGAACATAATTTTCACAACAAGTTTTTGGCGCCGTTGCCGGGGACTTTTATTATTAATATCAAATTGATTATTTTTAGTTTTATTTTGAATTCTATTTAGTTTAAGTCTTTATTTTTGTGTTAATTTCAGGTGCATGCGTAAAGAAGGAAACGCTAATCTTCTCCCACTTAATCTTGAAATAGAGCGTACGTGTCGACAACATTGTAAAGCGAGAAGAGAAGCTATTCAACCAGCGCGTGTCATTATGGGAGATAACAGAGCAGACAATATTGAAAATCCTCCACTCATTATTGACAATCATCCACTTGTAAATGCTGAGACCCGGACCTTACTGGATTATGTTATACTGACCGTATCCGGAGTGCATTCCACTATTCGCAGACCGGCCATCAATGCTAATTTTGAAATTAAGCCGGGCACCCTGCATATAATTCAACAATCTCAATTCAGTGGATTACCTTCAGAAGACCCCAAGGATCATATTGCAAATTTCTTAGAGGTATGCGACACTTTCAAATTTCACAATGTGGGGGATGATGCATTGAGACTACGGCTATTTCCATTTTCATTACGAGATCGTGCGAAGAACTGGTTTAACTCTTTGCCCGCTAATTCTATTACTACTTGGGAAGATTTATGCCAGAAATTCCTTTCCAAGTTCTTTCCATTCGAGAAGACAGCTAGACTTCGCAATGATATAATTAATTTTACTCAGTTCGATGGGGAGACATTATATGAAGCATGGGCTCGTTTTAAGGAGATGTTGAGAAAGTGTCCCAATCATGGTCTACCGATGTGGATGCATATTCAGACTTTTTATATGGGATTATCAGCTTCTACTAAGACTCCGGTTAATGCAGCAGCAGGTGGAGCTTTAATGAGAAAAACAGAAGAAGCAGCTTATGAATTATTAGAAGAATTAGCACTTAACAATGACCAGTGTCCAGTGGAGTGATCAATTATGAAGCGCACGACGGGTACTCCAGAACTCGAGGCTATGAAAGTGTTAACTCTACAAGTTGGCTCATTGACTAAGCAATTACAGGAATCTCATATGGTAGCAAGTGTTGGAAAAATATCGAAAGTTAATTGTCAATGGTGTCAAGGGCCGCATTTGAGTGAAGAATGTCAAGAGGGTAATCCTATGTCGAATGCAACAGCAGAGCAAGCCAACTATATGGGCAATTTCAATCGTCAAGGCAATCCCAATTCTAATACTTATAATCCAGGATGGCGACAACACCCAAATTTTTCATGGCGAAATTCTCAAAATGCTATGCAGCCACCTCAAACATCTCAACCCGGTCCATCTCAACAAGTTGACAAGAAAAATGATCTTGAATCAGTCCTTATGCAGTTTATGAATGAGACTCGTACTGCGATGCAAAATCAATCAGCCTAAATTCGCAGTCTGGAAAATCAACTTGGTCAATTCGCAAGCATCAATAATGGAAGACCCCTAGGCTCACTACCAAGTAACACCGAAGTAAATCCGATAGAGCATTGTAATGCAATTACCACTCGAAAGGGCACAGTAGTTGAACCAGTGCACAAAGAGAAAAACATGCCAAAAGTTGTTAATGTGGAGTCTAATACAGATGAAGTTCAAAAATCACATCCAGCTCATCAACCGCCTCCAGTGCCATTTCCACAAAGATTGACAAATGTGAATCTTGACAAGCAATTTTCTCAATTCCTTGAAGTCTTCAAGAAGCTCCACATTAATATTCCGTTTGCCGAAGCTTTGGAACAAATGTCGCGTTATGCTAAATTTTTGAAAGATATTCTTTTCCACAAGCGCAAAATAGAGGAGTGTGGTTTTATAGCTCTTACAGAAGAATGCAGTGCTATTATTCAGAAAAAGCTACCTCAAAAATTAAAAGATCCGGGAAGTTTTACTGTACCGTGCGAGATTGGCAGTTCTGTATCTACTAGGGCACTATTTGATTTGGGAGCGAACATTAATTTGATGCCTTTGTCTATATTCCGAACACTCAATTTAGGCGAAGCAAAGCCGACAGAGGTTACATTATTGATGGCCGATCGTTCTATTAAACACCCGAGGGGAATCATTGAAAATGTGCTCGTAAAGGTCGAAAAATTTATATTCCCTGCCGATTTTATTGTGCTTGATATGGAAGAAGATCAAAATGTGCCGATTATATTAGGGCGACCATTCTTAGCTACAGGTGGTGCTGTCATTGATCTTAGAAAGGGGGAGCTCAAATTGCAAGTACAGGATGAAGAGGTGACATTCAAGGTGTATAAGTCAATGGAGTACCCAATATCTAGCGCTGACATATTTCGGGTGGAACTCCCTAACACTGTTACAATGGAAGCCTCACGTCAACTAAGCGACTCTCTTGAGCTGAATGAGATGCAATACGTTGAAAATCTGGGGGAATCGACATTACGGGTCATACCACCTATTAAGAAACCACCTGACCACAAAAAGATTCTGGCGAATGATAAGTTGGTAAATGAGCAACAAGGGTTACCATATTGGGACGGTACAGTTAAAAATGCAAATTTCATTATATATCTCAACCCAACATGACGCAGCATATCGTCAAGCTGACGACGTTAAAATACGCACCTGGTGGGAGGTAACCCATTTGTTATTTATTCTTATTTTTATTTTTTTGTTTTTATTTTATTTTATTTATTATTATTATTATTATTATTTCTATTTTTTTAGTTTCTTATTTCATTTTATTTTCTCTTTTTACTTTATTTCTCTTCTTTTATTTTTATTTTTCTTTTTTAAATAGGTTCCGATTAAGTCATTTTATTTTCTTTTCATCATTTTATTTATTTTTATTTTTATTTTTATTTTTATGTTATTTTATTTTATTTTATTTATTTATTTATTTTTCTCTTACTGTTATTTTTAGTTTTCTTTAGTTTCTTATTTTATTTTCTTTTTATTTATTTTTCTTCTTTTATTTTATTTATTTTTCTTCTTTTAAATAGGGTCCGATTCAGTTATCTTAAATTCTTTTTATCATTTTATTTTATTTTATTTAGTTAAAAAAAAAGCTCTTCTGCTCGATTACTCCTTCAACCGAAACTCCACGACCAGCTCAAAACATCATGAGGTACGCGACTTTTACCCTATATTTTTTATACATTGAGGACAATGTCTATTTTAACTTTGGGGGTGATTTTAGCGTATCTTAGCACTTTGATATATTTTGGTATTGCAATCTGAAATCTTGGTTGAGGTGTCGATGATGATTTAAATGATTGATTCATGCTTTGACTCCTTGGGAAATACTAAACAAAAGATTTGATTTGTCTTAGTTTGCATTGATTAGAGCTTACATAGTTATCTTCAATTTATTTGAACACGTTCTATTCTTGTTTGATTCTATTTGTTGGTAATATTTGTGTAGTCTACTAAGAGTGAAACCCAGATACTGTAAGGGAGTGAACGAGAATAAACAGGGTAAGGGAGTGTAACTCCAGTCAAATGTGTGAGAACGAGAATACTGTGAAGACAAATCTTTCTTGGTTTTGCTCATTATCCTCGAATGCAAATTGAAATTTTTCTGAAACAAAAGAATGATTTAGGCCATCTTTGAACCGTTTGAGCTTTCTGAGCCTACCTTGTTGTGTCATTTAATGATACCCATAGTTACCCTTTTGAGCCTATTATTTACCATTCAGTAGTCACCTGAACTCAGACCAGCCTTATATATTTTTCCTGCCCTATTAAATGAGCACAGAGATATTGATCTAATTAGGGGAGAGTTGAAAAAAAAAAGAGCTGGTGAAATTCAATAGCAACTCCTTTGTCATTTGTTTGTTTTTACAGCATTAATTCGTTGTATTTATGTTATGTGTCAATTGAAAAAAAAAATTGAAAAAAAAAGCAAGTTTGAACAATTCAGCTTTCAATCTTATTTTATTTAATGCAATTATTAGGTTTGTATTGATATTGTGTTGTAACAATGACAAAGGAGTTAAAGTGGGTGAGCGATTAGAAGAAAGTTTGAGTGAGTTCAACAAGTGAGTAAGTGAATGGAAGAAATTTTTGATTGGATGAAATAAGGAGGAATGAGTGGTGCTCTAAATATTCGCTTGAATTCATATAATTCCTACCTTACAACCCGGCCTTTCATTACAAGCTTGTAAAGACCTATTGACTTTTCTTTTGGTTAATGGATATTTGCTATTAGTTGGATAGTGAGCAAAGCTGGTGAACGATTCGAGTGAATGGAGTGATTCCAGAGTGAAATAAGAATGCTGTCCTTACCTGTAGCTACATGAGTTGAACCAACAATTAGGAAAAAATAAAAATGAACATGCACACACACACGAAGATTTCTAAGTACGCTATTGTCAATGCACTATTGTCAATGCGCTAATATGAATTATTTCTTTTGCAAAGTGTTTTACTTGGTGGTCTAGTACGAGTTTTTCAAGCTGAGACGAATTACCAAAGTCTTTGATGAGGATTGCTTTACCACTATATTGTACTGTGCATATTATTTGGGATTGAATTATATATCTGTTGAGATTTTTTGCTTAGTTTTGTTCGCTTGAGAACAAGCTTTCATTCAAGTTTGGGGGTGTGATAAGTATGTATTTTACACACTTTATTATACTTGAATTGATAAGCTTCACTCAAGTATGTGAATGATTTTAATAATTTTGGTGCAAGTGTGCAGAAAAGTGGAAAAATTACAGGTATTGCGAATTCAAGAAAAATAATGAAAGAAGAGGACCTGCCAATCGATCTGTCAAACCTTGGCGATTGATCGGTGGAAGAAAAGACGAAGTAATATTTGGCAGAGAAGTAGCCGATCGATCCGCTATTTTAATCCCAACCGTTCGGCTAATTTTATTGATGGAGATGTTTAAATCTGAACCATTGAAACTTGTTTTAATCTCAGCCGTTGAAGATAATTATGGGCTTCAGATTTGTGGGCTTGAGATTAATTAATAATTAGGTTAACTTAAAAGAGAGCAGCCTCATTCAGATTTCACACGGGAGGTGAGCGAGAGATTTTAGAGAGAAGCCCTTGCGAGACGAAGACCGGAACGGAGCGAGAGCTTCGGGAACTGACTTTCAGGATAGTTTTTCTTTCCCTTTCTCTTCTGAACTATGAACTTCTTTATTTTTATTGTTGTTTTTCTTTATTTTAGCATGAACTAAGTTTTTATTCTAGGGCTACGATGTAGCCAGACGATATTTATTTTTTGTTTCTTCGTTTAATTATATTTTATGAGTATCTCTTTCAATATTGTTGGCACATTTAATTTCTGTTCTTAAAGCCTGTAAATTTCTGGCCAATCTTTAGTTGATTTTTGGGGTATTTTGAGACTGAGAGGTGATAAATACCCGAGCACTGAAATTAATGTTATGAATATACGTAGGCTAGAGATAGTTACGGTATTGATGTGATCATTGTGATTTCTTGGTTTATTTGTATTTGATTAATGTAGGATTTGAGACTGAGAAGTGATAACCCATTAATCAAATAAACTACGCAATGCTCGAGAGAGATTGTACTAGAATTTAGTGAAATCGATCATCAACAGAGGAAGAATATTTATGAATATAATTGCGAAGGATTGAAATAAATATTGTCTTGGTGAAATCGTAGTACCTAGGCTTTTATCAATTTGATTTAATCCCATTTTATTTATTGCAATATTTTGTCTTAGTTTATTTTAATTATTTTAGATGTTTATTTTAATTTCAATTCTTGAAAATCATAAAACGTGTGTTCAGTTTAGAATTAAGATTAGTTATTTTGATTATTAATTAACAAGTACTCGTGGGTTCGACACTCTCTTTATCACTATATTACTTGTTGCGATTCGTACACTTGCGAACATAATTTTCACAACATGGAGCGCTCGAATCGTGTAAGTCTGATGATCATAAAGCGTGCCATTCCAAAAGCATTTTGGGGCAATATGTCGGAAGACACTGATGCCAAAACATTCCTCGATGAACTTGAGAAGCGTTTTGAGAAAAACGAGAAAGTTCACACTTTTATTTAAACTTGTTTCACTCAACTATAATGGAAAGAGAAATATCAGGGAATACATAATGGAAATGTCTTATTTTGCTTCAAGACTTGAGGAACTTAAGTTAGAGTTGTCTGAAGACATGCTTATTCACTTAGTCTTGATTTCTCTTCCTCCTCCGTTTGGGCAGTTTAAGATCAGTTATAACTGTAACACCCGGTATTTTCCGTGTAATTATTTTCCCCGAATAATTAAGTGGGATTACTCTGATATTAATGCAATGACTATTTTTAAAGAAATTGTCGGAGTGTTCAATTGAATGAGAGTGATTGTAGAACCAATTCGACGAACTAAATAGAAGTTTAGTAAAAAACCAATGGAAGGGCAAATTAGGAAGAAATTAAGGTTGGTGGGAGAAATCAAATGGATGATTGACACTTGGCAAACTTGTGGAAGAAGACAAGCCATGTATTCCATTTCCTTCTCTTCCTCCTACGTGAGACATTTCCCTCTCTGCTTCTCTCTTTTGGTTGAAGAAAACCAACGCAAGGAGTTTCTTCCTTCTTTGATTTTCCTCCTGCTTTTCGGTCTAAGGTAATCATCTTATATAGAAAATGATTTTTAGTTTATTTATTTGCTAGTTTCGTGATGTTTAGGGTTAATGTCCGTTTATGCATGCTATAGGTTCGTGAACCACAGTGCTCGTGCGTTCAAGCTTGCTGCATTTCGGACCACAGGTAAGTTCATACGCATAGATTCGGCCCTTAAGGCCCTACATCACGGAGGTACTAGGTTTTCTGTTATGTCGGGTTGTTTTGGTTAGAAGAGTTAGAGTTATGTTCTGAAATGTCTGGCTTTGATTTACTTTATGCTGTTTTATTTCTGCTGTCTGCCTGTTTAAGTTCAAGCACCGTTCATGCATACACGTTTTCTCTGAAAGACATGCAAATGTTTTCTGTACACTGTTTGAAACTAAATAAGATAAAATCTGACTGAAATGAACCGGTTAAGTGCGGGACGGGGACTGACCTACTGTTACTGTACTGTTATATATATGTATAATGTATTAATGTATGTGCCTATTGTGCACTCACTGATTCTACTGATTGTCAGTTCCACTATAAGCCCCACTTATACCTCTCTGCCACTGAAACATAATGTACTGTACTGTCACTGTATTTCTGAAAACCGCATGCATAGCATTTTGCATAACTGCATATTTATTATGTTCTTACTGAGTTTTAGACTCATAGGTGAACTCTCTGATGTAGGTACTGAACCCGGAAATGAGGACTTTGTGCCTCAGTCTGATGAATAAATGGCTGGTAGTTTGAGCTCTCGGGGGTGGTTGCTGCAGTCAGACACAATTTTCCATCCTGAGGTTTAAATTTTTAAAGCATAGTCTATATCTGTAAAGTTTTCTGAAAATTCTTGCTTTGTTGTAAAAACTTCCGTTTTGGGAAAGTCTGCAAATATATGTTAGGTTCTGTACTGATCCTCAGATTTTAAAACAATGTACAGATTTTGATGTCTAAGTTTTAAAAACTACTGTATTTGACAGTTGAATTCAGGTTCTGAATATTCTGGAATTGTTTGGGATATTATCTATTAGCTTGTGTATGGATGACTTCTGGTTTTGGAATTATCCATGCAGTCCGTTTCCTTTGAATCTGCTAATTGTAAAGTGTACTCTTCATCCTTGTGTAGATTCGGGTATTGAAGGTTTATAACTTTCATGCTTCCTGTTTGTGCTGTATTTGACAGTGGAACGATGCTTTGAAGTATTCTGAAATGGTTTGGAATATTTTCTGTTAGCTTATGCATGAATGATCTCTGGTTTTAGAGCTTTTATGTAGAGTGAAATTCCTTGAGTCTCTGTCACGTTTTCTGTTGCGTTCGAGAACCCCATTTTGAAGTGGTTTGAGAAATCTGAAACTTCTATGTTTTCTGTATTCATGCTCTCTGTCTGTACGTCTTTCTGTTAAAAGTTGTTAAGTTTCACCTTAGAAATCATGTCATCCGATCACGTCCACCGTTACTTGTAAAATTTTCTCCACTGGTTGTCACTGCTCATTTCTGCCTTTTTAAAGTACATCCACCGCTGCCCGTTTCCTTCTTTTAAATTATATCTTTCGGCTGACGTCACCCAAGTCTTCCGCCCAGTTTAGTTACATCTTCCGGCTGACGTCACCCAAGTCTTCCGCCAGTCTAATGCCTGTATCTTCCAGTTGACGTCATCCATCTTCCGGCTAACGTCATCACCTCATCCGAATTCCCTCTGCTGCCTGTATCTTCCGGCTAACGTCACCACCTCTTCCGCCGAATACTGTTCGTCTTTTGTCGTATCTGAATCCTCCGATAGCTTTAATCTTCCGCCTGACGTCATCCTTACTTCTGTCTTTGCATTTACATCTTCCGGCTGACGTCATTCAAGTCTTCCGCCCAGTTTTAAACTAAGTCTGCCGCCAGTCTTTTACCTAAGTCTTCCGACTTCACATTCTATTTTCTGCCTCGATCTTCTTCTATTATTTGTTCTTCCTTCCGATTGTAGATATGTTTACAGTGTTTTTCTGCTTTATATTTGAATACAGGGAATGCTCTTTCCCTCCTCTCAAAAGTTCAAGAGTTTACTTTAAAAAGCTCATCCTGTTTATGTTTAAATTTCTTCTGTCTGCCTCAGTTTATTCCTGTTCTTTCTGTTTTTCCTGCTAAATTCCATTTCTTCATTTTAGTCACTCATTCCTGTAATCTCAGCTCTGAGTTAGTTCCCGTTTCTCTTTCTCTGTGAATCTGAAATTTTGTTAATCACCGTAGTCCCTCCCTTTCTGTAAAATTTTATGTTTAGGGTTTTGCATTGATAGTACACGTCTTCTGTCATTTTATTTATGTTCTTCTGTGTAGTTCTAAAAGCTCAGTTGGTTTTTCATAAGTTGTCCAGTGCATTTGGTAAACGTCTTTCCGTCCTTTTGTTCCAGTAACGCCGTCTGTTCAAAAATAAAATTATAGTCACCGTTATCCGTTTTCTGTCCCGGAGTGACGGCTTGGATCTCGGACTCCGATCGGGTTCCGGTTTCGGGCTGTCACAATAATTGCCAGAAGGATAAATGGATGCTTAATGAACTAATATCTCATTATGTCCAAGAAGATGAAAGGATTAAGCATGATCGAACAGAAAGTGCTCATTTGGCATCATCTTCTAAGGACAAAGGAAGAAGGAAGCTGTTGGTACTCCTTAGTTGAAACAAAAGAAGTCTAAGGGCTTCAGTTGTTTCTTCTGTAATGGAGAAGGGCACTAAAAGAAGGATTGTGCCAAGTATCATGTTTGACACGTGAAGAAAGGTACACTTCTCAACCTTGTTTGTTCTGAGGTTAATTTGGTTTTTGTATCTAGACATACTGGTGGTTTTAGATTCAGGTGCTACTACTCACATTAGTATGTATATGCAGGATTGTTTGAGTTGTCGAAAGCCAAATGATGTTGAAAGATTCATCTTTGTGAGCGATGACAAATCAGTTGAAGTTGAAGCTATCAGAGATTTTAGATTGTTGCTAAAATATGAACAATCTTTGGATTTGAATGATACTTTTGTTGTACTGTCTTTTTGTAACACCCGATTCTATCGAACCAGCTCTTTTATTATTAATGGTATACACCTGATTAATCAACAATTTAAGTAGGGTTATTAAAAGACTAGGCAAGGGCACTAGAGTAAATTTACAATTTTCAAAAGTGGATAACGTATTTAAGGAAAGAGGGTTGGGTTTAATGCACTGTAGCCGCCACCAATTTCATACTTTTCCTCTTCGGGTTTTCAGCTCAAGCAGCCGAGCTCTCTAGGCAATTTTTCTCGCCCGATTCTCCTTCAACTTAAGTAAGTTTTCCTCATTTCTCTTAAGATATAGTGGTTAGTTACCTGAGGGAGTACAATGTGAGGATTTTGAAGGTGCTGAGATTGAGCGTAGGTTCGGGTTCTTAGAGATAAAAGGGATTACACGGGTAGCAGAATTTCAAATCGATTTCCTCAATCTTAATATTGATTTTTGGTAAGGTTTAGTGAGTTAGATTAATGTATTGCCATAAACTTAGGTAAGCGAGCTTTTGGAGTAGTTGAAACCGAGCATCACCAGGAGAGCCAGGTAAGTAAAGTTTGCTTGTGCCTTCGGGCCTACATCACAAAACATTAGGGTTTGTTTGCTAGAATGTGTTGGTATGTCATGCATCATGTTTTAAAAATATACGAAAATGAATTTGAATGCATGTCAGCATGGTAAGGATTGAACATATTGAAACAGTTATGTGAATCAGATTTACTGTTAAGGGAACTAATCCACCCCTTAATGAGACAGTGGATATTTATACTTTGGGAGAATTGATCCAACTTCCAATTTCACAGGGGGATCTGAACATGTGAATCGGATTTACTGTTAAGGGAACTAATCCACCCCTTAATGAGATAGTGGATATTTATACTTTGGGAGGGTTGATCCGACTCCCAACTTCACAGGGGGATCTAAATAGAAATGAAGCATGAACAACTGAGTTGAGAAAGTAGAAATTGCATGTTTAGGAATTTATATTTCAGTGTTTCATTTCATTACTGTTTTACTTACTTAGCATTAGGCTAATTGATGAGTTTTGTGATGTAGGTGAAGAAGTGATAGCAAGTGTGTTTACTGAGTCTGCTGAGGACTGGATTGGTTTTGGAGTGCATCTTTGCAACAATCTGGCAGCTGATGGGGCGGTTTAACTGATGTCAGTTGGTGTGAAGGTTCAGTTGACAACGTTACAATTTTAGTGTATTGAGTTTTCATGATAGTAGCGGTTTTCAATATTTTGAATATGTTGCTTTTCTTGAGCTTACTGATAATAGTATTTGGTTAGGCATAAATGCGATTTTACTAAATTCGAGTAATGTAAGGATTTTGAACTGTTCTACTGGTTTTAGTGAAGTAAACTCGTCCTTCACGCAGCTAGAGATGTTTTTGTATGGAATTTGGATAGTTAAGATAATGTTTTACTTTCTATTGAGTTTGCTGGAGTTACTTAGGGTCAGGGATTTTTGAAGGTCTTGAGTGAGTTTGCAAGTTCAACTATCGGCGAATGTGTTCGCCGGTGGATGTTGGGTGTTTATTCGCTGATAGACATTGGCGGATCAAATCATCCGGCTGACGTCACCGGACGTTGTCGAGTATTCTACTCACCGGTGGATGTCGTGTAAAACCCGACGGATGATGTAGAGAGTCTCTTGTCGCTTAGTGACCGATGGATATCGTGTGATAATCCACCGGAAGATGTAGGAAGTGTTTTGTCGTTTAGTGACCGGTGGATGTCGTGTGTTAATTCACCGGAAGATGTAGGAAGTGTTTTGTCGTTTAGTGACCGGTGGATGTTGTGTGATAATCAACCGGAAGATGTAAGAAGCGTTTTGTCGTCTAGTCACCGGTGGATGCAGTATAACGTCGATCATCCGGTTGACATCATCGGTAGGTGTAGAGAATATTTTGTCGTTTTGTCACCGGATGATGTCTTCTATTTTCTGCTTCAGCCCCTTTTGTTGACTTTGTTCAGCGGGCGACGTGTTTGACTTTTTAGACTCAGGGAGTATTTTGCTATTTAAATTTTTATTCTTTTGCTGATTATTCCTCAATATATCAACTGATTAATCAAGCATCGTACAATAGCTTTGTTTAATTTTTTTTTTACTTAAACGATTTCCGCTGTAAGTTCTTGAATGTTTGCAGTGTTAGAAAACATCAAATTTTGACTTTTGAGTAGACCTTTAAGTTTGGTTCAAAGTTTTTCCGAGTTTCGTGCAAGATTGTGTAACAAACCGGGTTCAGAAAACTCGGGTCGTTACAGTATGGTATCAGAGACATTCAGTTAAACCGTTCAAAAGATTACTCATCAGTGCCAATCGTTGCATGGAAGTACTTCAACAACTGTAAGTGTTTATGTTAACCATAGTTAATGGATATTTAAGAGTGTAATTAACCCTGTACAGGAATTTAGTACAATGGCCAGACGCCCAGGAAGACCTAGAGTGCCAAGAGAAATGCCAAATGTGAGGGGTGAAAAGGAGCCTAGTGTGATTAGGCAGCTGACAGATTTAGTGCGTCAGCAAACTGATTTAGTGCGCCAACAGTCTGACCAACTAGGAGTACTGTTGAACCGAGAGGTGCAAGGAAGTGCCAACTCGGGTTCTAGCAATGAACATTCTGGAGATAGATTCCGGAGACTAAGACCACCCACGTTCGATGGACAGTCATCTGATCCAGTAATTGCTGACGGATGGCTTAGGAAGATTGAAAGTATGTTTAGGTGTGCCAACATTGGAGAAGGAGACAAGGTCACATTGGCAACCTTTCATTTTGTAACGCCCCGAGTTATCTGAACCCGGTTCGTCACACAATGCCCGTACATGACTAAAATTTCTACCATATTTTTTTTAAAACTTGCAGCGGAAATCATTTGAAATGTTAAGGAATAATCGGTCAAAAGAAATAGAAGTTTGAATCGTGAAAACACTTTAAAAGTTGCAGAAGTCAAACGCATCCGCCGATGAGTAAAGTCAACGGAAGAAGCAGAAAACAACCAAAATAGAAGACTCCTGCCGGTGACGTCAGCCGAATGAAAAACAAAGGACATCTCTCGGTAGACTGTATCTACCGGTGACTAAACGACAAAATACACTCTACATCTTCCGATGACGTCAGCCAGATGATTCCCTTCATCCGATCGACTTTGTTTTACACCCACCGATGACTAAACGACAAAAATCCTCCTACCCGATGACTAAACGACAAAAATCCTCCTACATCTACCGATGACATACACCCACCGATGACTAAACGACAAAAGTCCTCCTACATCTACCGATGACATCAGCACGCATCTGCCGATGGGTTTAACGACAAAACCCCTCATCCCCTTCTTCCGATAGGGTAAATTGAATATACCGATCACTAAACGAAAAAGCATAATACCCACTTATACCGGTAGGGCAAAATCTACTTCATCCGATAGAGTAAACCTTATGTACCGATGACTTTACTGAGACATCATCCGATGGCTTTACTGAAGATATCTTCCGATAAAACAAACCTCATGTACCGATGACTATACTGAGACATCATCCGATGGCTTTACTGAAGACATCTTCCGATAAAACAAACCTCATGTACCGATGACTATACTGAGACATCATCCGATGGCTTTTTCGAAGACATCTTCCGATAGAATTAAAAGCGACATTTCAACTACTTCTCGATATACATACACAACACTAATTACAGAAAGGAATTTACTTACTTCATCAAGACCATTCAGAAACAATTCACATTGTATTGTTCAAACCCAGTAAAACCAACATTTAAAACCCAACAGATCACTAGTATCAGTAAAACTCAAAACGTAGTCAAAATATTAAAATCTCTACTGTCATGAAAACTAGGCATACTCAGATTAGATTATTACCAACTAAACCCCCACCATTGCTGACAACAGTTAACCCGCCTCATCAGTTTACCAGGACGAACATGAATGTACTCTTCCAACCACATCTAATCATCTGTGCAATCAGAAAATTCACCTGCAGTATCCTCAACACCTACATCACAAAACTCATCTATTAGCCTAATACTAAGTAAGTAAAGCAGTAATGAAATGAAACACTGAAATATAAATTCCTAAACATGCAATTTCTACTTTCTCAACTCAGTTGTTCATGTTTCGTTTCTGTTCAGATCCCCCTGTGAAATTGGGAGCTGGATCAACTCTCCCAAAGTATATACATCTACTGGCTCATTAAGGGACGGATAAATTCCCTTAACAGTAAATCTGATTCACATGTTCAGATCCCCCTGTGAAATTGGAAGTTGGATCAACTCTCCCAAAGTATAAATATCCACTGTCTCATTAAGGGGCGGATTACTTCCCTTAAGAGTAAAACTGATTCACATAGCTGTTTCAATATGTTCAATCCTCACTATGCCGACATGCATTCAAATTCATTTTCGTATACTTTAAAAATATGATGCATGACATACCAACACATTCCAGTATACAAACCTTAATGTTTTGTGATGTAGGCCCGAAGGTACAAGCAAACTTTACTTACCTGGTCTCCTGGAAAAACTTGGTTGCAAGCTACTTCGGGTATTACTCAAACCTAAAACCATAGACAGAGCATACATTAAATTTCCTCTAATCTTCATTCTAAACCACTAGAAATCTAAGGGAAACTGTTTTGGGAACTCTAGTCATTGTGCATTCCCGATTTCAACTTAAACCGAAACCACCACTCGCTTACCGCCTTCTCAAAACCTCATTTATCATCCCTCCTACCAACGATAGATACAATGTAACAAGAAATAGAAGCAAAACTCACCAAGTTCGGAGGAAATCGCTGGAGGAAGTCGAAGGGGGTCTCCTATCGCGCTCTGCTAAGCTGAGGAGCTGAGAATGGAGAGGAAATGAAATAAACAGTGGCGGCTACTTCATTAATAGTTTCCTTAAATACGTTATCCACCTTTGAATTTCTAATTACCCTTATGCCCTTGAGTAGTCATCCACTAACCCTACATTTAATATTGCCATATAAATTGTGCCATTAGTTTAAAAGGAATAGAGAAACGGTTTGATAGAACCAGGTATTACACATTTAGCTGGTGAAGCTCAACTCTGGTGGGAAACAATGAAGACCACCACTGATGTTTTGGCAATGTCCTGGTCACAATTCAAGGACATTTTCTATGAGAAGTATTTCAGCAGCATAGTCCAGACTGCGAAGAAGTTGGAGTTTCTGAACTTGAAGCAGATAGGGTCTGTGGCCGAATACAGTAGACAATTTGAGTCCTTGTCCAGGTTTGTTGGGCATTTTGCTCACAAGGAAGAGGATAAAGTGTTTAAATTTGTGCATGGATTGAAGCCAGAAATCTACCGTGGAGTTAAATTCTGTGGTATTAAAGGTTTAACATTCAGTGAAGTTGTGTCCACTGCTCTGGAAGTGGAAGAAGCCGAAGGAAAGTATGCTAGACCAAGGGAGGTCACACAAAGGTTTAATCAGCCACACCAGCATAGGGGAAAGAAGAGGCCAAGTGAAGGCCAGAATAGCCAAGGAGCGGATGGGAAGATGCAAAATGTCAGAAAATTTCCCCAGTGTCCCAAGTGTTTGAAGAACCACCTGGGGGAGTGCAGACTGGGCTTTGGGAAGTGTTTCAACTGTGAGGAAGTTGGACACACATACAAAGAGTGCTCGAAGCCTAGAGTCACCAGATGCTACAACTGTAACAAGGTCGGTTACATTAGTAGAGACTGTCCAGTTCCTAAGGGCGGCCCTGCTATGATTAAACCAAGAATTTTCTCCATGATGGAGTCGAGAAATGAAGAACAGCCTGCTGTGGTGTCAGGTACTATATTGATCAACTCTGTGCCTGCTTTTACTTTGATAGATTCTGGCGCAACACATTCATTTATAGCATCTGCTTTTGCTGTTAAGTTAGATGTACAGTTTACTCCTTCCATGCATGAGTTTAACGTTGCATTGCCTTCTGGTGAACGCATGCACTCTAACCAAGTGATGCTTGACAGCGAAGTGTTAGTAGGGAATGTAAGTCTACCTACTGATCTTATAATTATGGATATAATAGGGTTTGATGTAATCCTAGGAATGGACTGGTTGTTTAAACATCATGCCACAATAGATTGTAGGACTGGAATAGTTAGCTTCCAACCCCCTGGTAGTTCGAAACACACCTTTCAAGCTTCAATGAAGAGTAAGGAAATGTCTGTGATGACTTCTATTAACACAAGACCTTCTCTATGTGGTGAGTATTTGTGCTTCTTAGCTAGCATTTTAGACACACAGCTTGTAGGAAAAGCAAATCCTCAGAATGTCCTAATTGTCCAAGACTTCTCCGAAGTATTCTTAGATGACCTTCCTGGTTTGCCTCCAGATAGGGAAATTGAATTTGTTGTTGATGTTTACCTTGGAGCCGAGCCTGTGTCTAAGAATCCATATAGACTAGCACCAACAGAACTTAAGGAACTGAAGAAGCAGTTAGAGGATCTACTGGAGAAATGATTCATACGCCCTAGTTTTTCACCATGGGGCGCACCTGTCCTTTTTGTCAAAAAGAAAGATGGATCAATGCGTATGTGCATTGATTATAGAGAATTGAACAAGTTAACTGTCAAGAATAAGTATCCATTGTCGAGGATTGACGATTTATTTGACCAACTTAATGGTGCAAGAGTTTTCTCTAAGATTGACCTTAGGTCTGGTTATTACCAGTTGAAAGTCAAATCTGAAGATATCTCTAAGACAGCTTTTCGCACAAGGTATGGACATTATGAGTTTTTGGTTATGTCCTTTGGATTGACTAATGTGCCAGCAGCATTCATGGATCTCATAAATAGGGTGTTTCATGAATACTTAGATAAATTTGTCATAGTGTTCATTGATGATATTTTAATTTATTCCCGTTCCAAGGACGAGCATGCTAGACACCTGACCTTGGTGTTGGAAGTATTAAAACAGCACCAACTTTACGCTAAGTTTTCTAAGTGTGAGTTTTGGTTGGACCAAGTTCACTTCTTAGGACATGTTATCTCTGGTGATGGGATATCCGTTGATCCAGCTAAGGTTCAAGCAGTTAGGGAATGACCCCAACCAAGGAATGCTACTGATATTCGAAGTTTCCTAGGATTAGCAGGATATTATAGAAAATTTATTGAGGGATTTTCAAAGATTGCTACACCTCTTACTAAGTTAACAAGGAAAAATGTGATGTATAGATGGACTGAGGAATGTGAGCATAGCTTTCAGACCTTGAAACAGAAACTGACAAATGCTCCAATTCTGACCCTTCCTGTCGATAATGGTAAGTTTAGCATTTACTGTGATGCTTCCAAGATTGGTCTTGGATGTGTGTTAATGCAAGATGGTAAAGTAATAGCTTATGCCTCTAGACAGTTGAAAACTCATGAGAAGAATTACCCTACCCATGACTTAGAATTAGCTGCTGTTGTTTTTGCACTTAAGATTTGGAGGCATTACTTGTATGGGCAGTCTTGTGAGATATTTTCAGACCATAAAAGTCTGAAGTATATTTTCACACAGAAAGAATTGAATATGAGGCAACGTCGGTGGTAAGAATTTGTCAAGGACTATGACTTTGAAATAAAATATCATCATGGCAAGGCAAATGTGGTGGCCGATGCCTTGAGTAGAGTAACAACATCAACCCCAACTAGGGTTTTCAGTATGCCATTAGCTTTAGAGTCAGAATTCCTAAAGTTTATTCTAGAAGCAGTATCCAGTATATCAGCTATACTTTCAGCCATAACCTTAACGCCTACCATTCTGGAGAAAATAAAGGAAGCCCAGACGAATGATGATGAGTGTAACAAGTACAAGTCAAGCATGGATTCTACGGACAGATCAGATTTTAACCACTCCACCGATGGAATCCTTAAGTTTAGAAATAGATGGTTTGTTCCTGCCATTAAGGAACTTCGTGATGAGATCCTTTCTGAGGCACACTCTTCCAGGTTCTCTGTTCACCCTGGGAGCACCAAGATGTACAAGGATCTTAAACAGCATTATTGGTGGCCAAGCATGAAGAGAAGTGTGGCAGAATATGTAGGATCATGTTTGTGCTGTCAGTGGATTAAGGCCGAGCATCAGAGACCCTCTGGAGCATTGCAACCCTTACCAGTTCCTGAATGGAAATGGGAACAAATAACGATGGATTTTGTTGTTGGATTACTTAGGACAGCAAGGGGACATGATGCAATTTGGGTTATAGTTGACCGTCTAACCAAATCTGCTCATTTTCTGCCAATTAAGATAACTTACTCGATGGATCAGCTTGCCGAATTGTACGTGCAAGAGATTGTTAGATTGCATGGGGTTCCCTGTACCATAGTTTCAGATCGGGATTCCAGATTCACATATAAGTTTTGGAAGAGTTTACACAAAGCTATGGGAACACAGCTTAGTTTTAGCACAACTTTCCACCCTCAAACAGATGGACAATCCGAAAGAACCATCCAAACATTAGAAGATATGCTCCGTGCCTGCATATTAGATTTTCAAGAATCTTGGAGTAAATATTTATCATTGGTGGAATTTTCTTATAATAACAGTTTTCAGACAACAATAGGAATGGCACCGTATGAAGCATTGTATGGGCAAAAATGCAGATCACCTTTGTACTGGGATGAGGTTGGAGAAGTGCAGTTGCTTGGTCCTGACCTTGTGCAACAAACTATTGAGAAGGTTGCCCTCATCCGTCAGAGAATTTTGACAGCTCAGAGTCGACCGAAGAGTTATGCAGATTGCAAGCGTAGAGAGTTAGAATTTGTGATCGGTGATGAAGTTTTTCTCAAGGTGTCACCATTCAAAGGAGTTGTGAGATTTGGAAAGAGAGGAAAGTTAAACCCCAGATTCATTAGACCATTCTCGATCTTGAAAAGGGTTAGGAAGACAGCCTACCAGTTACAGCTACCAACCTCTATGGAAGGAATCCATGATGTGTTTCATATCTCCATGCTTAAGAAATGTGTACGAGATCCTTCTCAGATTGTGGAACAGCAGAGTATTGAAGTTCACCCTACTCTTACATATGAGGAGAAACTTGTTAGGATCTTAGACTATGCAGTGAAGGTTTTGCGCAACAAAGAGGTTCTACTAGTAAAAGTCTTACGGCACAACCAGAACGTCGAGGAGACAACTTGGGAGCGCCAGCAAGACATGTTGGACCAATACCCAGAATTATTCAGGTACTGAATTTTGAGGACAAAATTCTTTTAAGGAGGGTAGATTGTAACACCCGGTTCTATCGAACCAGCTCTTTTATTATTAATGGTATACACCTGATTAATCAACAATTTAAGTAGGGTTATTACAAGACTAGGCAAGGGCACTAGAGTAAATTTACAATTTTCAAAAGTGGATAACGTATTTAAGGAAAGAGGGTTGGGTTTAATGCACTGTAGCAGCCACCAATTTCATACTTTTCCTCTTCGGGTTTTCAGCTCAAGCAGTCGAGCTCTCTAGGCGATTTTCCTCGCCCGATTCTCCTTCAACTTAAGTAAGTTTTCCTCATTTCTCTTAAGATATAGTGGTTAGTTACCTGAGAGAGTACAATGTGAGGATTTTGAAGGTGCTGAGATTGAGCGTAGGTTCGGGTTCTTAGAGATAAAAGGGATTACACGGGTAGCAGAGTTTCAAATCGATTTCCTCAATCTTAATATTGATTTTTGGTAAGATCTAGTAAGAGTTGGATTAATGTACTGCCATAAACTTAAGTAAGCGAGCTTTTGGAGTAGTTGAAACCGAGCATCACCAGGAGAGCCAGGTAAGTAAAGTTTGCTTGTGCCTTCGGGCCTACATCACAAAACATTAGGGTTTGTTTGCTAGAATGTGTTGGTATGTCATGCATCATGTTTTAAAAATATACGAAAATGAATTTGAATGCATGTCAGCATGGTAAGGATTGAACATATTGAAACAGTTATGTGAATCAGATTTACTGTTAAGGGAACTAATCCACCCCTAAATGAGACAGTGGATATTTATACTTTGGGAGAATTGATCCAACTTCCAATTTCACAGGGGGATCTGAACATGTGAATCAGATTTACTGTTAAGGGAACTAATCCACCCCTTAATGAGACAGTGGATATTTATACTTTGGGAGGGTTGATCCGACTCCCAACTTCACAGGGGGATCTGAACAGAAACGAAGCATGAACAACTGAGTTGAGAAAGTAGAAATTGCATGTTTAAGAATTTATATTTCAGTGTTTCATTTCATTACTGCTTTACTTACTTAGCATTAAGCTAATAGATGAGTTTTGTGATGTAGGTGAAGAAGTGATAGCAGGTGTGTTTACTGAGTCTGCTGAGGACTAGATTGGTTTTGGAGTGCATCTTTGCAACAATCTGGCAGCTGATGAGGCGGTTTAACTGATGTCAGTTGGTGTGAAGGTTCAGTTGACAACGTTACAATTTTAGTGTATTGAGTTTTCATGACAGTAGCGGTTTTCAATATTTTGAATATGTTGCTTTTCTTAAGCTTACTGATAATAGTATTTGGTTAGGCATAAATGCGATTTTACTAAATTCGAGTAATGTAAGGATTTTGAACTGTTCTACTGGTTTTAGTGAAGTAAACTCGTCCTTCACGCAGCTAGAGATGTTTTTGTATGGAATTTGGATAGTTAAGATAATGTTTTACTTTCTGTTGAGTTTGCTGGAGTTACTTAGGGTCAGGGATTTTTGAAGGTCTTGAGTGAGTTTGCAAGTTCAACTATCGGCGAATGTGTTCGCCGGTGGATGTTGGGTGTTTATTCGCTGATAGACATTGGCGGATCAAATCATCCGACTGATGTCACCGGACGTTGTCGAGTATTCTACTCACCGGTGGATGTCGTGTAAAACCCGACGGATGATGTAGAGAGTCTCTTGTCGTTTAGTGACCGGTGGATATCGTGTGATAATCCACCGGAAGATGTAGGAAGTGTTTTGTCGTTTAGTGACCGGTGGATGTCGTGTGTTAATTCACCGGAAGATGTAGGAAGTGTTTTATCGTTTAGTGATCGGTGGATGTTGTGTGATAATCCACCGGAAGATGTAAGAAGCGTTTTGTCATCTAGTCACCGGTGGATGCAGTATAACGTCGATCATCCGGCTGACGTCATCGGTAGGTGTAGAGAATATTTTGTCGTTTTGTCACCGGATGATGTCTTCTATTTTCTGCTTCAGCCCCTTTTGTTGACTTTGTTCAGCGGGCGACGTGTTTGACTTTTTAGACTCATGGAGTATTTTGCAATTTAAATTTTTATTCTTTTTCTGATTATTCCTCAATATTTCAACTGATTAATCAAGCATCGTACAATAGCTTTGTTTATTTTTATTTTTTACTTAAACGATTTCCGCTGTAAGTTCTTGAATGTTTGAAGTGTTAGAAAACATCAAATTTTGACTTTTGAGTAGACCTTTAAGTTTGGTTCAAAGTTTTTCCGAGTTTCGTGCAAGATTTTGTAATAAACCGGGTTCAAAAAACTCGGGTCGTTAAACTTTTAGGCGGAATTTAATTTCTATTTGTGTATTGGACAAATTTGGTTATTTTTGTTCATATGGAAATGGAAAATTCAGTTTATCAATAAATTCAAATGTTATGGGTTCTTAATTTTTATCTGTTTATAACAATCTATATATGCTAGAAACTATATCTTCATTTAATGAAACCTTGCATATTTATTCAAGAGGTACATTCGCATATTTATTCAAATGTTTTACTTTCTGTTGAGTTTGCTGGAGTTACTTAGGGTCAGGGATTTTTGAAGGTCTTGAGTGAGTTTGCAAGTTCAACTATCGGCGAATGTGTTCGCCGGTGGATGTTGGGTGTTTATTCGCTGATAGACATTGGCGGATCAAATCATCCGACTGATGTCACCGGACGTTGTCGAGTATTCTACTCACCGGTGGATGTCGTGTAAAACCCGACGGATGATGTAGAGAGTCTCTTGTCGTTTAGTGACCGGTGGATATCGTGTGATAATCCACCGGAAGATGTAGGAAGTGTTTTGTCGTTTAGTGACCGGTGGATGTCGTGTGTTAATTCACCGGAAGATGTAGGAAGTGTTTTATCGTTTAGTGATCGGTGGATGTTGTGTGATAATCCACCGGAAGATGTAAGAAGCGTTTTGTCATCTAGTCACCGGTGGATGCAGTATAACGTCGATCATCCGGCTGACGTCATCGGTAGGTGTAGAGAATATTTTGTCGTTTTGTCACCGGATGATGTCTTCTATTTTCTGCTTCAGCCCCTTTTGTTGACTTTGTTCAGCGGGCGACGTGTTTGACTTTTTAGACTCATGGAGTATTTTGCAATTTAAATTTTTATTCTTTTTCTGATTATTCCTCAATATTTCAACTGATTAATCAAGCATCGTACAATAGCTTTGTTTATTTTTATTTTTTACTTAAACGATTTCCGCTGTAAGTTCTTGAATGTTTGAAGTGTTAGAAAACATCAAATTTTGACTTTTGAGTAGACCTTTAAGTTTGGTTCAAAGTTTTTCCGAGTTTCGTGCAAGATTTTGTAATAAACCGGGTTCAAAAAACTCGGGTCGTTAAACTTTTAGGCGGAATTTAATTTCTATTTGTGTATTGGACAAATTTGGTTATTTTTGTTCATATGGAAATGGAAAATTCAGTTTATCAATAAATTCAAATGTTATGGGTTCTTAATTTTTATCTGTTTATAACAATCTATATATGCTAGAAACTATATCTTCATTTAATGAAACCTTGCATATTTATTCAAGAGGTACAAAACTATAATGACCCATTTTCCCAGTAAGATATTGTCTGCTCTAGGGATTGGGCCGCGGTCCAATATTATCCTCTCATGGCTATATTTGGCGAGGACTTCATAGTCGGTCACCCAACATGGTACTGCTCTTGCCGGAGCACTTTTAACTTCGGAGTTCTTATGGGATCCGTTGCCAATTGTGCTCCAAAACGTGTCTTACTATCTTGGGAGGGTTTCCTTACATATGTTTCATTTCCATATACCTCTCCAAGCGATGTGGGATTGTGACGACCCCCTTTTTACAACCTGGGATTTGCCTATACTCGAGTCCGGGATTTACCTACACTCGGCTTAGGTCCCGAGGTTTGCCCCGCAATCCAAGGTTTGCCCCACAGTCGTGCTCATACATACACATTCGGGTTATCACAAAAACGTGAATTAACTAATAATGATTCAGTTTCGTTATGGCACAAGCGCTTAGGTCACATCTCTCAAAAGAGAACTAAAAAGCTTGTGTCAGACGAGATTTTGGGCCCTCTTGATATGACTGACTTCAAGATTTGTGTTAGTTGTATTAAAGGGAAAAAAATGTAAGGAGATTTGATGACCTTTAGATCTGCAAAATCCAAGGTTATACGATGAATATTAAGAAATAGTAAATGAACGTAAAATGTAACGACTTGTGAAGGAGAAATCATGCCATAAGAGTGGTAAACAACGTCCTTCAACATTTGTGAAAATTAAAATGAGAAAGAAATATGCAAACAATTCCTGAACCGGTCCGAATTGGTAACTATGGCACAAATCAGAGAATGTAATCTTCAAGAAGAATTACAACAGTGTAGGATCTGGTTTTGGCCACCTTTCCTTCCTTTTCTAAGGTTTTAGAAAGGATGAGAGAAGGTGGTGATAAGAGCTTCCTAGTAACCACAGGCTAGGAAGACAATTTGGAAACACACTCTACTCGATTAATGAACAATCAAGGACTTAACTCAAGCCTCGGCTCTGGATCTTTAGAGAGAACTGACCGGTGTATATTGATCTGGGGAAAAAACTGAATGACAAACACCAATAACGATACTATGTAAACCTAGGGTGGTTTGGGCTTTAGCCTTTTATTCAAGTGGATCGCACTTCCAATCTTCAAGTGGCCCGCTTCCTCTCCCTTTATTGGTTTGGGCTTGCATGATGCTTCCGTGGGCTTACTGACTTCCACCCTTACCACCATCTAACTTAATCATTCAATCTAGCCCTAACCACACCAACTAATGCATGCTAAAATGGTAAAAAAACTACGAAAGTTTGCCAAAGTACAAGGCTAATGTTTTGCCAAAATTCAAGCAATAAAATAGAGAGTTACATCATGGATCCCCAGGAAGACAAATTCCACTTTGATCTTTAAGTGCTTCTCCTTGGGTCACCCAAATGAGTAAGTGCTTGGGCTGGTCCGTGTCGTGGGCTTTAGGCTCCCATGCTAAGTCTTTGAACATCTCTTCATAAGCATTCCATTCCGAGCAATCCGTTGGGCCTCCACCTACAAAAATAGAATAGTCATTAGCATAAAGGTTAATAAAGTTAAGCGAATTGCCTTGGGATCGTGTCAGCGGCCTTCGGGGTGTATCAATATTGGAAGCTAACCAAACTTCAGAAGTCTTTGAATTGATACATATGGATATTTGTGGACCTTTCCCTATGGCATCTTAGAATGGTCAATATTATTTCATATCATTCATTGACGATTACTCGCGTTATAGATACCTATATCTCATTCATGAGAAGCCACAATCTCTTTGGACGTGTTCAAAGTTTTCAAAGCTGAGGTTGAAAATCAACTTGATAAAAAGATTAAGGTCATCATATCCGATCTTGGTGGTGAATACTTTGGTCGGTATGACGGGTCAGGTGAACAACGTCCAGGATCATTTGCTAAATACCTAGAGGAGAGTGGTATTGTCCTCAGTACACTATGCCAGGTTCACCCAATATGAATGGTGTTACTGAAAGACGGAACAGAACGCTTAAGGACATAGTAAGTGTAACACCCAGCATTTTCGGTCATGTAATTATCCCAAAATTCACTGATCAGAGTTAAATCACTATTAATGTAATGATTATTTTATTAGAATTTGGATGCCGAGGTTTTCAGGTTTTCGCTCGTTAAGGGTATTTTTGTAATTAAAGAAAACTAGGTCTGTTTTGCGAGTGAGAAGTTTTCTTGGGATCCTGTGAAATTTTGGGATGATTGGTAGAATAAAAAAAATTACGAGAATCTAAAACAACGGGTGTTGCTTGTTTTGTGAGAAATTTAGGTTTAGTGGCAAAATTGTAAATAAGGTTGATTTTAATTAATATATATATATATAGAAAAGATATTCAAAACCTCACAAGAACCCCTTCCCCCACGATTCTTCAACCGACTTCCCTCTCTTTACGCAATTTTCTCCAAAACTTTCTCTCTTGCGGCAGCCAACGATTTCCTCCGTCAAAGATCGATTCATCCTTCATTCCTTCAGGGATTCAAACTCTAAGTAAGGCTCTAGCATTCTTCTAGTTTAGTTCGGTTTGGGGTTTGATTACAGGAATGATTTATTCAGTTAGGATTGTGAGATTTTCGGGTTAGGATGGAAATTAATAGTTTTATAGTATTAATAGCTAATAATGGTATACTTATGATTGTTAGTGATAGTAGGTTGAGAAATAATGAATGTTAGATTAATTTTTGGTAGTGAAGGTATAAATGCCAGTAATGTTTTTGGAAACAATATTATGCACTTAAGGTGTAGCGACCCTTACCCGTATCCTAATTTTACCGTATAAATTTTTTTATTTTATTTTTTAAGCAGAACTTAAACTAGAATCAAAATAGTTAACGTTGTTGGAAAAATCATTTAAGTCTAAGTTGTTAACAATTTAAACAATACTTAAAACAAATAATAAACAATTGAAATATAAATATTAAAATCATTTCAAACAATTAAAATCAAAGCGGGGGCAAAAAAGGGCATTGTCCCGAAATGTAAACGGGCGATCATTTTAAACAATTAAAATCAAAGCGGAGGCAAAAAGGAGCATTGTCCCGAAATGTAAAGCTGCGATCGATCGCCCAAAACCGATGATCGATCGCCATCATCAAAATAGGAGGGGCGATCAGATCGCCCCTCATTGTTGCCATCGATCGCCCCGCGATCGATGGTTAGGCGATCGATCGCCCCTTTTGGGCGATCGGTCGCCACACTCTCTGGATTTTCCAGAGAGTGTTTAACCTTTAGGGCGATCGATCCCTTCCTTAGGAGATCGATCGCCACCCTCCCTGGAATCCGAAAATTCCAGGGAGTTGCCTCCCTCAATTCTTTCTTTCTTTCCTCTTCCCCTGCACACATTTCTCACCACATATACCCCATAGATTTCAACATAAATCACTCCATAAGCGTGTAACATACAATAACTCAAACCTCACCCCTTTTCACATTTCGTCACTCACCCAATAAACGACTCGAAACACATTTAAAACATAACCCGATTTCATAAAAACGAACTGCGTGGTTCGGTTTAAAAACTAAACATTTCCTCCAGCTAAAATCACCCAGCAGTTCATAGAAATCTAGGTAAAAACCTTAACAAAACTTTTTATAAACCGTTTGCCTAAATATTCGTACATCAATCTTTCGACTAACCAGAACCAAACATCATAATATGTTCTACTATACAATTTTTCCTACGATCTAACTATCGTGTCGCAAAATACCTTTACAACCCTCCCCACGGGTCAAAAGGTGCCTCAACTGCCCAACACACTCCCACGGGCCATCCTCCTTCAACTGCATCATTCCTCGGGTGGAGGGGTCTCTTCCTCACCTATGTCAAGATCACCTACACCATAAAGACACCTATGAGATAAAAATCTCAGCAAGCTCTACGTAAATGCTAATGCATGATCATGTATGCTCAATACTATGAAAATCGTCCATGTCATTTCATATATCAGTACGTGTCAATCTATGCTTATCGGAAACGCTCAAAAGATGGATAGTGTAACGACCCGACGGGTTCCCCCGCCCGAGCCGTGCAGTGCCCCCCGATGGGCCAGCTGCCACGTGGCACCCAAGGCGGCCCCAACGTGTACTCACGATCTTCCCCCACCACCTGGTAAATGGGGGTTTTTGCCTTCCCTGGGATTAGAACCTTGGCCCCCAGGTCTACATAACCAAAGGTTCACATCCCAGGTACCACTTGAGCTACTCCATTTACCAGGTGGTGGGGGAAGATCGTGAGTACACGTGGGGGCCGCCTTGGGCGCCACGTGGCAGCTGGCCCATCGGGGGGCACTGCACGGCTCGGGCGGGGGAACTCGTCGGGTCGTTACAAAAAAGGCGCCTTTTTTGTAACGACCCGACGGGTTCCCCTGCCCGAGCCGTGCAGTGCCCCCCGATGGGCCAGCTGCCACGTGGCGCCCAAGGCGGCCCCCACGTGTACTCACAATCTTCTCCCACCACCTGGTAAATGGGGGTTTTTGCCTTCCCTGGGATTAGAACCTTGGCCCCCAGGTCTACATAACCAAAGGTTCACCATCCCAGGTACCACTTGTAACACCCGAAATTTCCCTAAAACTTAGGTAGCCGTAGATTAGAATAGTAGAAGCGTTATGGAAGTTTAGTTATTCAAAAGTATGTGTACTGAGATGAGAAGTGAGAAAGGGTGAACATTTGACTTTCAAAGGTTGAAAAGTCAAATGTTTCAACCAATAGAAATTTTGGTTGATAATTCAAAGGTGATAAATAAAGTGAAGGAAAAGTGAAGGATTAATGGCCATCACGTTGGAAGAATGAGAAAAAGAAAGTGGGGGTTAAGTGTAAAATTTAAAAACTTTATGGTTAAAAATAAAAAGTGGAGAATTGGTTTTATAAAAAGGGAAAAGTAAAAAGGTGAAAAACCAATTTTCTCTTCTCCTTCTTCTCCAAATGGTGGCAGCCATTGAAGTGTATCTCCTTCCTTCAATCTTCTATTTTCTCAAGCTTTAAGGTAAGAGTTTAAATGAGTTTTATGTTTGATACAACTTAGGGTTGATTTTTAGTGTTTTGATTGAGTTTGTGTGAGTTTTAGTTAGGGTTTGGAAACCCTAGCTTGAGAGCTCCGAATTTTGGGTTCTTTGATGAGTGTTCTTCCTAGTTTTGGTTATTTAAGTTTTAGATAGATTAGTTTAGGTTGATTTTAAGGATAGAGTGAAGATTGGAGTTGAATTTGGAAAAATGGTTTTGTGCAAAAGGTGGCCGATTCTGTTGGCTGGAGTTTCGGTTTGGTTATTGAATTGGTTTGGTTAATTTAAGTATTTCAATGGATAGTAGATGTGTAGAGCTTTCCGAGTTGGGGTGGCACGTCGAAATCCGTTGAAAAATGAGAGAGTTATGACCGTTTGAAGTTTGATGGCCAATTGTGGGTAAAAATCGGGTTTTGTGTTTTGGGGAATGAATTGTGTTATAGTTTTAGTTAGTTTAGGTTAAGAATTTTCTTAGAGTTCGTGAGGAAATTACTAAGTTGAGTTTCTATGATTTTAGGTCATCGAGCATGTACTTTGATTGGACGAAGTGACAGCACGTTTTTGGAGCAGCCAGGTAAGTAGTGGATGTGTGCCTTTTGCCTTCGGGCCTACACCACAGAACGGTAGGGACAATTGTTTGTTTGTTGTTTGTGTGGTTGCTTCGTTTTGTTTTTGGTTGAGCACTACGAAATGAACGAGAGTTTAGCATGTTTTGAATTGTGAGGATGAAATGTAAGATATGCAACAGTGTAATACGCAAATGTGTCTCGAGTAGAAGGATTTCTACTCGAGAGGTACGCTGATGTGTCTCGAGGAGAACTCGAGAGGCACGCAAATGTGTCTCGAGTTGAAGGATTTCTACTTGAGAGGTACGCTGATGTGTCTCGAGGAGAACTCGAGAGGTACGCAAATGTGTCTCGAGTAGAAGGATTTCTACTCGAGAGGTACGCTGATGTGTCTCGAGTAGAAGGATTTCTACTCGAGAGGTACGCTGATGTATCTCGAGGAGAACTCGAGAGGTACGCAAATGTGTCTCGAGTAGAAGGATTTCTACTCGAGAGGTACGCTGATGTGTCTCGAGGAGAACTCGAGAGGTACGCAAATGTGTCTCGAGTAGAAGGATTTCTACTCGAGAGGTACGCTGATGTGTCTCGAAGAGAACTCGAGAGGTACACAAATGTGTCTCGAGTAGAAGGATTTCTACTCGAGAGGTACGCTGATGTGTCTCGAGGGGAACTCGAGAGGTACGCAAATGTGTCTCGAGTAGAAGAATTTCTACTCGAGAGTACGCTGATGTGTCTCGAGGAGAACTCGAGAGGTACGCAAATGTGTCTCGAGTAGAAGAATTTCTACTCGAGAGTACGCTGATGTGTCTCGAGGAGAACTCGAGAGGTACGCAAATGTGTCTCGAGTAGAAGGATTTCTACTCGAGAGGTACGCAAATGTGTCTCGAGTAGAAGAATTTCTACTCGAGAGGCTGATGTTCTCGAGGAGACTCGAGAGGTACGCAAATGTGTCTCGAGTAGAAGGATTTCTACTCGAGAGGTACGCTGATGTGTCTCGAGGGGAACTCGAGAGGTACGCAAATGTGTCTCGAGTAGAAGAATTTCTACTCGAGAGGTACGCTGATGTGTCTCGAGGAGAACTCGAGAGGTACGCAAATGTGTCTCGAGTAGAAGAATTTCTACTCGAGAGGTACGCTGATGTGTCTCGAGGAGAACTTGAGAGGTACGCAAATGTGTCTCGAGTAGAATGGATATTCTACGAGAGAGGTACGCCTACGATTAATGAAGTGAGAACGTGATACATACAACCTAGAAACTTCATATGTTAGGGTCGTGTGTGTGAGGGTTGAGGGTGTATCGTGCATTGTTTGTGTATGCATTATCATTATTCCCTACTTGCTAAGCATTAGGCTTACGTTTTGTGTTCTGTGGTGTAGGTGACGAGTATTTGACAGATGAGGTTGACGAGACCGTCGAGGATTAGGCCACAATCGAAGGAGTACGGAGCTCGCCGGTGCAGGCTATTTGTCGGGGCGTCTGGATCACTCTCCTTCTTCGAGTAATTTGTGGGAATGTTGTGGATAGTTTTGTTTGTAAAGGTTTTGTTTTGAAATAGATTAGAATGGTGGAAGGTTTTAGTACTTGGTTTCGTAAATGTTTTCGTACTCACTTTGATGATTTTATGAATTTATTGTGTTGATAAGTAGTGAGTACAAATGTTTGGAATTGAAGATGTATATTTTCCGGTTTTAAATCGCAGGTTTTGGTTTATCGGATTTTAGGCGTTATGCCGTCTATTTTGATTTTAAAACAAACAACGTCGGGTTTAAGTTAGCTATTTTTATTAATATCAGTTTGAAGTCGGTTTTCCACAAAATTTATGGGCTTTGAAGATTTATGTGTCGGGAGCGTATGGTAAAAATTTTGGGATTTTTGGAGGTGTCGGGCTCGTAGAAAAGTGTAGAAAGGTTGTGAAAGTCAAGAAAAGTCAAACCGGGGTGTTTTGGGACGTTTTTGGCTGAAAATACATGAGCCGGCCCGATCGATCGGGCATGGGTCACGATCGATCGCGGCCGGGGTCAATTTTGGTGAAAATAGCCCGAGCGGGCCCGATCGATCGGGCCAAAAACGCGACCGATCGCAGTTGGGCACAGACGGGGCGCGCCCAGCGCGCGCGCGCCCAGTGCCCTGCGCGCGCGCCTAGCAGTGTTTTAAAAAAAAAATTCTGAAAAAAATACTATTTCTACTTTGTTTTAACCCGACTTTTTTCGACATATTTTAAACGTATTTTGGCACGTTTTCCAACAACCATCGAGGGTTTGAAAAACCCGAAAACCGAGTCGAAAAATTTACGAAAAAGATTTTAAACATCGTTTTAAACACGGGATTGGTTTGGAATGTGACGCACCGAGCCGGGGAGGGTTCGGGGTGTTACAGATAGGGCACATCAAGCGGTTAGACAGCCCACACCATCTGAAGGGAGGAAAACCCGCTCACCACAGAACGCCAGGTCTGAACCTCATCCCCGATAACCCCATGTCACAGTTGTTTACTGTGTTACTTTACTTACCTTTACATGCATGTTCTTTTCATGAAATCCGTGCATAAATTTATTTTCATGACGTTTTTAAACCATGATGCATGAACAGTTCAATATAAATATACAAAATGAGCATAACATTAAACACTACAAATACCATCAAAACACGACAAATACCATCAAACCGTCACAATATTCAACCTATGAAAAAAACCGAACCTAAACTACCCAACCGAAACAATTAGATGATACAATGACCAACTTAAACAAGCAAAGCACCGAAATATCCTCAACAACAAACTCCGGTTTATGGTGTAGGCCAATCGGCCACAGTAAGTCACGAGAACTTACCTCGCGTCCGTTGCAACTCTAGATCCGTCCACGACCGTTGTTCACCTATGGCAAATTCACCACAATTGTCATTAATACGAGTTTAAGCAGTTAAACGTCCAAATTTAACGAAACCTTAACTAAGTAAATTTTCCTAATTTTTCCTAAAATTCTAACTTAGCTCAATAAGGCATTTTACCAAGCAACTCGCGCTCGTAAATTTCTAAACTCCATCGATGGAGGTTCTCAAGCTCCAAATATTCGATTTTAAACCTAAACACCGTATACACTCTAGATTTCGTCCAATAACGTTTAATACGTTCAATATATCAACAAACACGATAAACCTATCAATCTCGAACCCTAAATCACGATTTCAACGAAACTCTAACGAAACCCTAACCGTGTAAATGACCCAAAAATTACGAATAAACTTTCCAAAACCATAGAACCTTACCTAGAATCGAGTTTGGGGAAGAAATCGCGAAGAACGGAAGTCATCGTCGGAGGAACCGGCCTTCGGAAGGGAGAGAACGCCGATGGAGAGAAAAAAAAGCGCCTGAGGGTTCGCAGAGGGAAAAGAGAGAAATCGTGAACGAGGGAGAAGAGAGAAAGCATTTTGTTTTTAATTAAAATTTTGACTTTGTAAATTACCGTTTCGTCCTTCCTTTGATTTTCTATTTGTTTCGTCGCTTGTTTCGTTAATTGTCTAACGATTCGGCTTCTCCAAATTTTCTTAATTCACCAATAACTCCAACTCATTACTAAGCATTTTGTTTTTAATTAAAATTTTGACTTTGTAAATTACCGTTTCGTCCTTCCTTTGATTTTCTATTTGTTTCGTCGCTTGTTTCGTTAATTGTCTAACGATTCGGCTTCTCCAAATTTTCTTAATTCACCAATAACTCCAACTCATTACTAGGGTTCTATTAAAACTGTCCGTTCGCAAAACGGACCACGTTTACTATTTTTACCAGAGTATTCTTTATATTACGATAAACGTAATTCTCGTAAAATTAGCGTTAAACTCTTAAAATTCTCGAAATTTTCCTAAAATCCTTAGTAATTATTAAGATTGTAATAACGCTTTCTTTTCACAAAATGGACTTGATTTGACATATTAACAAAATGCCATTTACATTAAAATATTAATATTCCGTACAGCCGGGTATTACAATCCATCCACCTTATTTAAAATTTTGTACTCAAAATTTGATTATACAAACAACTCAAGATACTTAGTCATCATATCTTGTTGTCGCTCCCAAGTCGCTTCTTCAACCTCGTGGTTCCGCCATAGGACTTTAACTAGTGGAATCTCCTTATTACGCAAAACTTTGATCGAAGACTCCAAAATACGTACCGGCTTCTCCTCGTAAGTCAAGGTAGGCTGTACCTCGATCTCTCTTGCCTCCAAAACATGCGATGGATCTCGTAGACACTTTCGAAGCATAGACACGTGAAATACATCCTGGATGCCTTCCATTGAAGCCGAAAGCTACAGTCGATACACCATCTTCCCGATCTTCTTCAAAATAGGGAAGGGCCCTACATATCGAGGGTTTAGCTTACCCTTTCTTCCGAATCTCATAACACCTTTAAACGGAGAAACCTTCAGATAAACCTCATCGCCCTCTTCAAATTCCAGTTCTCTCCGTCTCGTGTCAGCATAGCTCTTCTGTCGACTTTGAGCTATCTAGATACGCTGTCTGATAACGGCAACTTTCTCTGCCATTTGTTGTAGGATCTTAGGACCAATAATACTGGCTTCACCAACCTTATCCCAATATAACGGAGACCTACACTTTCGGCCATACAAAGCCTTGTACGGAGCCATACCAATGGTAGCCTGGAAGCTGTTGTTGTAAGAGAACTTGATCAGTGGCAAATACCTGTTCCATGATCCCTGAAATTCCAACACACAAGCTCTAAGCATATCCTCCAGAATCTGATTTGTCCTCTCTGTCTGTCCATCAGTCTGAGGATGAAAGGCCGTGCTGAAATTTAGCTGAGTTCCCATAGCTTTGTTTAGACTCTTCCAGAACTTCGATGTAAATCTCGGATCTCTGTCTGAGACAATAGAAACTGGCACTCCATGCAGTCGAACAATCTGTTGCACACAAAGCTCGGTGAGCTGATCCATAGAAGATGCCATCTTTACAGATAAGAAGTGGGCCGACTTTGTCAATCGGTCCACAATCACCCAAATGCCGTCATGTCCTTTCGTCATCCTCGGGAGCCCCATAATAAAATCCATGGAGATCTGCTCCCATTTCCACTCTGGAATCGGCAGTGGTTGTAATGTTCCGGCCGGCCTCTGGTGTTCTACCTTAACCTGTTGACAAACTAAACAGGTTTCAACATATTTCGCCACTTCCCTCTTTATGTTCGGCCACCAAAAGTGTTGTTTTAAATCCCGATACATCTTGGTACTTCCCGGGTGCACAGAATAAGCTGAAGAATGTGCTTCGGTCAAAATCTCTTTCTTTAACTCCTCATCGTTAGGCACGTACCACCTATGTCTGAACTTCAGAATACCGTCGTCTGACAAGTTAAATTTAGACACATCTCCAGATGTCAAACTCAATCGAAGCTCCTCACACTTCATATCTTTTTGTTGAGCTTCACGTATCTTATCCAGAATAGTCAGCCTGAGAGAAATGTTGGTGAGCATACTGGACAATTCTACTACGATCTCCACATCAAACTTCTCAATCTCAGACCGCAATATAACTGACAACGCTGCAAGTGAAGGCTGACTCGTAGTAGGCATTCGGCTCAAAGCATCAGCGACCTTGTTCGCCTTTTCTAGGTGGTATTTAATATCGAAATCATAATCTTTGACGAACTCTAGCCACCTTCTCTGCCGCATATTAAACTCCTTCTGTGTAAATAAATACTTCAAGCTTTTGTGGTCGAAAAATATCTCGCATTGCTGCCCATATAAATAAGGTCTCCAAATCTTCAGTGCGAAGACCACTGCTGCTAACTCCAGATCATGCGTGGGATAGTTCTGCTCATACGACTTCAACTGCCGAGAAGCATACGCGATAACCTTTCCTTCTTGCATCAATACACAACCAAGTCCGACTCCAGACGCATCATAGTATATACTGAATTTATTACCTTCAACAGGTAGCGTTAGAACTGGAGCGGTGGTCAAATTCTGCTTCAACTCCATAAAACTGTTGTCACAAGCAGCCGACCAAATAAATTTCTCGTTCTTCCGAGTCAAGCGTGAAAAAGGAACTGCAATCTTCGAGAATCCCTCTATAAACTTCCGATAATAGCCAGCCAACCCGAGAAATCCACGTACCTCTCGCACGTTCTTAGGCTGTGGCCAATCTCTGACCACCTAGATTTTGCTCGGATCCACAGAAACCCTTTCTTGTGATATGATATGGCCCAGAAAACTGACCCTATCCAGCCAAAACTCTCATTTAGAGAACTTCGGTTAAAGCTGGTGTTGTTGTAAAATTCCAAGAACAATCCTCAATTGCTCTTCATGCTCCTCTTTCGTCTTAGAATATATTAGAATATCATCAATGAAAACCACAACGAATTTGTCTAGGTACTCCTTGAAGACTCGGTTAATCAAATCCATAAATGCTGCAGGGGCATTAGTAAGTCCAAAAGACATAACAAGGAACTCATAATGCCCATACCTCGTTCGGAATGCTATTTTCTGAAAATCTTCCTTCCGGACCTTCAACTGATAATAACCCGAGCGTAGGTCAATCCTAGAAAACACTCGGGCACCTTGCAGCTGGTCAAACAAATCATCTATCCGAGGCAGTGGAGACTTATTCTTTACTGTAAGCTTATTCAGCTCCCTGTAATCCACGCACATCTTGAGGGTTCCGTCTTTCTTCTCGACGAATAGAACAGGCGCACCCCAGGGAGAAAAACTGGGTCGGATGAAACCCTTATCCAGTAACTCCTCTAGCTGAGCTTTCAACTCTCTCAATTTAGTGGGTGCCAATCTGTATGGATTCTTAGACATTGGTGCGGAGCTAGGATATACATCAATAACAAATTCGATCTCCCTGTCCGGCGGTAATCCGGGAAGATCGTCATGGAATATCTCAGAGAATTCTCTGACTATAGGAATGTCACTCGGCTTTACTCCGCTGAGCAACTGAATATCAACTACTGTGGCCAAATAAATAGAGCATTCACCTTTAAACTGCTCGTTGACCTTCATGGAATAAGAAATAGGCGATCCACTCCATCTGTTCATCGCCTGATAAGAAAACTCGACTTTACCTTGGGGTCGAAAGGTCATAATCCCGGATCGACAATCGATGGTGGTGAAATGCTGTGAAAGCCAGTCCATCCCTAAAATAAGATCGTAGAACTCTATACCCATAACAATCAGGTGAGCATAGAGGGTACTGTTCCCAATCCAGACAATATTGCCCTGGACAACATAACCTGACTGCATACACTCTCCTGAAGGTAGCATCACACTATACTCGCATTCTGCTAACTCAGGCACAAACTTCAGTCTAGACACACAAGCAGTGGAAACAAAAGAGTGCGTAGCCCCCGTGTCTATCAAAGAAAATACTACTACGCCCATAATCAAAACAGTACTTGCTATCACTGAGGGCTGAGCCTCGTCGTCAACATTGCCAGGCTCAATAAAGGCAAATATCCTCGGGGTCACTCTTCTCTGATCAGTAGCCGCCCTCGGATAGTTCTGAGCAAAATGATCAATCTCTCTACATCTGTAGCAACTGTTCGTGCCCAATCGATAAGCGCCGTAGTGTTCCTTCTGACACTTAGGACAAACAGGCTTCTCAGTACTCCCTTGGACTTGCTTCCCTTTCCCTCGATCGTTGCCTCCCTCTAAAGGCCTTTTCACGCCTCTCTGTTGTTGTTGCTGTGGCTGTCCTCTCGGTTGCCAGCCCTTATTTCTGATCTAAGGGTGGATCTCTCGAAAGAAGCCTCTAGCTGGCTCCCTTGGTCTAACAGAACTCTAATCAACAGCCTCAATCTCCAGTGCCCTGGTCACAATCTCATCGTAGGACACATTTCGCACCCCTGATACGGTAAGACTCCTCTGAATCTCTTGACCAAGTCCCTGCATAAACCTGCGTACCTTGTCCTCATTAACACTGACTTGCCGCGGTGCGAACCGGGACAAAGCCTCAAACCTCCTCACGTAGTCGGCAATCGAACCAACCTACCGCAACTGTATAAACTCCACCATCTTCGCCTCCCGCACTGTATGGCTGAAGTACTTATCATAAAATATCATCTTGAAGCACTCCCAACTCATAATTGTCACATCGGTGGTGGCCTTGACAGAATCCCACCAAAATCGGGCATCCAGTGCTAAGTGGTAGCTAACCAATGCAACCTTCTCTCTGTCCTCAATGCTTGCATAGGACAGCATGTCTTTCATGGTTCGAATCCACTCCTCGGCTGAAGAGGATCCGTAGATTGCCCGTTGAATACCGGAGGTTGGAGCTTCTGAAATCTCTCCATCCCTCGATTACCCGAAGTCGCTGTCTCCCTAGCTCTAGCACCCTCGCGATCTATCAGGGTACCTAACTGTTGAGACTGTCTCTCCATTTGTTGGGCCTGTCGCTCCATGTGTTGGGACTGTTGGGCAATAAAATCCTTAAGGTGATCTATCGTATCGTCTCGGTCATCTCGGTCATTTCCTCGATGCACCATATTTATATAATTCCTATAAAGGTTAAAAGAAAATAACTATGAGAAACCGAACTTAAAGAAAACATATAAACATACTTACAGTTGAGAAAGGATGTCTGTGTAGTGGCTGTGCAGTCGAGCAGTCTATAGAACCATTTTTAAAACCTCGGGGCTCTGATACCATAACTGTAGCGACCCTTACTCGTATCCTAATTTTATCGTATAAATTTTTTATTTTATTTTATTTTATTTTTTAAGCGGAACATAAACTAAATAGTTAACGTTGTTTAAAAAATCATTTAAATCTAAGTTGTTAAACTATTTAAACAATACTTAAAACAAATAATAAACAATTGAAATATAAATATTAAAATCATTTTAAACAATTAAAATCAAAGCGGGGGCAAAAAGGGGCATTGTCCCGAAATGTAAACTGGCGATCGATCGCCCAAAACCGGCGATCGATCGCCATCATCAAAATAGGAGGGGCGATCAGATCGCCCCTCATTGGGGCCATCGATCGCCCCGCGATCGATGGTTAGGCGATCGATCGCCCCTTTTGGGCGAACGGTCGCCACACTCTCTGGATTTTTCAGAGAGTGTTTAACCTTTAGGGCGATCGATCCCTTCCTTAGGAGATCGATCGCCACCCTCCCTGGAATCCGAAAATTCCAGGGAGTGGCCTCCCTCAATTCTTTCTTTCTTTCCTCTTCCCCTGCACACATTTCTCACCACATATACCCCATAGATTTCAACATAAATCACTTCATAAGTGTGTAACATACAATAACTCAAACCTCACCCCTTTTCACATTTCGTCACTCACCCAATAAATGACTCAAAACACATTAAAAACATAACCTGATTTCATAAAAACGAACTGCGTTGTTCGGTTTAAAAACTAAACATTTCCTCTTGCTAAAATCACCCAGCAGTTCATAGAAATCTAGGTAAAAATCTTAACAAAACGTTTTATAAACCGTTTGCCTAAATATTCGTACATCAATCTTTCGACTAACCAGAACCAAACATCCTATTATGTTATACTATACAATTTTTCCTACGATCTAACTGTCATGTCCCAAAATACCTTTACATCCTTCCCCACAGGTCAAAAGGCGCCTCAACTGCCCAGCACACTCCCACGGGCCATCCTCTTTCAACTGCATCATTCCTCGGGTGGAGGGGTCTCTTCCTCACCTATGTCAAGATCACCTACACCATAAAGACACCTATGAGATAAAAATCTCAGCAAGCTCTACGTAAATGCTAATGCATGATCATGTATGCTCAATGCTATGAAAATCGTCTATGTCATTTCATATATCAGTACGTGTCAATCTATGGCTATCGGAAACGCTTGACAGATAGATAGGGCACGTCCAGCGGTTAGACAGCCCACACCATCTGAAGGGAGGAAAACCCGCTCACCACGGAACGCCAGATCTGAACCTCATCCCCGATAACCCCATGTCATGGTTGTTTACTGTGATACTTTACTTGCCTTTACATGCATATTCTTTTCATGAAATCCGTGCATAAATTCATTTTCATGACGTTTTTAAACCATGATGCATGAACAGTTCAATATAAACATACAAAATGAGAATAACATTAAACACTACAAATACCATCAAAACACGACAAATACCATCAAACCGTCACAACACTCAACCTATCAAAACAACCGAACCTAAACTACCCAACCGAAACAATTAGACGATACAATGACCAACTTAAACAAGCAAAGCACCGAAATATCCTCAACAACAAACTCCGGTTTATAGTGTAGGCCAATCGGCCACAGTAAGTCACGAGAACTTACCTCGCGTCCGTTGCAACTCTAGCTCCGTCCACGACCGTTGTTCACCTATGGAAAATTCAACACAATTGTCATTAATACGAGTTTAAGCAAATAAACGTCCAAATTTAATGAAATCTTAACTAAGTAAATTTTCTTAATTTTTCCTAAAATTCTAACTTAGCTCAATGAGGCATTTTACCAAGCAACTCGCGCTCGTAAATTTCTAAACTCCATTGATGGAGGTTCTCAAGCTCCAAATATTCGATTATCAACCTAAACACCGTATACACTCTATATTTCGTCCAATAACGTTTAATACGTTCAATATATCCACAAACACGATAAACCTATCAATCTTGAACCCTAAATTACGATTTCAACGAAACTTACTTGTATAAACGACCCGAAAACTACAAATAAACTTTCCAAAACCATAGAACCTTACCTAGAATCGAGTTTGGGGAAGAAATCGCGAAGAAAAGAAGTCGTCGTCGGAGGAACCGGCCTTCGGAAGGGAGAGAACGCCGATGGAGAGAAAAAAAAGCGCCTGAGGGTTCGCAGAGGGAAAAGAGAGAAATCGTGAATGAGGGAGAAGAGAGAAAGAGTTATGTTTTTAATTAAAATTTTGACTTTGTAAATTACCGTTTCGTCATTCCTTTGATTTTCTATTTGTTTCGTCGCTTGTTTCGTTAATTGTCTAACGATTCGGCTTCTCCAAATTTTCTTAATTCACCAATAACTCCAACTCATTACTAGGGTTCTATTAAAATTGTCTGTTCGCAAAACGGACAACGTTTACTATTTTTACTAGAGTATCCTTTATATTACGATAAACGTAATTCTCATAAAATTAGCGTTAAACTCCTAAAATTCCCGACATTTTCCTAAAATTCTTATTAATTATTAGGATTGTAATAACGCTTTCTTTTCACAAAATAGACTTGATTTGACATATTAACAAAATGCCATTTACATTAAAATATTAATATTCTGTACAGCTGGGTATTACATTAGGTGTTCGACGAAATGTCTTAGAGGTTTAAAATAGATTTCTAGGAGACTTTCTTAGGTAGGATTTTACCAGCTTAGAACTCGGATTGTTTAGAATTGATTTTTAACATTTAAATGTGAAATGTCTTAGGTGGAAAAGAAATAAAGTGAAGGCACAACTCGCTAAGGGGTCCAGCTAAGTTAGTGTGTTAGGGTTCTGGCCATTAGGGCCCTACATCACGAGGATACTAGGAAGAATGGTATGGTGGATTGCTTGATGATTACGATTTGTCGAATGTTATGATACGATGAATAGAGTAGTTTTATGATATGTTACATGATGAATGGCTCGTTTTTTATAGCATGACATTTCTAAGTATATTCATGTCCACGCATACGATGAATAGAGTAGTTTATGATATGTTATATGATGAGTGGCTCGTTTCCTATAGCATAACGTTTCTAAGTATATTCATGTCCATGCATCATGACTTTTCCAAAAACATACGAAAATGATTTATGTGCATGTTTTAAACGATCAAGATAAGAATACGAAAAATGTGAAAGATTGGTTAAGCGTGGAACGAGGTGAATTGGCCATGACTATGTTTTTTTCAAGATTATGAGTACAGTTTGCGGATCCTCCCGCTGGTGGGGGCCGGGTTGACACTGCATGATTAGCTCGCTGATCCTCCCGCTGGTGGGGGCCGAACCAGTTGTTATAGATATTGTCCAAAAGGACCACGATTATGTTCTCAAGATTACGAGTACGGTTCGCGGATCCTCCCGCTGGTGGGGGCCGGGCTGACACTGCATGATCAGTTCGTGGATCCTGCTACTGTGTGGGCCGGACTGGTCGTGTAACACCCGGTTCCTTACGGGATTTTGTTATTTTAATATATGAGGACATTTTTGCAAATATGTTAAATTATGTCTGTTCTGTGAACGGAAAGCGTTATTACGATCCTAATAATTAATATGGATTTTAAGAAAATATCGGGAATTTTAGGAGTTGTAACGCTAAATTACGAGAATTACGTTCCTCGTAATATGATGGACGTTTTAATAAAAATAGTAAACGGGGTGTGATTTGCGAACAGACAGTTTTAATAAAGCCCTGATAATAAGTTGGAGTTATTGGTAAAATAAGAAAATTTGGAGAAACCGATTCGTTAGTTAATTACTGAAACAAAGGACGAAACAAATAGAAAATCAAAGGAAGGGCAAAATGGTCATTTGTGTAGCACCCGGTTCTATTAAACCAATTTCTATTCCGTTATTTAATAGTAAGCATGTTGTAGGAAAAAATTGAGGGAAGTATTAATTAGGTTAATGAGTGACTAAGTAAGGGCATAGTGGTAAATTGAGAACTTATAATGGATAACCTATTTAAGGAAAGAGGCTTTGTGATTAAATGCACTGTAGCCGCCACCATTTCCTTGTTTTTCCCCTTGGTCTTCAGCTCAAGCAGTAGAGTTCTCTAGGCGATTCTTCCATTCAATTTTCTCCCAAACTAGGTGAGTTCTATTTCGATTCCTTGCTGCATTGGTAGCTATCGATGATTAGGGGAGAGTATAGGTGTGAGTTTCGAGAATGCTGTGAGCGAACTAGTTCGGGTCATTGTGGTAAATCGGGAATGTAACACCCGAAATAACGACTAGGTGATTTCCTTAACCGTTTTAACGGTCGTGTTTAGTTAATTTTTCCAGGTTTAGAATATTATGCCGATCTTAATTAATTACATGTGGATTTAAACTAAGTTGGGTGGCAAAGTTGTAATAATGGATGTTTGAGACCGGTATTTAAAGAAAATGGAAAGGGTTCAAACTTCATTTAAACCACTGTAGCCGACATCTTCCACTCTCGGCGATTTTTTCTCTCCCGAGCTCTCGCTCTCCGTTACCCGTAATCCTTCTCGTCGACGCCCGGCTTTAGGCCTGCATTCCCTACGAATCCACGCCCAAGGTATGAAATAGGCAAGGTAGTTATCTGTTAGTTATTAAGCTCTGTTTTCAGCCCAGTATTGGGGTTTCATATTCTTTAATGGTCGAATAATAATAAGGATATTCTAGAATCAGAGAGTGGTAATGTCATTCCGAATCGATTCTGGACATTTAAAATAACCAACCCTGAGTAATCGATAGTCGGGTCTGTCTATTTTGGTTTTTTGATTCAAACTGCACAGAGTATTAGACTATGGATTCGGGAATGACTTTAGCTATTAAATCTTAGGTTGACTTGAGATTTAGAACTACTAGGATTTTGTTTTAATTACTGCAATGTGAATGTTTTAGGTGAAAAAGTCTGAAGAAAAGGAGCTCAAGTTGCTAAGGAAAACAGGTAAGTGAATGTACAGGTTTCTCGGTCATTAGGACCCTACATCAAACGATGCTAGGTAGAAACTCATACGATGATTAGTAGTTCCCTTATATTACTATCTACCATTATGTTGATGATTAGCTCAATGGTAAAGTCTCACGTTGGATAGTGCTCTATTCTGTAGCTTGATGATTTAAGAATTTCCATGTACATGCATCATGACTATTTTATGCATATGAAAATGTTTTAAGAGCATGGTTTTCTCATGAACAAAGTAAGAAGATAAAACTTATGCAACGTGGACTAAGTGAGGGTTGGGGGCGGTTCGGCGTATGTCACAGTCCAAAAGAGGGACATATGAATACGACCCGCAGTAGGGACCAAGATCAAACTCACTGTCGAACCCCCTTTACCGGCACAAATCCTCTCTTAATCCACACAACTTAAATGAAGAATATGATCAATGATTATGAATGATGAATATGATCCATGACTATGAATGATGATTACGAGCAAATATATGAACAACAAAAGACTTATGAACATGTTTTTTCCGAATTATGCATTCATGCATCCGTGTTAGTGTTGCATTCCTTACTAAGCATTAGGCTTATAGTTAAACCTTATGATGTAGGTGAAGAGCTAACGGGTGAGGATTTCCAATCCAAAGATGATGTTTAAAGCTGGTTGCTAGAGGATGCTCAGTATGACAGTGCAAGGCTGGACAGGCGATTAAGTCCCCTGGTTATGTTCATAGTATGTCAGTAAAGTTTATGATAAACAGATGCCTAAGTAGAATAGAATTTCTTATAACAATGAAATTCGGATTCGATTGATAGACTTCAGAGTCTGATAATGATTTTAAAGATTATCGAATGGTCTGTTTTGCTTAAGTCTTCCACTATGTGTATTCTGGATGAGTCTATGATTCTCACTCTTTGAGGTTTATAGTTACTAAGTTAAGATTTGGGTGAGTTGTGGTACTTTCCTGTTGAAAGAAGTTGTTTGATTATTATAGTGTTTTACTGCCGTATGATAGAAGCTGGATGAGGCGATCATCCGGCTGACGTCATCGGTGAATGTCAAATGATAGAAGTTGAACAAATAGTCACCGGATGATGTAGTATGTTTCCTCACCAGATGATGTAGTATGTTTAGTCACCGGATGATGGGAATGTAGTTGTCGTTTAGTCACCGGATAATGAAAACGTGGTTTTGTCGACTAGTGACCGGCAGATCAAGTGTATTTAGGTTACCGGATGATTTAAATGTCATTTTGTCGTCTAGTGACCGGCAGATCAAGTGTATTTAGGTTACCGGATGATTTAAATGTCATTTTGTCGTCTAATGACCGGTAGATGTAGAGTATTTCAATTACCAGATGATATGAGAAATTTCTTGTCGTCTAGTGCCCGAGGAATGTTTTAATTAGTCACGCGAGGCGCACATGACCACCGGTCGATGTAGTGTAATTAAGAACATCTAGTGGAGAATGTTCAGGACCGGGCGATGTCTTTAATTAGACACGTGTAGTGCCCATGACCGCCGGTGGATGTTTTCTACTAGGCGTCTATAACTGAGTCACGAAGGGTACACGTGACAAATCGGATGATATTACCAGTTCGTCACCCGATGCATGCAAACCCATGCAAACCCCAACTGAGTAACGTCGAGTAGTCTGGGGCATTTCTTCCCTGCCCGATTAAGTCACTGATCAAATGACCAATTTTAGCCGTTCGACTCTGTGTAAGATTTAGCCGACGGGATTTAAGGAAAAATCGAGTTTGTGAGGGCGAGATTCCCTTGATGTTATAACGTCTCTGTTATCAGTCTAAGAGTGAGTTCAAAAAAAATGTATGTAAATATTAGATTGGAAATGAAGAAGAAAAGGTAGAAGTTGAGTCATTGATTAATGAAAGATTATGACTAAGTGACGGCTCCCTGTCTGGGTCGTTACAGGGAACGCACAATGAACTAAGCTTCCAAACTAGTTTTCTTAAATTTCTAGCGGTGTAGAATGAAGATTAGAGAAAGTTTAATGTATGCTCTGTTTATGATTTTAGGATTGAGTAAGCTCTCGAAGTAGCCAATCACCGAGACGTTTTTCCAGGAGTCCAGGTATGTAGAGTATGCATGTGTCTTCGGGCCTACATCACAAAACGGTAGGTTGTGTGTGTGCTTGAATATTTTCCGTATGTCATGCATCATGTTTTTGAAAGAATACGAAAATGAATTTTCATGTATTGGCATGGTAAGGAATGTAATGATTGCAACAGACAAGCTATTAAAGGAACTAATTCACCCCTTAACTTATGAAGGGATTTATAACTTTGGAAAGATTGATCCAATTCCCAAGTGGAATATAGGATCAATATAGCTATTAAGGGAAGTAATCCGCCCCTTAACTGATGAAGAGGATTTATAACTTTAGGAGAGCTGATCCCACTCCCAATGGAATTGAGGGATCAGATCAGTGAATGAACGCATATGAAACAGAGATGTGAAAGTAGAAACTGCATGTCTAGGAATTTTGCTTCAGTATTTCAATTCATTATCGCTTTGCTTACTTAGCATTAGGCTAATAGATGAATTTTGTGATGTAGGTGAAGAAGCTTCTGAAGGTATTTTTCCTGAGCACAATGAGATTTAGACAGGTTGGAGGAGCACACCCAAGTCTCGACTTGGTGTTCTGATAAGGCGGCTTAACTGATGTCAGTAGATATGAAGGTTTAGTGAACCATGATTTATTTTAAGTTTTGTTGAGTTTTCTAATAACAGAAGTGGTTTTAACATTTTTGAATGCGTTGGTGAAACTTTTCTGATAATGACACTCTGTTGGATTTAATAGTGGTGTTTACTAAAGTTTGGAGTAATACACGGATTTAAATAGTTTGAACGATTTTTAGTAAAATGCTCAAATTCTTTTGGTAGTCGGAGTTTTCTTTGCTAGAGTGAAAATGTTGCTATGCTGTTTTCGTTGTGTATTTTTGATCTATCGGTAGATGAAGTCTATCGGCAGATGTAGGGTTGTTGTTCTGTTGTCTATCGGAAGATGTTTTCAGTGAAGTCATCGGATGATGTCGAGTATTTTATCCATCGGATGATGAAGGTAAAAGTCTTTTGTCGTTTTGTAACCGGATGATGTCGAATGATTTATCCATCGAATGATGAAGGTAAAAGTCTTTTGTCGTTTTATAACCGGATGATGTCGAGTATTTTATCTATCGGAAGATGTGAGTAAGTGTATTTGTCGTTTTGTGATCGGTATACGTAGTTTTTTCTTTCGGAAGACGTGAGTAAAAGATTTGTCGTCTTGTGGTCGGCAGAGGCTGGATGAACGAATCATCCGGCTGACGTCATCGGTAGATGCGAGTAGTAAAACTTGTTGTTTTGCGATCGGCAGAAGTTGGATGAACGATTCATCCGGCTGACGTCATCTGTGGAAACCTTCGGTTTATTTCTGCCCTTTTGTTGACTTCGTTCAGCGGATGATGTGTTTGACTTTTATGAACTCTAAGCATTTCACGTGTAAGCCTTCGTCTCTTCCGGCCGAATTCTTTTCTTAATAATTTTGACTGAATATTCGAACACTGTTTTATAGTTTTGCTTAACTTTGCTTTGCTCAAAGATTTTCTGCTGCAAGTTTTTTTGTGTTTTTAGCAAACGTTCAAATTTGACTTTCGAGCGAAGTTTGAAATTTGGCCCGAAATTTCCTAGTTATGTCCAGGTTTATGAGTAACGAACTGAGTTTAGAAAACTCGAGCGTCACAATTTGACAAGTTAATTTTTAATAAAAATCACAATACCCCTCTTCCCTCCAGAACACTTCGCACGAACTCCCTCTCCCTCTTTGGCGATTTCTTTCCCTCCCGCGGCGATTCGTCATATCGGCGACCAACGCTCTTCTGAACAATCTCCGTCCTTCATGTTTTCTCCTCCAATCCCGACCCTAGGTATGATTCTATAGTTTTGGAAGGTTGTTGTTCAATTTTCACAAAGTTAAACAATTAGGGTTTCGTTTAGAGTTTTGTGAAAAACGTGATTTAGAGTTTGAAATCGATAGGTTTACTGTATTTATGAATATAATGGACGTATTTGTTGTTATTGGACGAAGTTAGTAGAATTATTGATGAATATTAGAGTTTTGGTTGGATTGGAAAACTTAAAAACTCCATTAATGGAGGTTATGAGTTTATGAGCACGAATTGCTCGATAAAATGCCTCAATGAGCTAAATGAGAGTTTTAGGAAATTTCTTTAGTTAAGGGTTTTGTTAAGTTGGACGTTTAACGGTTTAAACTCATTTTAATGACAAATGCTGTGAATTGCCTTAGGTGAACAACGCTCGTGGACGGAGCTAGAATTTCAACGGACGCGAGGTAAATTCTCGTGACTTACTATGGCCGATTGGCCTACACCGTACGTTGAAGTCTTGTCGAGGAATATTGGTGATTTGTTTGTTTAAATGCTTTGGTTGGGTAGCTAGGGTTGGTTGCCTTTAGAGGTTATGTTTTTATTGTCTTGATGGTACACATGTTGGTTGTTTACTTATATATTGAATTGTTCATGCATCACGATTTTTGAACGAGCATAGAAAATGAATTTCCGCACTACGTTTTCAGGAAAAGTGGTATGGCCCGAAAGGGGGCTATTGATCTATCGTGGAGGTTGAGAGGAGCTTGTCACGATACCACACTTAATGAAACTAATATACGTAATCTGTTATCTGGTCATGCGAGGTGGGGTTCAGGCGTGGCTGTTACGGATGTAAGCATGTCTCCCCCCCCCCCCCCCCCCCCCCCCCCCCCCCCCCCCCCCCCGCTATGTGGAAAGGGTTATCCAACTGCAGGACGTGTTCTCTCCATCTAACGGGCTGAGATCTCGGTGATAATCTGTCTGCCACGATCTGTTATGTATTCTGCATGATTTCCGAACTTCATATGCACTGCATGCATCTGCATTTACGAAACTTGCTGAGCCTGTAGCTCATAGTTGTCTGTATGGTGTAGGTGATCTTGATGCAGGTGAGGACGAGATCCCTCCACCCGAGGAATGAGCAGTTGAAGAAAGATGGCCCGTAAGAGTGTGCTGGGCAGTCGGTGCGCTTTTTGACCCGAGGGGACGTAAGTAAATGTATTGATGTTTTGAACAGATAGAAACGTAGGAAAGTTGTGTAGATAGAACATTTTAGGATGTTGGGATCTGGATAGTTGATAGATAAAGGTATTGATGTTTTGAACGTTTTGATAAACTGTTTTATAAAGCGTTTTGTTAAGCTTGTTAATTCGATGTTATCGAATTGCTTGGTTGTCAAATTCTATAGGGGTTTTATTTGGTTTTTAAACGGACCCACGCAGTTTATTTTTATGAAATGAGGTTAAAAGTGGGGTTACGTTAAGATGTTTATTATGTTAATTGGAGTTTAGGCGTTGAGGGTTGAAGGAAAGAAAAATTGTTAAGTGTGCAGGGGGGAAGAAAATGAGAAAAGTGTGGCGAGCTCCCTGGAAATTTTGGATTCCAGGGGGATTGCCGATCGATCGCCTAAGGTGGTGATCGATCGGCAATCGTGATTGCCACTCTTTGGAAATTTCAGAGACTGTGCCGATCGATCGCCTAAAGGGAGGGCGATCGATCGGCTGGGGCGATCGATCGCCAATGTGGGGGGGCGATCGTTCGCCCCCTCCATTTTTCATTCGGGCGATTGATCGCCCCTATATTTTGTGGGACATTTGTCCCTTTTGCCCTCCACCGATTGTTTGTTACTTTAAGTTTTAATTTAATTGTTTTATGGTTTTAATTCAAACTGTTTTCGTTAGTTTCCTTTACTTTAAATATGTTTTCCTAAAAGGTTTTCAAATGGTTTTCCACTTAAACGTTAGGTTTAAAAGTCTATTAGGCATAAAAGAAAAAGAAAAATTTATACAGTAAAATTAGGATTAGTGTAAGGGTCGCTACAGGTCGTTACGAAAACATTCCGAAAGGACCACGATCACGATTCCCCTGCCATTCCCCTCGTGCCCCTTAACCCAAGTCAAGTTAGATATGAAATAAGAACACGAACATGATTTTTAAATATGGAATAAGAACACTAAGATGATTTTTATGTATGAAATAAGAACACGACCATGATTTTTATGAAGCATGCATTCATGAGCATTTGTGTATATGTTGCACTTCTTACTAAGCATTAGGCTTATAGTTTAAACCTTATGATGTAGTTGATGAGTTGGAAGGTGAGGATTTCAAATCAAATGATGAGGCCTAAGTCGGGTTGCTGGATGGTGCTCATGGCGAGATTTTGTGGCTGGACGGCGATTTTGACCCATGGATGATGCTCCTAGTATGTTTTGGTATAAGACAATGATATTGAAGTATAGGTAGAAAATGATTTTCTTATGTTAACAAGTACTAGAATTATTCAGTATTTGTTATGTTTTAAAGTGGATTTTAAGACTAAAGGTTTTCAACTATTTTTAAGTCTTCCGCTACGTGTTCAAGTCGAGGTTTATGATGTTTTATGTGCATGATGATTCTGGAAATGAAGTTTGAAGTCTATAAAAGTTAAGAAGTATGTGAATTGCAGTAGGAGTGCTCTAAGTGTTAAGGAATGTTAATTTCTCGGTTGTCTAATTCTAGAGAATTGAAGACGTCGATTGATTAGTGAGTCATTCAGTTGAAGGTATTAGTGTATAGTTTGGTCGAAGACGTCGACCGATTAGTGAATCATTCGGTTGAGGGTATTTGTGTGTAGTTTGGTCGAAGACGTCGTCCGATTATGAAGAGATCAATTCCAGAGAGTTGGAAATGTCGACCTCGTCTGTTATTCCTAGATGTCGTTCGGCAGATATCGTTAGTGGTCGAAGAAGTCGTTCGGTAGATGTCGCTCGGCAGATGTCATTATGTCGCTCGGCAGATGTCATTAGTGGTCGAAGATGTCATTCGGTAGATGTCGCTCGGCAGATGTCATTAGTGGTCGAAGAAGTCGTTCGGTAGATGTCGCTCGGCAGATGTCATTAGTGGTCGAAGATGTCATTCGGTAGATGTCGCTCGGCAGATGTCATTAGTGGTCGAAGATGTCATTCGGTAGATGTCGCTCGGCAGATGTCATTAGTGGTCGAAGATGTCATTCGGTAGATGTCGCTCGGCAGATGTCATTAGTGGTCGAAGATGTCATTCGGTAGATGTCGCTCGGCAGATGTCATTAGTGGTCGAAGATGTCATTCGGTAGATGTCGCTCGGCAGATGTCATTAGTGGTCGAAGATGTCATTCGGTAGATGTCGCTCGGCAGATGTCATTAGTGGTCGAAGATGTCATTCGGTAGATGTCGCTCGGCAGATGTCATTAGTGGTCGAAGATGTCATTCGGTAGATGTCGCTCGGCAGATGTCATTAGTGGTCGAAGATGTCATTCGGTAGATGTCGCTCGGCAGATGTCATTAGTGGTCGAAGATGTCATTCGGTAGATGTCGCTCGGCAGATGTCATTAGTGGTCGAAGATGTCATTCGGTAGATGTCGCTCGGCAGATGTCATTAGTGGTCGAAGATGTCATTCGGTAGATGTCGCTCGGCAGATGTCATTAGTGGTCGAAGATGTCATTCGGTAGATGTCGCTCGGCAGATGTCATTAGTGGTCGAAGATGTCATTCGGTAGATGTCGCTCGGCAGATGTCATTAGTGGTCGAAGAAGTCGTTCGGTAGATGTCGCTCGGCAGATGTCATTAGTGGTCGAAGATGTCATTCGGTAGATGTCGCTCGGCAGATGTCATTAGTGGTCGAAGATGTCATTCGGTAGATGTCGCTCGGCAGATGTCATTAGTGGTCGAAGATGTCATTCGGTAGATGTCGCTCGGCAGATGTCATTAGTGGTCGAAGATGTCATTCGGTAGATGTCGCTCGGCAGATGTCATTAGTGGTCGAAGATGTCATTCGGTAGATGTCGCTCGGCAGATGTCATTAGTGGTCGAAGATGTCATTCGGTAGATGTCGCTCGGCAGATGTCATTAGTGGTCGAAGATGTCATTCGGTAGATGTCGCTCGGCAGATGTCATTAGTGGTCGAAGATGTCATTCGGTAGATGTCGCTCGGCAGATGTCATTAGTGGTCGAAGATGTCATTCGGTAGATGTCGCTCGGCAGATGTCATTAGTGGTCGAAGATGTCATTCGGTAGATGTCGCTCGGCAGATGTCATTAGTGGTCGAAGATGTCATTCGGTAGATGTCGCTCGGCAGATGTCATTAGTGGTCGAAGATGTCATTCGGTAGATGTCGCTCGGCAGATGTCATTAGTGGTCGAAGATGTCATTCGGTAGATGTCGCTCGGCAGATGTCATTAGTGGTCGAAGATGTCATTCGGTAGATGTCGCTCGGCAGATGTCATTAGTGGTCGAAGATGTCATTCGGAGGTTAATCGGCTGACGTTGAGCGTAAATGTAAATCGGTCGATGTTGAGCGTAAATGTAAATCGGTCGATGTTGAGCGCAGATGTTAATCGGCTGATGTTGATCGACAGAGGTTAAATCGGCAGATGTTGATCAACAGATGTGATTGGCTGATTCCCTTGTATAAACGAATCTTATGGTTTTAATCTCAAATTAAATGTTTTAAAAGTCAAAAATTTTCATGTTCCAAAATGTCTAAGTATAAGTCAACGTCAAGTATGATAATTGTGACGACCCGAAAGGGGAAACGGGTTTAGGTCGTTACAACAGTGGTATCAAAGCACCCGAGTTTTAAAATCGGTTATTTAAACTGCCTACCAGCACAAATCGCCGCATGAGTACACTCCAACAACCATAAGTGTTTATGATTTTAATAATGTCATTTAAGATTAAGATGTGTTTAGGAATTTCAAGATGGTGAGAGGTCAACGTAGAGAAGTTAATGAAGGAAGTAACACAATTGCTCAGTTAATAGAGTTGGTTCATCGCCAATCCCGTCAGATTGGGCGGCTCGTGGCTAGAGAGGAACAAGGAAACTCTAGTTTGAGTGCAACTCATGACCAATGTGGCGAGTGATTTTGCCGACTTCGACCTCCGACATTTAATGGCCAAGTTTCGGATCCTATTTACGCTGAGGAATGGATTCGGACAATTGAGGACATGTTCAAATATGCCAAGGTTGAGCAACTCATGACCAAGGTGGCGAGTGATTTTGCCGACTTTGACCTCCGACATTTAATGGCCAAGTTTTGGATCCTATTTACGCTGAGAAATGGATTCGGACAATTGAGGACATGTTCAAGTATGCCAAGGTTGATGAGGAAGACAAAATCACATGTGTTGTTTTCCACCTTGCACTGGATGTGAGGCATTGGTGGGACACGATTCAGAGCACCACCAATGTAGAGGCTATGACTTGGCAATGATTTAAGACAGTTTTCTTTGACAAGTACTTCAGCCGAGCTGTTCGGATCAGCAAGAAAATGGAGTTTATGCAGCTGCGCCAAACTGATTCCGTGGCGGAATATATTCGTAAGTTTGAAGCATTGTCTCGATTTACGCCTAACTTGGTGAGTGACAAAGAAGACAAGATTCACCAATTTATTCAAGGATTGAAACCAGATCTGTTTAGGGGGTGAAAACAGCAGGGATTCATAATATGCCCTATACTGAGGTGGTGGCTAAGGCCTTGGAAGTGGAAGAGGTTGAGGTGACGGTTCAGGGATACCGTGAAGGGCCAAAGAAGTTTGTTAGAGATGTGCAGCCACAACAGAATATGGGTTGGCAACCACAGCAGAACAAAGGGGATTGGCAGCAACAACAGAGGGGTGTTAAAAGGTCCTATGACCCAAATGAAGACTAAGGAAAAGGGAAACGACCTCAAGGAACCCCTCAAGCTCATCTATGTTCCACCTGCCAGAGGAACCACTACGGCGAATGCAAGCTCTACACAAACCGATGTTTCAGGTGTGACAAGGTTGGCCATCTGATTAGGGACTGTCCTATGCCGCCGGATGCAAACCGAGCAAGAGTGGTGCCTAGAGTATTTGCCCAGATGGAAGATGAGGATGCAGTACAGCACACGGGCATAACAAGTCCAATTTTGGTCTGCGACAGACTGCTCACGCACTCATGGTTACGAGAGCTACCTATGTAACGCCCCGAAAATCCACCAGGATTCCCGATTCGCTACAAGGACTACTCTGAGCTAAACGACTCACTAATTTCCCTTAATCCTGACCATAAAGCACCACGGCGTTCTCCCCGAAAATTTCGGCAGAGTAACGCTTGAAAATGGCACCCCCAAAATGCTAAGTACCTGCAAACGAATAAATCCCAACCAATCCAGAATACTCCTACTCAACTAATCTAGCATACGAAATCACCAAATAGCAGTAAAGAGGGACACTAAAAATACTAACATCCCTAAGTGAAGTAAGTCCACAGTATTGGGCGACATATCACCCTTAACTATGACTATATACAACAAATACAACTACCCTCACCAAAAGACAAAAAGTCCTACTCCCTATCAACACCATGCTACGGCTCCTCCTGGGTCGGGTCGCCCTAACACTGTCATCAACCGGGCCCTGGTCGTACGCCACCAACTGCCACCTACTCCTAGTCAGACTCTTAGTACACACCCACCAGTTCAGCAATACCTACACCACAGAACACACCGTAAGCTCAAAGCTTAGCAAGTAAAGTGCTGAATAATAAACGTGAAGCATGAAAACTGGTTATGCAATCCTAACACATGCAGGTCTCTACACACGTTGTCATCATCTCACCGCATCGCATCTCACCGAGGTTTGGAATGTAACCGCACCGGGCAGTCAGTCTGTACACCACCTTGTTTACCGGCACGTCACCGCCGTCCCCGTTTCTCCAGGAACGGGGTCCATAAATCACACCCAAAACCCCCTGTCCCGACTCGAAATGTAACCACCCGAGAAAGTTGATCGATACACCGCGCTGCCATCGGCACGTCGCCACCGCTCCAGCTCGTCCCAGATGCAGGGCCCACAAGTTACATTTCAGCCACTGTCTCGACTCAAAGTGCAACCGCCCAAGACAGTAGGTCGATACACCGCGCTGTCATCGGCACGTCGCCACCACTCCAGCTCGTCCCAGAAGCGGGGCCCACTGTCACACTTCAGCCCACTGTCGCCTGTCCACACCATACCTCACCTCCTCTACTCTCCCTCCGTGCTTAAAAACATTCTCAAAACATTTTGTGTAGCTTTTAAAACATGATGTATGCTGACCATAATCAACTAATTACGACTCCACATACGCATCGCAATCAACTAACTATGACTCCACATACGCATCACATCACAAACGTGCCTACAACCCATAACGTGCACAAAACTCACAACTGACGTACAAATCACCCACCGCCTGCACAGGACTCATAACATACATGCCATTAACCCACAACCAGTACAAGACTCGTAACATATTTATCATTAACCCATAACCTGCACAAGACTCATAACATACACACAACTAGCCCACGACCTACACAAGATTCACAACCTACACAAAACTATCCCACAACCTACACAGGACTCACAACCTACACAACATGTCCAACTAACGACAACTTCTCGTCCACATCCGTACCCACAACCCGCCACGTATGCAAGACTCACAACGTATAACTAACAATGACTACACATACACATACGTACCTATGGCCACAACACACACAAGACTCACATCCTACACACTATGACCAACTATCGACAGCTTCTCGTCCACATCCGTACTTACGACCCACCACATACGCAAGACTCACAACTTACATACCATGACTCACAACCTCACCAAACTTACAACCTACGCACGACCGACTCACCACCTACGCATAACTTACCCAAAACCCCACCAGACTCACCACCTACATACAACCGTTCCACAAACCCCACAAGGCTCACTACCTACGTACAACTATCCCACAACCCTCACAAGGCTCACCACATACGTACGACTGTCCCACAACCCTCACCAGGCTAACTACCTACATACAACCATCCCACAACCCTCACAAGGCTCACTACCTACTCTCACAACCCTCACAAAGCTCACTACCTACATACAACCGTCCCACAGCCCTCACAAGGCTCACCACCAACGCACAACCGTCCCACAACCCTCATAAGACTTACTACCTACGTACAACCGTCCCACAACCCTCACAAGGCTCACCACCTATGTACAACCGTCCCACAACACTCACAAGGCTCACCACCTACGTACAACCGTCCTACAACCCTCACAAGGCTCACTATCGACGTACAACTATCCCACAACCCTCACAAGGCTCACCACATACGTACTACTGTCCCACAACCTTCACAAGACTCACTACCTACATACAACCGTCCCACAACCCTCACAAGGCTCACCACCTACGTACAACCGTCCCACAAACCTCACAAAGCTCACCACCTACGTACAACCGTCCCACAACCCTCACAAGGCTCACTACCGACGTACAACTATCCTACAACCTTCACCAGGCTCACCACATACCATTGACGACAACTACACGTACACATCACATACAGACGGTAATCCTCACCCTTCACCAGCTACCACTACCATGACGACAACTACACGTACACATCACATACAGATTACTCATGACCTACACACGACTCACAACATGCAAACAACTGTGGTATAGGCCCTTCTGGGTGACTCTTAAGCAATTACACCACACTACTACTTAACTGGCATCCTAGCTCGCTGAGGATGCTCGGTTCCCTGTCCACCTACGGCTCGACCTACGACAAACATTCAAACTTCATTAAAATCAAGCTTACATTCACCAAGTTACCCTCAAACTACTATTTCTAGCCTAACCCAACTAAAGTCTAACTAAACGGGCCACTAATTTGGGTTTGGTAAAAACCGACCCAAAACTTCAAATGCGCGTAACTTTTGCATCGGTTATCGGAAGTGAACGATTCCAGCGGTCACGTACTCCCCTAACAACCTAGTTTAACCTGCTAAAAAGGAAATTCAAAACGAATGGCCGTAGCTAGGTCAGAAAAAGAAAACCCGAATCTGCCCTAAACCGGAAATTCTCCCCCTCTCGGTTTTCCATCAATTTTCACCCAATTGCTCACCAATCAACCACCCTCACACCTAATTAGAATAATCTAACAAAACCCTAAGGCTTCACATAGGAAAAACCGAAGAACACATATTGTGACTTCTCTATTTTTTGCTCAAATTGAGCTCCTCACAGCTCGGCGACCATTGCTGGTCCAAGGGTCGGCAAACCCATGCCGAGAACTCCCAAAATCGTCCGGTGATCGGAGCTCAAACCCGCTCATCACCCTCGGCCACGAACAAAACTGAAACAGGGGAACAGGCAGACTTACTGTTTGGTCCTGTGCGCGAAGACGGTCGGAAATGGCAACCCTTGAATCGCCGCCGTCATCTGGCTTGAAAATGGCGAGGAATCGTCGGCGATCATCGCCCCCTCTCCCCCTCTCCCCCTCCTTCTTCGATCGGGTCTTCAGCGCTCGACCCTCGAACGACAGAATGGCAAGAAGCCGTTCTGTCGTTTTATTTATCTTTTTTTTTAAAATAATAATAATAATAATAATAATAATAATAATAATAATAATAATAACATTAAATAAAATAACATTACCATTTTGCCCTCTCAAAATTTCGTTAAATCCAGTTCTTCGACCGTTAAATTTGTATAAATTGCCCTCACCTCACCCTCGGTCTAACTCCTCCACCGAAACTCCCGAGATATAATTAGTTAACCCAATAACCAACTTAACTTAAATTAATTAAATTAACCCAAAAATCTGGGGTATTACAACCTATCCTTTTATAGCAATCAAGTAATTAGTCAGGTGAAATTATTACCAATGTCCGCTAACAAGTCCTATTGTGTCATGCTACCATTCGTAGCGTCTCTACACATAGATCCAGAGATAAAAGTAGTGTCGTATCTGTAGGGGATGAGGAATTTGACACGGGCCTTAGCATGGTTAATAAGAAATGGAATGAACAAAAGGGATAAGGATCGATTAGTAAGCCTACGAAGAAACTTAAGGATTCCTTGGATAGGAGTAGCTGCATTAAAGATAAAGGAATTAGGGGAAATATTAGAGAACATTACTAGGAAAATGTAGAACTTGAGTCGTCATACCTTATGACTATGGTCAAAGTTGTTGAACTTACGCACGAGGCTGAGTTACAACCCAAGGATTATTAGAAATCTTTAGATGATAGTAAACCTAAGTAAGGTTAGGGAGCTTATGTATAATTATTAACTAAAAAGGTATAGCTGAAGGAAACATTGATTAAGGAGACCTTGAAGTTGATTTTGTTGAGAAATTGAGGGTTTGAAATGAACACTAATTGGGAAACCTGAACATAAGGCCAAATTAGATTAGCTAGAAAATAAAACTTGCTGATGATTAATTGGAGATTTTGGAACTTGATGGTACTCGATGCATAATCAAGGACGTGTTTAGTCCAAATGAATTAGTGAATATGGTTAAGAGACTAATGTCAGTTATTATGTTTTTGAGAGTTTCAGTGTAGAACCATTGAGATTGATTCCAACTACAGATAGAATCATGGTCTTAAATAGGAAATTGAATTTTTGGAAAGGGCAAGAGGAATGGACTCGAATAGTACGGAATGAACATAGGTTGAGGAATAAGGCCACTATGCTGAGTAAATTTTAGGACAAAATTTTTGTTTAAGGAGGGCAGGATGTAACACCCAGCATTTTCGGTCATGTAATTATCCCGAAATTCACTGATCAAACTTAAATCATTATTAATGTAATGATTAGTTTATTGGAATTTGGATGCCAAGGTTTTCGGGTTTCCTCTCGTTATGGGTATTTTTGTAATTAAAAGAATCTAGGTCCGTTTTACTAGCGGAAAGTTTTGTTGAGGTCCCATGAAATTTTGGGATGATTGGTAGAATAAGAAAATTACGAGGATCTAAAACGACGGGTGTCGCTTGTTTTGTGAGAAAATTAGGTTTAGTGACAAAATTGTAAATAAGGTTGATTTTAATTAATATATATATAGAAAAAAAATTCAAATCCTCACAAGAACCCCTACCCCCACGATTCTTCAGCCGACTTCCCTCTCTTTAGGCAATTTTCTCCAAAACTTTCTCTCTTGCTGTAACACCCAGTTCCATTGAACCGATTTTACCTTGTCATTTAATAGTGTACACTTTATGGATGAAATTGGGAGAAATATTGATTAGGTTAATGAGTGACTAAGTAAGGGCATAATGGTAAATGGAGATCTATAATGGATAACGTATTTAAGGGAGGGTTTAATGAGGTTTAGCCGCTACTGTTTTCTCATTTTCGTTTCTCGGCATTCAGCTCAGCTAAGCAGGGTTCTGATGAGCTCCGACCTGCAAATAGGACTCAAGAACTCGAAGAAGACCGTTAGCTCCGGGTGACACAAATCCGAGTAAATCCAAGAATGAAAAAATGTAAAAGAAATATCAAACATGCTCGAAATTTAATGAAAATTTAGGTGAATCTTGTGAAGTGAGTGAGGTGTGTGCTGGTAAAAATCATGGTCCAAATTCATTAGTATGAAGGATTTATGGACTGTTTTCCGAGAATCAGCCGGTGAGTGCTTCAATGGAGCTTCCGGCAAGAGTTTCTTCCAAGGAAGATAATTCGATTCAAGGAATCGGTTATGGCCATTCCTTGCTGTTTTCCGCTCTCAAAAGAGTGGAGAAGGAGGTTGCAAAATCCACTCCAACTAGCTACTAAGCTAGAAGAATGGTTCTGGGGCGCAACCCCTCAGTTGTTGTCAACCGAGCTTACCTTGGAAGCTCCTTGTTCCAAGTTTCTTCTTCTATTGTGAGAGAAATCCGTGGGTGCTCATAAATCAACCAAAAAAAGTTACAAACACCAATGCCATGAATATATAGACCTAATGGTGGGCTTGGGCTTGGGCTTGGAAGGGGAATGATGGGTCATCATGTGGGCTTGAGCCATGTCTTCAACTTCAATGGGCCAAACCAAGCCACCATCTAATCCCTATCATTCATCTAATCCTAACATCCATGTAATCCTAACATGCATCTAATAAAGTTTAAACAAGAAGGCCAACGTTTTCCAATAAGTTCGAAATTTCAAAAAAGCAACAAATATCAAAGCTCGGGAAGACAAATTCCCATGTGAGCATTAAGGTGCCTCTTTAGTCTCTCCACATGAGGAGATGCTTTGGTTGGTCAACGTCTCCAGCTTTAATCTCCCACTTCAAGTCGTCCACGGTGTCCTCCAAGCTTTAATCCGCCCCTTAATTTATGAAGAGGATGTATGACTTTGAAAAAAATGATCCAACTCCCAATAGAATCGAGGGATCAGATAAGAGAAATAACGTGAATGCAACAGAGATGTGAAAGTAGAAACTACATGTCTAGGATTTATGTTTCAGCATATCATTTCATTGTTGCTTTACTTACTTAGCATTAGGCTAATAGATGAGTTTTGTGATGTAGGTGAAGAAATTTCAACAGGTGGGTTCTCTGAGTATGTTGAGGACTAGGCTGGTTGGAGGAGTACATTCACGCATCGACTTGACAATCTGATGAGGCGGTTTAACTAATGTCAGTAGGTGTGAAAGTCTAGTTAACAATGGTTCAGTTTTAGTACGCTAAGAATGTTAATGACAGCAGGAGTTTAATGTTTTTATTAATTTTGGAGCTTTTCTGATTATGAAAAACACGATTTGGTTTTAGCTGTAAATTGTTATTCTGGATTTATAAAGTTGTGGATTTATGTTGTTTTGAATAGCTGCTGTTAAAATTTATAAGTTCTTTTAGTAGGTAGAGTTGTCTATTTGTTTAGAGTATTACTGTTCACCGGTGGATGTAGTCTATCGGTCGATGTTGTCTAACGGTAGACGTGACATGGGGTCCCCTAGAAAAGGGCCCGTGTACAACCCACAAATAGTCAAGATAAGTGCTCGGTTGTGTGTTCGTGTAAAAATGATGAATAAAGGGAAGAAATTACTAAAAAAAAATAAATAAAAAAGAAATAAAATGCAAGAAAATAAACAATGGATTAATAATGCTAGGGCCGAATATTATATGATGTGTGAGGATGTGAAATATAAAGAAAAAAAAATAGAAGGAAATAGATGGAGAAGAAATGTTATGGATGAGATGTCAAATGCAATGCAAAAAGGAAATAAAATGACATAAAATAAAAAGTGAGGGTGTGCGATTGGTGGAGCTGAAAATAAAGAGTGATATTGTGTGGATGTGATAGCAATAAAAATAAAGAAAATACCCTTGGAGGTTCCTTAGAGCGATCTTACGGGTTAAGCTCTAGGATAAACGTTTTTCGGGAGGAAAACGACCACCGTAGGCCGGGATTTTTCGTCCTCGATCCAACTCCCAATGGAGAAGGTGAGGGAATGAGTAAGAGCTAACCTAGCAACCCAAGCTAGGCTAGCAATGGAGGCTAACTCCTCTTGGTTCAAGGAACCAAGGAAAACACTCCTAAAGATACCCTCCTTTGAGTAGAGAAATAGAAATTTTATAAATGGGCAAAAAAATTGTCATACATGCACCAATGCCATGAATTTATAGAGTCCTAGGGTGGATTATTAGGGTTTCCATAAGGATGAATGAATGGTGGCCCTTGGATGAAAAAGGATGGATGGCCAAGATCAAAGCAAAAAAGCACACATCCTAGGGAGGAGATGAATGCCATGTCTAAAGGGATCAATGGAGGGAATCTTGTCACATCATCAATCCATGTTGCCACTAACTCTTGTACCTGCAAAATCATACCTTTAAATGTGGGCTCTTCTTTGGGCCATGGCTTCCTTTGGGCTCCATTTGTTATAGACTTTTTCCTTGAATATTTGAGTTGAAATTCTTCAACCCATAATCCACCAACATTCATCTAACCCTAACCACACAATCTAATGCATGCAATGCAATTATAAAATCCATACAATCAAGGCGAATGTATGCCAAATAAGTTTGAAATAAAAATTACAAATTAAATTAGGCCGGGAAGACAAATTCCCATGGGCCAAATGGTTGACTCCTCCAAATGATCCATATGCAATTCTTCCTCATAAATTTTCCTACAAAAATAAAAACACGTAATAAATAGAGAATTTAGATAAGGCAAGGGATTTTACTAAGTTTCATTTAGTATGCATCCCGAGGCATGTCAAGACGTGAGTAATAGGTTTTGTCATTTTGTGATCGGTGTGTAACACCCGAAATAACGACCAGGTGATTTCCTTAACCGTTTTAACGGTCGTGTTTAGTTAATTTTTCCCGGTTTAGAATATTATGTCGAGGTTAATTAATTACATGTGGATTTAAACTAGGTTGGGTGGCAAAGTTGTAATAATGGAGGTTTGAGACCGGTATTTAAAGAAAATGGAAAGGGTTCAAACTTCATTTAAACCACTGTAGCCGACATCTTCTACTCTCGGTGATTTCTTCTCTCCCGAGCTCTCGTTCTCTGTTACCAGTAATCCTTCTCGTCGACGCCCGGCTTCAGGCCTGCATTCCCTACGAATCCACGCCCAAGGTATGAAATAGGCAAGGTAGTTATCTGTTAGTTGTTAAGCTTTGTTTTCAGCTCAATATTGGAGTTTCGGATTCTTTAATGGCCGAGTATTAATAAGGATATTTTAGAATCTGAGAGTGGTAATGTCATTCTAAATCAATTCTGGACATTTAAAAATAACCAACCCTGAGTAATCGATAGTCGGGTCTGTCTATTTTGGTTTTTGGATTCAGACTGCACAGAGTATTAGACTATGGATTCGAGAATGACTTTAGCTATTAAATCTTAGGTTGACTTGAGATTTAGAACTACTAGGATTTTGTTTTAACTACTGCAATGTGAATGTTTTAGGTGAAAAAGTCTGAAGAAAATGAGCTCAATTTGCTAAGGAAAACAGGTAAGTGAATGTACAGGTTTCTCGGTCATTAGGACCCTACATCAAAGGATGCTAGGTAGAAACTCATACGATGATTTGTAGTTCCCTTATGTTACTGTCTAACATTATGTTGATAATTAGCTCAATGGTAAGGTCTCATGTTGGATAGTGCTCTATTCTGTAGCTTGATGATTTAAAAATTTCCATGTACATGCATCATGACTATTTTATGCATATGAAAATGTTTTAAGAGCATGGTTTTCTCATGAACAAAGTAAGAAGATAAAACTTATGCAACGTGGACTAAGTGAGGGTTGGGGGCGGTTCGGCGTATGTCACATTCCAAAAGAGGGACATATGAATACGACCCGCAGTAGGGACCAAGATCAAACTCACTGTCGAACCTCCTTTACCGGCACAAATCCTCTCTTATTCCACACAACTTAAATGAAGAATATGATCAATGATTATGAATGATGAATATGATCCATGACTATGAATAATGATTACGAGCAAAGATATGAGCAACAAAAGACTCATGAACATGTGTTTTCCGAATTATGCATTCATGCATCCGTGTTTGTGTTGCATTCCTTACTGAGCATTAGGCTTATAGTTAAACCTTATGATGTAGGTGAAGAGCTAACAGGTGAGGATTTCCAATCCAGAGATGATGTTTAAAGCTGGTTGCTGGAGGATGCTCAGTATGACAGTGCAAGGCTGGACAGGCGATAAAGTCCCCTGGTTATGCTCATAGTATGTCAGTAAAGTTTATGATAAACAGATGCCTAAGTAGAATAGAATTTCTTATAACAATGAAATCCGGATTTGATTGATAGACTTCAGAGTCTGATAATGATTTTAAAGATTATCGAATGGTCTGTTTTGCTTAAGTCTTCCGCTATGTGTATTCTGGATGAGTCTATGATTCTCACTCTTTGAGGTTTATAGTTACTAAGTTAAGATTTGGGTGAGTTGTGGTACTTTCCTGTTAAATGAAGTTGTTTGATTATTATAGTGTTTTACTGCCGTATGATAGAAGCTGGATGAGGCGATCATCCGGCTGACGTCATCGGTGGATATCAAATGATAGAAGTTGAACAAATAGTCACCGGATGATGTAGTATGTTTTCTCACTGGATGATGTAGTATGTTTAGTCACCGGATGATGGGAATGTAGTTGTCGTTTAGTCACCGGATGATGAAAACGTGGTTTTGTCGACTAGTGACCGGCAGATCAAGTGTATTTAGGTTACCGGATGATTTAAATGTCATTTTGTCGTCTAGTGACCGGCAGATTAAGTGTATTTAGGTTACCGGATGATTTAAATGTCATTTTGTCGTCTAGTGACCAGTAGATGTAGAGTATTTCAATTACTGGATGATGTGAGAAATTTCTTGTCGTCTAGTGCCCGAGGAATGTTTTAATTAGTCACGCGAGGCGCACATGACCACCGGTCGATGTAGTGTAATTAAGAACATCTAGTGGAGAATGTTCGGGACCGGGCGATTTCTTTAATTAGACACGTGTAATGCCCACGTCCGCCGGTGGATGTTTTCTACTGGGCGTCTATAACTGAGTCACGTAGGGTGCACGTGACAAATCGGATGATATTACTTCGTCACCCGATGCATGCAAACCCCAACTGAATAACGTCGAGTAGTCTGGGGCATTTCTTCCCTACCCGATTAAGTCACTGATCAAATGACCAATTTTAGCTGCTCGAATCTGTGTAAGATTTAGCCGACGGGATTTAAGGAAAAATCAAGTTTGTGAGGGCGAGATTCCCTTGATGTTATAACGTCTCTGTTATCAGTCTAAGAGTGAGTTCAAAAAAAAAGTATGTAAATATTAGTTTGGAAATGAAGAAGAAAAGGTAGAAGTTGAGTCAATGAGTAATTGAGAAAGATTATGACTAAGTGACGGCTCCCTGTCTGGGTCGTTACACGGTGGATGTGAGTAATAGGTTTTGTCGTTTTGTGATCGGTGGATGTGAGTAATTGTTTTTTTGTCGTTTTGTGATGGATGGGTGTGAGCGGTAGATGTGGCTTGTAATTTTGTTATTTTGTGATCGGTGGACGTGTGTAGTCAACGCGTCGTTCGACTGACGTGACCGGTGGAAGTGTGTAGTCGACGTGTCGTTCGACTGACGTGAGCGGTGGGTGTTCGTTAGTAGAAGACGTATTCTGTCTCTACGTCCACTGCTGAGATTATTTTGTTTCTGCTTCTGCCGCTAACACTATTTAGCGGTGGATGCCTTTTGTTTCCATTTCTATCGCTGGAACTGTTCAGCGGTGGACGTGTTCTGTTTTGTTTGTTTTCTTTCAACCAATTGTCTTTAATATTTTAATTAATTAACAAATGTCGTTTTATACAAATGAATTTCCGCTGCAAGTTTTAACATTTTAAGGGTTAACCTTTGACCGTTGAGTGAAATTTTTAAATTTTCTCAGAATGTCATAGCGTGGTTTAGTATTATGTGTAGCAAACCGGGTTTATATAATTCGGGGCGTTACAGTATGGTATCAGAGACATTCAGTTAAACCGTTCAAAAGATTACTCATCAGTGCCAATCGTTGCATGGAAGTACTTCAACAACTGTAAGTGTTTATGTTAACCTTAACTATTAGATATTTAAGAGTATAATTAACCCTGTACAGGAATCTAGTAAGATGTCTAGACGACCAGGAAGACCAAGAGTACTAAGAGAGATACCAAATCCGGGACGTGAGGAGGATCCTAGTGTAATTAGGCAGGTGACGGATTTGGTGCGTCAGCAGACCGATTTGGTTTGTCAGCAGTCCGATCAGTTGGGAGTATTGTTGAACCGAGAAGTACAAGGAAGTGCCAACTAGAGTTCCAGCAGTGAGCATTCAGGAGACCAATTCCGGAGGCTACAGCTGCCCACACTTGATGGGAAATCGTCCAATCCGATTGTTGCTGAGGAGTGACTTAGGAAGATTGAGAGCATGTTCAGATGTGCCAACATCGGAGAAGGATACAAAGTCACTCTGGCAACGTTCCATTTGGTTGGAGACGCTCAACTTTGGTGGGAAACAATAGAGACCACCACTGATGTTCTTGCTATGTCCTGGTCTCAGTTCAAGGAGATTTTCTATGAGAAATATTTTAACAGCCCAGTCCAGGCCGCAAAGAAGGTAGAGTTTCTGAACTTGAAGCAGACAGGATCTGTGGTGGAGTACAGTAGGCAATTCGAGTACCTGTCCAGGTTTGCTGGACATTTTGTTCACAAGAATGAGAATAAGGTGTTTTAGTTTGTGCATGGATTAAAGCCGGAAATTTACAGAGGAGTCAAATTTTGTGATATTAAAGGGCTGTCATTCAGTGAAGTTGTGTCCACAGCATTGGAGGTGGAAGAAGCTGAAATGAAGTGTTCTGGACCGAAGGAAGCCCAGCGAAAGTTCATCCAGCGCCAACAGCAGAGAGGAATGAAGAGGCTCAATGAAGGCCAGAGTAACCAAGGAACAGGAAGGAAAGTACCGGATACCAGGAAGTTTCCCCAGTGCTCGAAATATTTGAAGAGTCACCTGGGCGAGTGTAGATTTGGGACGGGAAAGTGTTTCAACTGTGAGGAGATTGGACACACGTACAGAGATTGCTCGAAGCCTAGAATCACCCGATGCTTCAACTGTAACAAAGTCGGCCATATCAACGGGGACTGCCCAGCCTTAAAGAATGGCCCTGCTATGTTGAAACTGAGGATATTCTCCATGATGGAGTCGGGTGATGAAGACCAGCCTGCTGTGGTGTTAGGTGTAACGACCCCGTTATGGCCGAGACCAAACCATGACTCTTTTAGACTTATCTATATATCCTTACTAATTTTATTTAAGTTATACCCCTTTATATATATTTTTTTTAAAACATAATTTGGCTCAAGACATCACTCAGTAATGAAATACATTACACATCTGCCGGCGAGCAGTGCAAAATGCTTCAGCCGATGAGGAGGAACTTCAACTCTTAAACTGCTTCTACCGATAGAGAAATAAAATCACATCTGCCGATCATAAAACGACAGAACTCATTACTCATTCACTTGTTCCTGCCGATCGCTAAACGACAAGCACAGAGTTTGCTTCTGCCGGTAGTGAAAATCTACATCATCCGGTATTGAAACACACTACATCTGCCAATCACTAGACGACAAAACAACACTTATATCGTCCGGTATTTGAAACACACTACATCTGCCGATCGCTAGACAACAAAACAACACTTATATCATCCGGTATTTGAAACACACTACATCTACCGATCGCTAGACGACAAAACAACACTTATATCATCCGGTATTTGAAACATACTACACCTACCGATAGACATGTTCCATCCACGTGTTTATTTAATACATCTTCTGATAGAAATCATCTATCGGTGGATGCAAACTTTTAACATCTTACGATATGGAACATCTATCAGTGGATGCAAACACACACAGGCTTCAAACCTCATTGACTCAACACTCATATGAATGAAAATCAGAGACTCATCCAAAATTTTTATAGCGGAAGACTTAGTTAAAATAACTCTTTCCATATCCTTATAATCATCCCCAGATTCAGTAGTTAAACCAGACAATTTCAAAAGCTCAATGTTAAAAATATAATCTCATCCTACTTATACTTCCATACTCATAATCATCACTAAAATCATAAGAGCATTAACCAGGGGGTCTTGTTCGCCATCCAGCCACAGATTTGCTCCCTGAACACCTTCCAGCAACCAAACTTAGACGTCTTCATTAGCTTTGAAATCCTCACCTGATACTTCGTCACCTACATCATAAGGTTCAAACTATAAGCCTAATGCTTAGTAAGGAATGCAATGCTAACATGTATACGTGAATGCATAGTTGCAAGAAAATCATGATCATGTTTGTTTCATGCTATTTTCCTGTTCTTATTCGTATTCTTGTTCATCACTTTCATCATATGGATTAAGGGAGGATTTGTGCTGTAAAAGGGGGGTTGACAGTGATTTTGATCATATTCCCTTTCGGGTCGTTTTCATTGTCCCTCTTTGGACTGTGACATACGTCAACTCGCCGCCAACCCTCATTTAATCATGTTGTATGGGATCGTTTTCATATTCATTCTCATATCTTGTTCATGGGAAAAACATGCTCATAAATAATTTTCATATGCTCGAGGAGTAAATCATGATGCATGACATGAATGTTCTTAAATCATCAGATTATAGAAAGTATCATACCAGAACAGTCGACTTCATAGACTCTACCAGAACGTCACATAACAAAACTCTCAACATCCATAAATCATCCAAATACAAGAAATCTTACTAACACATAACAAACATCAGACAACTAAAACTAACTTAATATCCTTGTGATGTAGGGCCCTATTGGCCGGAAGTCTTAATACATTCACTTACCTTGTTTCCTTAGCAATGGAGCATTCCACCGCAATTTTCCTTCACCTAGAACATTTCACATCACAGTAGTTAAAACAAAACCCTAAAAGTTCTAATCAGGAATCCATCCTAAAATCTATCGTCTAAATACACATGTCTATATTCCCGAATCCCCTAGTCAAGCACTCTGTGCATATTTAAATACTCGAAATCTAAAACGGTCAGGTTCAACCTAGCAACTAAACTCGGCCGGTTATCTAAATGTTCAGATATGAAACAGAAATGTCATTACTAAGCTCAGATTAACAAATGTTACCATTATCCCTCTGTTATTGAAGAAACCGAACCTCACATTTTAACTAAAAAAATAGAGTTCGAAGTAACTAACCAGTAACTACATTGTTAAAATCTTACCTAAAGCGTGGGTTAACGGAGTGAAAGCTGAAGGGCCAGTCGTCGATGAGAGCAGAGAGATGGAGAGCTCGGAAGGATGAGGAATCGCAGAGAGGGAATGTCAGCTACAGTGAGGTTTTTGAAAGGTTTAACGATTTCCATTTCAAATTTATATGCAGGGATATGCTCCCTAATTACAATTCTGCCATCCCATAAATTGAAACAAATGAGTCCAGGCATTAAATTTTAAATTAAAGATCAATAATAAAGGTGACAGTTAATTCCGTTAAGAAAATCACCTGGCTGAAAATGTCGGGTGTTACATCAGGTACCATATTGATCAACTCTGTGCCTGCTTTTACTTTAATAGATTCTGGTGCGACACATTCCTTTATAGCATCTGCGTTTGCTGTTAAGTTAGATGTACAGTTTACCCCTTCTATGCATGTGTTTAATGTTGCATTATCCTCTAGTGAACGCATGCACTCTAACCAAGTGATGCTTGACAGTGATGTGTTAGTAGGGAACGTGAGTCTACCTGCTGATCTTATTATTATGGATATAATGAGATTTGATGTAATCCTAGGAATGGATTAGTTGTTTAAGCATTATGCCACAATAGATTGTAGGACTGGAATAGTTAGCTTCCAACCCCCTGGTGGTTTGAATTATACCTTTCAAGCTTTGAAGAAGAGTAAGGAAATGTCTGTTATGACCTCTGTCAACGCTAGACCTTCTCCATGCGGGGAGTATTTGTGCTTTTTGGCTAGTGTTTTAGACACACAACTAGTAGGAAAAGCAAGTCCTCAGAATGTCTTAGTTGTCTAAGATTTTCCAGAAGTATTTCTAGATGACCTTCTTGGCTTGCCGCCAAATAGGGAAATTGAGTTTGTTGTAGATGTTTACCCAGGTGCCGAGCCTGTATCTAAGAATCCCTATAGATTAGCACACACGGAGCTTAAGGAATTAAAGAAACAGTTAGAGGAACTATTGGAAAAAGGGTTCATACGCCCAAGCTTTTCACCATGGGGTGCACCAGTTCTTTTTGTCAAAAAGAAGGATGGATCAATGCGTATGTGCGTGGATTATCGGGAATTGAATAAGTTAACCATCAAGAACAAGTATCCATTGCCAAGGATTGATGATTTATCGGACCAGCTTAATGGTGCGCGAGTTTTCTCTAAGATTGACCTTAGGCCCAGTTATTACCAATTGAAAGTCAAATCAGAAGATATTCCTAAGACAGCCTTTCGCACAAGGTATGAACATTATGAGTTCTTGGTAATGTCCTTTGGATTGACAAATGCACCAGCAGCATTTATGGATCTTATGAATAGAGTGTTTTACTAGTATTTAGATAAATTTGTCATAGTATTTATTGATGATATCTTAATCTATTTACGTACTAATGATGAACATGCAAGACACCTGACCTTGGTATTGGGAGTACTAAGACAGCACCAACTTTATGCCAAGTATTTCAAGCGTGAGTTTTGGTTGGACAAAGTTCACTTTCTTGGTCATGTGATCTCGAGTGATGGGATATCTGTTGATCCAGCCAAGGTTCAAATAGTTAAGGAGTGGCCCCAACCGAAGAATGCCACTGATATTCGGAGTTTCCTTGGATTAGCAGGATATTACAGGAAATTTATTGAAGGATTCTTGAAGATTGCAACACCCCTCACTCGGTTAACAAGGAAAAACATGAAGTATGTGTGGATTGGGGAATGTGAGAATAGTTTTCAGAATTTGAAACAGAGACTGACCAATGCCCCAATATTAACACTTCCTGTTGAAAATGAAAAGTTCAGCATTTATTTTGATGCTTCCAAAGTTGGACTTGGCTATGTTTTGATGCAGGATGGAAAGGTAATAGCCTATGCTTCTAGACAGCTGAAAACACACGAGAAGAATTGTAACACCCGAGAATTTCCTGTAGCGCACGTATGTTTTAGATTAAACGGTTATGATAGTTTAATGATAAGTGATAAAGGGGATTGGAAGTAAGTTATGCAAAAGAAGAGGAATGGTTTGACAATTCAAACCAAAACACTTTGAAAAGTCAAAAGAACATAACAAACAACCAATATAAATTTTGTTGAAAGTCAAGGCACAAGTGGACCAATAGAAAACTTGGAAAATTGAATGAAAGGGTGGTTAAAGAGTGAGTCACGTTGGAAGAAAAAAAAAAGGAAAGGAAAAGAGAGATTGACAAGTCAAAAGAATCATGAATTAGGTTTGAAAAGAAATAGAAAAGTCAAAAAGCATAGGTTTGAAAATTCAAAGTAAACAAACAACCAATAGAAATTTACCATTTAATGAAATAAATGGAATAAAAAGTGAGGATAAAAGAAGCCAATCACGTTAGACAATTTGAAGGAGAAAAAGTGAGGATGATTTTGGAATTTTAAAGAATTAAGGGGAAGGAAATAAAAAGTAGAAAAATTATTAGTTAAAAAGGTAAAAGTTTAAGTTTTCTTCATCTTTTTCCTCCTTCTCCATCAAAGTTGATCAGCCACCATTAGAGCCTTTCTCTCCTCCTAACCTTCAAGCTTTTCAAGAGATTAAGGTGAGTTTTTAATGGGGTTTTGAGTTTTAGGCATTTAGGAGTTGTTTTTAGAAGTTTTTAGGGTGTTTTGGTGAAGATTGCATAGGGTTTGAAAACCCTAAATGGTGAAGTCCGAATTTTGGGGTTTAATGGTGGTTTTCTTCCCTCAGTTCATGATTAAGAGGTTAGATAAATTGGTTTAGGTTGATTTTAGGGATAGATGGAAGATTGGTAAAGAGTTGTTAGAAAATCGATTTTGAACAATTAGATTGCCGGTTCAGTTTTGTCATTTTCGGCTTAGTTCAGTGTGTTGTTTGGTTACTTTGAGTGTTTGAATGGATAGTAGACATGTATAGGTTTCCAAATTGGGATGGCACGTCGAAATCCGTTGAAAAACGAGAAAGTTATGATCGTTTGAAGTTTGACAGTCAAATTTGTGTAAAAATTGGGTTTTGGTGATTTGTGAGAGAAATGTGTTTTAAGTATTGTTAGTTTTAGATAGAAAATTTCCTTAGGTTGTATTGAGAACTTATCAAGCTAAATTTCCGTTATTTAGGTCATCGAACGAAAGAATTGATCGATAGAATTGAGCAATTAGAAGCCGAGCAACCAGGTAAGTAGTGGAATGCGTGTTTGTTGCCTTCGGGCCTACACCATAGAACGGTAGGGATTGTTTGCTTGTTTGCTATGTTTTTCTTTGTGTCATGCACTGTGTGTCATGCATCATTGTTTTCTAAACTACGAAAGCACGTGTTTTGCATGTTCGAGTGGTGAGGATGACGAAATGCAAGATAAGAATTGATTGTAACTTGGCCTCGAGTAGCATAGCTTCGTCGGGCAAGTGGCTCGTTGAGCACCCCGCGAGGGATTTTATTCGAGATGCTATGCTAATGTACGTAATGTGTGTCGTGAATATGAATTCCTCGACCTGCTCGTGCTGAAAAGCACACTGAGGATTCTGAATGCCTCGACCTGTTCGTGCTGAAAGGCACACTGAGGATTCTGATTGCCTCGACCTGCTCGTGCCGGAAGGCACACTAAGGATTCTACGATCGATGAAGGAAGAGATTTGGTTGGCCGTCCCAGACTGTGTTGGGACGTGTGCCTTCGATTTTGCTCCGTCAATCAAGTTGTGGCCGTCCTAGACTGTGTGGGGGCGTGTGCCTACTTGATTCACCTGAAAGTGAAAGATAAATGCAACCTGAATGAAAAGAAAACAACAGAGTGTGTAGAAACTGCATGTTAGGGTTGAGTCGAGCATTTAGTGTGTTAAGGTACATTATTTCCCTATTTACTAAGCATTAGGCTTACTTTTGTGTTCTGTGGTATAGGTGACGAATTCTTTATAGGTGAGATAGATGAGACAGCCGAGGATTAGGCCGCAGTCGGAGGAGTACGGGGTGTGCCGGTGTAGGCTATTGTCGGGACGTCTCGTCCTACCATCTTCCTCGGGTATTTTGTGGGACTTGGTATGGGTCTTTTGTGGGACTTGATATAGCTAGTTTTGTAGTAAATGTTTTGGTTTTGAAAGAAGGTAAGAAAAAGTGGAAGGTTTTAGTACAATGTATTTTGTAAATGTTTTCATAATTATTTTGACGGTTTGTGAGTCGATTATGTTGATGGATAATGATCGTAAGTATTTGTGGGTTGAAAATATATGTTTTCTGGTTAAATTACAGGTTTTTAGTTTAAAGAAATTTAGGCGTTGCGCCGCCAGTTTTGATTTTTAACTAAATAACGTCGGGTTACGTTCGCTATTTTTTTTATTATATGTTTTAAGTCGGTTTTCAAAAATTTTTACGGCACTTGAAGATTTGGGTGTCGGGAGTGTGTGGTTAAAATTTCAGAATTTTTGGAGGTGTTTATGTAACACCTGGTTCTATCGAACCAGCTCTTTTATTATTAATGGTATACACTTTATTAGTCAATATTTTAAGTAGGCTTATTGAATGACTAGACTAGACAAGGGCATTAGAGTAAATTACATTTTAAAAGTGGATAACGTATTTAAGGAAAGAGGGATTGGGTTTAATACACTGTAGCCGCCACCATTTCATACTTTTCTCTTCGGGTTTTCAGCTCAAGCAGCCGAGCTCTCTAGGCGATTTTCGTCGCCCGATTCTCCTTCGACTTAGGTAAGTTTTCCTCATTTCTCTTATGATATAGTGGTTAAATACCTGAAGGAATACAATGTGAGGATTTTGAGGATGCTGAGATTGAGCGTAGATTCGGGTTTTAGTGATAAAGGGGGAATGCTCGGGTAGTGGAGTTTTTAACTGGATTCCTTGAACCACTGTTTGATTCTTGGTGAGGTTTAGTGAAGTTTTAATTTATATTCTGTTATGAACTTAGGTGAGCAGATTTCTGAAGTAGCTAGCGACCAGACAATTTCTAGAAGCCAGGTAAGTAAAGTATGCATGTGTCTTCGGCCTACATCACAAAACAGTAGGGTTATGTATTGTGTGAATGATTTTGTATGTCATGAATCATGTTTTTGAAAGATTACGAAAATGAATTTTCATGTAAGCATGGTAAGGCATGAACTGAATGTGACAGACAAACTATTAAGGGAACTAATCCACCCCTTAACTTATGAAGGGATTTATAACATTGGGAGGATTGATCCCACTCCCAAGGGAACAGAGGGATCAGATCAGCTATTAAGGGAATTCATCCACCCCTTAATCGAGTAGAGGATGTATAACATTGGAAAAATTGATCCACTTCCCAAGGGAACTGAGGGATCAGACCAGTTTATGAACGTATGTGAATGCAACTGAGATGAGAAAGTAGAAATTGCATGTTTAGGAATTCATGTTTTAGCATTTTATTTCATTACTGCTTTACTTACTTAGCATTAGGCTAATAGATGAGTTTTGTGATGTAGGTGTTGAGGATACTGCAGGTGATTTTCTTAAGTGCACAGATGTTTAGACATGGTTGGAGGAGTGCATTCATGTTTCGGCCTGGTAAATTGATGAGGCGGTTTAACTGATGTCTGTTGGTGTGAAGGTTTAGTTGACAATGTTTCAATTTAAGTATGTTGAGTTTTCATGACAGTAGTGGTTTTTAATATTTTGAATACGTTTTTGAGATTTTTCTTATCGTAGTATTCTGTTGGGATTTGATGTTGGTACTTACTGGATTTTGAGTAATGCTTTGGTTTGAATTGTTTCTGAATGATTTTCAGTGGAGTAAGTAAATTCCTTTCTGTAGTTAGAGTTGTGTTTGTATAGCAAGGAGTAGTTAAAATGTTGTTCTGTGGTCTATCGGAAAATGTCTTCAGTAAAGTCATCGGATGATATCTCAGTAAAGTCATCGGTACATGAAGTTTATTCAATCGGATGATGTAGGTTTAATTCTATCGGAAGATGTCTTCAGAAAAGCCATCGGATGATGTAGGTTTAATTCTATCGGAAGATGTAGATTTTGCACTACCGGTATGAGTGGGTATTATGCTTTATCGTTTAGTGATCGGTATATGCAGTTTATTCTATCGGAAGAAGGGAATGAGAGATTTTTGTCGTTTTGCCGTCGGTAGATACGAGTCGCAAAACTTGTCGTTTTGCGATCGGTTGATGTTGGATAATTGATTTACCCGGCTGACGTCATCGGTAGATGCAGTCCACCGAGAGATGTCTTTTATTTCCAACTCTTCTGGTCCACGTCATCGGTAGAAGCCTTCTATTTGCTGTTTCTGCTTCTTCCGTTGACTTTAACCATCGGCAGATGCGTTTGACTTCTGCGACTTCCCAAGTATTTCACGATTCAAACCTCTATTTCTTTTTAGCCGATTATTTCTTACATTTTAAACAATGTTCATAGTTTTGTTTAAATTTATTGTCGTCCAAATGATTTCCGCTGCAAGTTTTAAATGTTTTGAGATTTTAGCTTATGTCAAATGTTGAACAAAGTTTTTCATAAAAAAGAAAATAATAATAATACAGCTGGGATTTTTTAGTCATGTACGAACTTCTGTGTAACGAACCGGGTTCAGATAACTCGGGGCGTTGCAGTTTAGCTCGGGAAAAAGTGGAGGAAAAGTGGTGAAGGTCGGCGCGATCAGGGAGGCGATCTGGTGACGATCGATCGCGATCGCCAGCCTCTCTAACACTGTAGCACCAGAGAGGGTGGCGATCGATCGCCACTGGTTTAAAAAAAAGATTTTAGTTTTTTTAAATTTTTCCTATTTCTAACTTGTTTTACCCCGACATTTCCCGACATATTTTAAACGTATTTTGGGCCGCTTTCTGTCAAATATCGAGGGTTCGTAAAACCAGAAAACCGAGTCAAAATTTTATTGAAAATTATTTTAAACGTGGGTTGGGTTAGCAAAGTGACGCACCGAGCCGGGGTGGGTTCGGAGCGTTACAAGAATTACCCTACACACGACTTAGAATTAGCTGCAGTGGTTTTTGCACTAAAGATTTGGAGGCATTACTTGTATGGACAATCTTGTGAGATATTTTCGGACCATAAAAGTCTGAAGTATATTTTCACACAAAAAGAATTAAATATGAGGCAACGTAGATGGTTGGAGTTTGTCAAGGACTATGATTTTGAGATTAAATACCACCCCGGCAAGACGAATTTAGTGGCTGATGTTTTGAGTAGAGTGACAACATCGGCCTCTGCTTTGATTCTTGACATACCATTAGCCTTAGAGACTGAATTCCAAAGATTTAACCTCGAGGCTGTATCCAGTGTGTCAGCCATGCTTTCTGCTATATCCTTGAGGCCTACTATTTTGGGGAGAATAAGGGAAGTTCAAGTGAATGATGCTGAATGCACCAAGTACAAGTCAAGCATGGATTCTTCCGATAAGTCGGATTTCAATTATTCGGATGATGGAATTTTCAAGTTTCGGAATAGGTGGTTTATTTTGGATAACGTTGAACTTAGAAATGAAATTATTTTGGAGGCGCATTCTTCTAGACTCTCTGTTCATCCTGAAAGTACAAAAATGTATAGAGACCTTAAACAACATTATTGGTGGCCAGATATGAAAAGAAGTGTGGCCGAGTACGTAGGATTGTGTTTAGTTTGCCAACAAGTTAAAGCTGAACATCAAAGGCCTGCAGGAGCATTGCAACCATTACAAGTTCCCGAATGGAAATGAGAACAAATAACGATGGACTTTCTGGTAGGATTGCCTAGGACAGCAAAGGGACATGATGCAATTTGGGTGATAGTAGATCGTCTAACCAAATCCGCCCATTTTCTGCCCATGAAGATGACCTACTCGATGGACCAACTAGCTGAATTGTATGTGCATGAGATTGTTAGACTACATGGAATTCCAAGCACTATAGTTTCTGACCGAGACTCTAGATTTACATCGAAGTTTTGGAAGAATCTGCATAAGGATATGGGTACACAGCTCAACTTTAGCACAGCCTTTCACCCTCAAACAGATGGACAATCTGAAAGGACTATTCAAACATTAGAGGGTATGCTTCGTGCATGTGTATTAGATTTTTAGGGTTCTTGGAGTAAGTACTTATCGTTGGTGGAATTTTCTTATAATAACAGTTTTCAGGCAACAATAGGGATCGCACCGTCTGAAGCATTATATGGATGAAAATGCAGATCTCCTTTGTATTGGGATGAAGTTGGTGAGGCACGTTTGCTTGGTCCTGACATTGTGCAACAGACAGTGGAGAAGATTGCCCTCATCCGACAGAGAATCTTGACAGCTCAAAGCCGACAGAAAAGCTATACCGATAGGAAACGTAGAGAATTAGAGTTTGAAGTTGGTGATGAAGTTTTTCTTAAGGTATCACTATTCAAGAGAGTTGTGCGATTTGGAAGGAGAGGCAAGTTGAACCCCAGATATATTGGACCGTTCTCAATCTTGAAGAGGATTGGGAAGACAGCTTATCAGTTACAGTTGCCAGCCTCTATGGAAGGAATTCACAATGTGTTCTATATTTCTATGCTAAAGAAGTTTATGTGGGATCCAACTCAGGTTGTGGAACAACAGAACATTGAAATTCATCCTACTCTTACTTATGAGGAGAGACCAGTAAAGATTTTTTACTATGCTGTGAAGGTGTTGCGCAACAAAGAGGTCCCACTGGTGAAAGTTTTATGGCATAACCAGAGCATAGAGGAGAAAACTTGGGAGCGCCAGCAGGACATGATGGACCAATATCCAGAATTATTCAGGTATTGAATTTTGAGGACAAAATTCTTTTAAGGAGGGTAGATTGTAACACCCAGTTCCATTGAACCAATTTTACCTTGTCATCTAATAGTGTACACTTTATAGATGAAATTGGGAGAAATATTGATTAGTTTAATGAGTGACTAAGTAAGGCCATAATGGTAAATGGAGATCTATAGTGGATAACGTATTTAAGGGAGGGTTTAATGAGGTTTAGCCGTCACTGTTTTCTCATTTTCCTTTCTCGGCATTCAGCTCAGCTAAGTAGGGTTCTCTCGGCGATTTTCCCTCCCATTTTCTCCAAGCTAGGTGAGTTCTACTTCTATTTCTTGTTACATTGTAGCTATCGATGTTAGAAGAGATTTTAAATGCGAGTTTTGAGAAAGCTGTAAGTGAGAGTTAGTTCGGGTTTGGAGCATATCAGGAATGCTTGATGATCTGAGTTCCCAAACTAGTTTCCTTATGAGTTCTTGTAGATTTGATGATAGTTTAGAATGAAGCTTAACTAATACTCTGTCTACGGCTATAGGTTTGAGAGAAACCCGAAGTAGTTTGCAACCAAGCTTTTCCAGGAAAACCAGGTAAATGGAGTATGTGTGTGCCTTCGGGTCTACATCACAAAACAGTAGGTTTATGCTTGTTTGAATGTTTTATGTATCTCATGTATCATGTTTTTGGAAAGAACACGAAAATGAATTTACATGTAATGGCATGGCAATGTATGAACAGAATGTAATAGATTAGCTGTTAAGGGAACCAATCTGCCCCTTAATTGATGAAGATGATGTATGACTTTGGGAAAATTTGTAACGATCTCAGTTGGAGTCGCCACGTAATTCATAATTTACCCTCTTAATCATTTTGGTCTTGCTTTCTACACCTTGTTCATTATTTGTGTTATTATATTTTTTTAAAAAAAAAAACATCTCTTGAACTGCATCTACCGATGGAAAAGTAAACTCACATCAACCGATGATCACGTGCCCACCACGTGACACATCTCTCCCGATCCAGTAGAAGACATCTACCGGTGATCACGGACCTTACACGTGTCCAAAAAGGGCATCGCCCGGTCTCGAACATCCATCGCTAGATGTCCATAAATTTAAGCTACATCGACCGGTGTTCAGGTGCGCCTCACGTGACCAGTTAAAACATTACTCGAGCACTAAACGACAAGAAATTACTCACATCATCCGGTAGTTGAAATACTCTACATCACCCGGTGACTAGACGACAAAGCTACATTTACATCATCCGGTATTTGAAATACTCTACATCGCCCTGTCACTAGATGACAAAATAATATTTACATCATCCGATAGCTTACACACTACATCTACCGGTCACTGGACGACGAAATAACATTTACATCATCCGGTAACTTAAATACACTTCATCTACCGGTCACTAGACGACAAAATGACATTTACATCATCCGGTGACCTAAATACACTACGTCTGCCGGTCACTAGACGACAAAATGACATTTACATCATCTGGTAATCTAAATACACTATGTCTGCCGGTAGATGCAAACTCTTAACATATTCTGATAGAGAACATCTATCAGGGAATGCAAATATACACAGACTCCAAACTTCGTTGACTCATCACTCTTATAGATAAAAGACAGAAACTCCTCCGAAATTCTTATAGCGGAAGACTTAGTTAGATATCACGTTCTATATCCTTATAGACATTCTCAAACTCAGTAATTCAACCAGACAATCTCAAAAGCTCAATGTTTTAAAGTAATCTTATCCTACTTAGACTACCATATTCTTATCCATAATGTAATCATAGAACATTGGTCTCAATCGCCATCCAGCCACAGAATTGCACCCCGATCACCTTCCAGCAACCAGACTTAGACTTCTTCATTAGCTTTGGAATCCTCACCTGAAATCTCGTCACCTACATCATAAGGTTTAAACTATAAGCCTAATGCTTAGTAAGGAATGCAATACTAACATGTATACGTGAATGCACAGTTGCAAGGAAAGTCATAATCATGTTCATTTCATACTCTTTTCTTGTTCTTGTTCATCACTTTCATCATATGGATTAAGGGAGGATTTGTGCCGTAAAGTGGGGATGACAGTGCAAGTGTACATAGTCCCTTTCGGGCCGTATTCATGGTCCTTCTCTTTGGACAGTGACATACGTCAAACCGCCCCCAACCCTCACTTAGTCCGGTTACATAAGTTTCATATTCGTTCTCATATCTTGTTCATGGGAAAAACATACTCATAAATCATTTTCATATGCTTAAGGAGTAAACCATGATGCATGACATGAATATTCTTAGATCATCAGTCTATGGAAAAATCATGTTAGACAGTTGACTTCATAGATTCTATCAGAACATCACATAACATAACTCTCAACATCTATAAATCGTCCAAGTACAGGAAATCTTACTAATACAGAACAAACACCAGATAACTGAAACTAACTTAATACTCTTGTGATGTAGGGCCCTATTGGCCGGAAGTCTTAATACATTCACTTACATGGCTTCCTTAGTAACTTGAGCTCATTTTCTTCAGAGTTCTTCACCTAAAACGTTTACATTGCAGTAGTTAAAACCAAAATCCTAATATTTCTAATCACAAGCCATCTTAGGACCTAATATCTAAAAATCATTCCTGAATCCCTTAGTCTAGTATTCTGTGTGTGGTCTAAAATCCAAGAATCGAAACAGTTAGATTCAGCTAACGATAAATCAGGGTCGGTTATTAAATGTCCAGAGTCGATTCGGAAATGACATTACTAAATCCAGGTTGTAAGTGTTACTACAATAACCCAACCACTGAAGAACCCGAAACTTCAAGTCCTAGCTGAGAACAGAGCTTAAAGAAGCTAACTGGTAACTACATTGTCTAAGGCTTACCTTGAATGTGGGTTATCGGAGTGGAGGCTGGAAGAATCGATCGCCAAAGTGAGAGTCGCCGGTAGAGAGAGCTCTGGGGAGTGAGGAAATCGCAGGGAAAGTGTCGGCTACAGTGAGGTTTAAGGTTTCCATTTCAAATTTATATCAACTAAGTTCCTCTTTAATTACCACACTTCCATCACACAAATAGAATCCAATAAGCTTTGGCATTAAAATTAACTAAATAAAAGGTCGAGTAAAGAGGTGACCGTTGATTCCGTTAAGAAAATCACCTGGCTGAAAATGTCTGGTATTACAAAATTGATCCACTTCCCAATGGAATTTAGGATCAGATAAGCTATTAAGGGAATTAATCCGCCCCTTAATTTATGAAGAGGATGTATGACTTTGGGAAAAATGATCCAACTCCCAATGGAACCGAGGGATCAGATCAGAGAAAAAACGTGAATGCAACAGAGATGTGAATTTAAAATTTCCACTCAATGGCTAAAATTCAAAGTTTGTTTAAAAACATCAAGACTTGCAGCGGAAAACATTCATGTATAAAACAGAGTTTTTACGAAAACCGGCTAGAGAATTCTTACTGTTTAAACAAGACCGTAAGGAAAACGTTCGAAACTTCTCGGAGACATCTATAGCCAGTTCGACATTATTGTCAATCTAACACCTACAGAGTTTGTCGACTCCGACCTTGGACAACATGCCCGTCTACGACTTTGGACGACGAACTCTGGACAAGCGACTTTGGACGACTAGCTCTGAACAAGTGACTATGGACGATATCGCTACAAACAACATTAATTTAAATGGCAACGTTTTGGACTATTGTTCCCCTCATCCACGGCTACATAGGTTTAACGTCTATGGATTTTCGTCCACAGACTTACTTAAGTTTTATCGTCCACGGGCCACGTGACTTTATCGTTCACGGGCCACGTGACTTCATTACTCACGGTTTACAAAGACTCATCGTTCACGGACTAAAGTCCATAGACTTACTTAAACCCATCGTCCACGGACCACGTGACTTTATCATCCACGGGTCATGTGACTTTGGACGATGTCCCTATTCCTAACCTGGGACGACTACACTTGCCCACAGAACAAGCAACTGTTTTCTCCTTTGACTCTGGACGATATGCTCATCCACGACATTGGACGACGCATTCATCCACACAACCCTGAATCCAGACTCAGACAAAATACACTGTCTGGCGAACACAATACACAAGACCTCTTTCGACAAAACACAAGTACTATTTTTAGGGAGTTTTCAATCCAAAATCAAAACATTAAAAGTCATCTCTGTCAATTTAAAACACAGTCAAATCCACATTCCTAGCAAAAACAACACTAATTCCACAACTTACTAAAAATCCAGAATTTACAACTACGATTAAAACCAACAATGTTTTCATAATCAAAATAATCTCAAAAAAAACATATTAAAACATTAAAACTACTACTACTGTTATTAAAATCCTCAGCACACTTCAACAAAACACTTGTCCACTAAGACTTCACATACTGACATTAGTTAAACCGCCTCATCAGTGCACCAAACCGTGCATAGATGTGCTCCATCAACTTCGTCTATCTTTCTGTAAACTCAAAGAAATCACCTATTGAAACCTCAGCACCTACATCACAAAACTCATCTATTAGCCTAATGCTAAATAAGTAGAGCATAAAGAAATGAAATGCTGAAATATAAAGTCTAATCATGCAGTTTCTACTTTCACCACTCAGTTGAATTCGTTTTCTGTTGATCCCTCGGTACAATGGAAAGTGGATCAATTTTCCCAAAGTCTACATCCTCTATTTGATTAAGGAGCAGATTAGTTCCTTTAATAGCTGATCTGATCCCTCTGTTCGATGGGAAGTGGATCAATTTTCCCAAAGTCTACATCCTCTACTCGATTAAGGGGCGGATTAGTTCCCTTAATAGCTGATCTGTTACAACCTGTTCATGCCTTACCATGCCATTACATATAAATTCATTTTCGTACTCATTCAATAAAACATGATGCATGACTTACTGAAAACATTCAAACATGCATAAACCTACTGTTTTGTAATGTAGGCCCGGAGGCACACACAAACTCCACTTACCTGGTTTCCTGAGAGATTCCTGGTTGTAAGCTACTTCAAGAGTTGGCTCACCTAAAACATAAGCGCAACATTACTTAACTTCATTCTAAACTATCCATAAATTTAAGGGAAACTAGTTTGGAGGCTCTGTTCTTCATACATTCCCGATTCACTACAAAACCAAACTCAACTCTCACTCCTAGCATTCTCAAAATACGCATCTACAATCCTCTCTATTATCTATAATCACTAAAATAGCGAGAGATTAAAGTAAAACTCACCTAAGTCGGAGAAGAATCGAAGAGGAAGTCACCTGGAGGAACCACTGAGCTTGAATGCCGAATGAGGAAATGAGAAACAGTGGCGGCTAAACCTTCATTAAACCCTCCATTTATAACACTTGCTTCACAATTACACGTATGCCCTTGACTAACCAACTTTAACCTATTTAAGCAACCAATAAAATTTACTTAATTCTATAAAAATAAAAGTCACAAAATGATACTATTAAAAATTAAGGCTGACAATTACCGGTTGCTACACTTCTTAACTTCTATAGACTTCTAACTTCATTTCCAGAATCATCATGCACATAAAACATCATAAACCTCGACTTGAACACGTAGCGGAAGACTTAAAAACAGATGAAAACTTTTACTCTTAAAATCCTCTTTAAAACATTATAAATACTGAATAATTCTAGTACTTGTTAACATAAGAAAATCTTTTTCTACCTATACTCAACATCATTGTCATATACCAAAACATACTAGGAGCATCACCCATGGGTCAAAATCGCTACCCAGCCACAAAATCCACGCCATGAGCACCCTTTAGCAACCTAACTTAGACATCATTATTTGGTTTGAGGTCCTCATCTTCCAACTCGTCACCTACATCATAAGGTTTAAACTATAAGCCTAATGTTTAGTAAAGAGTGCAACATAAACACAAATGCTCATGAATGCATGCTTCATAAAAATCATGTTCGTATTCTTATTTCATAAATAAAAATCATGTTCGATTTCTTATTCCATATTTAAAAATCATGTTCGTGTTCTTATTCCATATCTAACTTGACTTGGGTTAAGGGGCATGAGGAGAATGGCAGGGGAATCATGATCGTGGTCCTTCGGACAGCTTCCGTAATGACCAGTCCGGCCCACACAGTAGTAGGATCCGCAAACCGATTGTGCAGTGTCAGCCCGGCCCCCATCAGCGGGACGATCAACGAGCCTTCCTGCAGTCTGGCCCCCACCAGCGAGGATCCGCAGACTGTACTCGTAATCTTGGCCCCCACTAGCGGGAGGATCCGCGAGTCTTCCTGCCAGTCCGGCCCCTACCAGCGGGAGGATCCGCGGACCGTACTCATAATCTTGAAAAAACATAGTCATGGCCAATTCACCACGTTCCACGCTTAACCAATCTTTCACATTTTTCATATTCTTATCTTGATCGTTTAAAACATGCACATAAATCATTTTTGTATGTTTTTGAAAAAGTCATGATGCATGGACATGAATATACTTAGAAACGTCATGCTATAGGAAACGAGTCATTCATCATGTAACATATCATAAACTACTCTATTCATTGTATGCATGGACACTAATATACTTAGAAATATCATGCTATAGAAAACAAGTCATTCATCATGTAACATATCATAAAACTACTCTATTCATCGTATCATAACATTCAACAAATCATAATAATCAAGGAATCCACCATACCATTTTTCTTACTATCCTTGTGGTGTAGGGCCCTAATGGCCGGAACCCTAACACACTCACTTACTTGGATCCCTTAGCGAGTTGTGCCTTCACTTTACTTCTTTTCCACCTAAGACATTTCACATTTAAATGTTAAAAATCAATTCTAAACAATCCGAGTTCAAAGCTGGTAAAATCATAACTAAGGAAGTCTCCTAGAAATCTATTTTAAACCTCTAAGACATTTCGTCGAACACCTTGAGTGCATAGCATTGTTTCCAAAAATATTACTGGCATTTATACCTTCACTACTAAAAATTAATCCAACAGTCATTATTTCTCAACCTACTATCACTAACAATCATAAGTATACCATTATTAGCTATTAATACTATAAAACTATCAATTTTCATCACAACCTGAAAATCTCACAATCCTAACTGAATAATCCTTCCCGTAATCAAACCCCGAACCAAACTAAACTGGAAGAATGCTAGAGCCTTACCTAGAGTTCGAATCCTTGAAGGAATGAAGGATGAATCGATTGTTGACGGAGGAAATCGTTGGCTGCCGCAAGAGAGAAAGTTTTGGAGAAAATCGACTAAAGAGAGGGAAGTCGGCTGAAGAATCATGGGGGTAGGGGTTTTTGTGAGGTTTTGGATTTCTTTTCTATATATATATTAATTAAAATCAACCTTATTTACAATTTTGTCACTAAACCTAATTTTCTCACAAAACAAGCGACACCCGTCGTTTTAGATCCTCGTAATTTTCTTATTCTACCAATCATCCCATTCATGGGACCCTAACAAAACTTCCCGCTCTCGAAACGGACCTAGATTCCTTTAATTACAAAAATACCCTTAACGAGCGGAAACCCAAAAATCTCAGCATCCAAATTCCAATAAACTAATCATTACATTAATAGTGATTTAACTATGATCAGTGAATTTCGGGATAATTACATGACCAAAAATGCAGGGTGTTACAAACATCAACGTCAATATCAATATCATTTTCATCTTTCTCAGTTGAATAATTGTTGTTTATTTTATCAATACAATTCACTTCATCACAACTATCAACAACTATCACTGGATTCTTTGTTTGTTAATAATTTTTTTTCGAATTTGTAATTTTTTTTATATGTCAAAATATTTTTAATTATATTTATGTGATATTTTTTATTAAATTGTCTCAAATAATTTTTTTATTATCACATTCAATTTTATATACCTTATTTCACTAGCCTTTTGAGTTTGTAGCTAGGCAGTAGCTCTCTAGCGTCCATGACTAATTTTAAAATTAAATGGATAAATATCGTTTGTATATAATTATTAATACTTATTATAATTTTAAATGAATTTTTTTAAAAAAAATATTATATTAATATAAGTTGAAAATATTTATATACGCTCGGCTCGTTAGGTTCGACTCGTAAAGCTCGTTTAACTCGTGGCTCACGAGCCGGCTCGAGTTGAAATTTTTTCAAGTTGGCTTGTTAGGCTTGACTCGACTCGTTTAACTCGGTAAACTCAGTGAGAGGGACTATTTCTAGCTCGTCTCGACTCAGACGGCTCGTTTGTCATATTTATCGATGAGTGAGGAAGGAGAGGAGGCCTAAAAAGTTTGGGGTTGGGCTTCAGAGGGAGAGATGAAGTGGGTTTGGTGGTGGGGGGATGGGTAGGTAAAATTAGGCTGGGGCGGGTTATAAGTTGGTTGGGCTAGATGGGTGGCTGGGTAGGGAAATGAGTTTGGGTTATAATGAGATTGGGCTAGTGCAGGAGCACTGTAGGCCGGGTTAAACTTGTAATGCTGTGCAGAATGACATGTTTTGTGCAATTTTGGCAACGGGCCTTGAAGGGGCGGTTGGGCCGAGGGGGATGTCCATAAAACGACCCAGACCCATGCTGTTGAAAGCCATATGGGTCGGTTGATCGAAATGGAGGTGACGGCGATGGCAGAGGGCTCCAACTCGAGCGAAAGGGCGGACGTTGGCGACCATCTGACTTGTCAAGGGAAGCGAGGCAACAGAGTTTCGTCTTTCCAGGTGAAAGTCAAAGCTCTGCAGCAAGCTATGAATCTCCTCCAGGGGAGGTTGGTCCGGCCGATTTGAGACGGAAACGACAAAGGCATCATACTCGCTTCCAAGGCCGCCCAGAAAGTATATCAGCCGATCAAGTTAAGAAACGGGTTCTCCAATTTTTGCCAGTGTGTTGCATAAATTGGTGATGGTCTGGATATAGGCTGTAGCAGAGAGTCCCTCTTTCGAAACAGAGTGTAGTTGGTTCCTCAGTTCTGTGATTCTCACTAGCAAGGTAGAAGCGAAAGTACGAGCGAGAGTGGTCCAGACTTCACTGGCTGTGTTGAGGTTGACGATCTATGGAAGCAAATTTTCAGAAATAGATGAGAAAATCCAACTCAAGAGGAGGGCATTGTACCGCTGCCAGGTACTAAAATCAGGATTATGATGAGACGAGAGGAAATCAAGGAATGGCGGAGGTGGGGAAACAGTCCCTTCCAGAAGTTTTTCGATACCATTTGCAGTAGCAACGATGAAAAGCTGAGTTTTCTAGAGGAGATAGTTGGTGTTATTCAGCTTGATGGTTATGGTGTGATTGACAGGGGGAAACAGAGGGAGCGAAGGTGAGGGGAAAACTGAAGAGGAAGAAGGAATAGTGCAGCTGCAAGATGTCATCTGATGAGCTCTAATACCACGTTGAATTAAACACTCAAATTGAAGCTGAGGAAGAAGATGGTCGGAGTGTCGATGGTGGTGTTGAGAGAGAGAAAGAGAGATTGTCAGAGAAGAAAATGATTTCACTCTATATTAAAAAACTTAAAAGATGCCAAACTAGACATGAGTTGGATCGACCAATTGGTTCAAATCAAGGAATTTGGTTTGGTTCATGAACTATTTTTGGAAACATCAGAAACCACTTCCGGTCAATTTTTATGACGAATTAAACGCTAATATGAACTAATAAAACGGACTTGACATTAAATTGATTTTACATCCAAACTCAAGATAAGCTCTAAACGGAAGCACCTTTCGTGAGCTGAAGATTTTGAAATGAATGATAATAAACTGAGATTTTTAATTCGGTTTCAATTCAAATATGACTTCAGATGAACAAAAAGAGCAACACAACTCCTATAGTTGATTAAATCTATGGTGCTTTTGGAACAAAAATTCATCTATCTCAAATGGGATGAAATAAGATGAACTCAGACAAAATTTTCACTTTTTATTCATTTTCAACAATTTCTAATCTAGCTTGTGTAATAAGCCAAAAAAAAAATATATTATTATTTTATTTAGTTCTATTTATATCTTGTAATTTTTATATCTCGACGTGACATTTATTAATTAAATATAAATATTTAAAATAAGTTGCACCAATTAATGATGGACCTTAAATAAAAATTACAAAATAAAAATAGAAGATAATCGTAGAATTACTCAGAAAAAAAAAACTATAACATCTAAAGAAAGCACTCCTGTTCTTTTCTAGACTAGAAGAAACATAAAACCCTTTTTTAAATGCATCAATTTGCAGAAGGAGAAAGCATATCATTTCCCTATCCATGTATTTTGTACATCAAAATAGCTGAAAAATCCATGAGTATCATCAAATGAAAGTTACGAAGTAGCAAATCATTAAACATGGAAACTAGCATCCTATGGTAATTCATCAACCACTCTTACCTGTCCTCAAATATAGTGACAAAGAAATTCAGACAGGTGTGCAAGGGATCTTTTCTTGGACATGGTATTGAATCTACATTGACATCATTTGAGCAAAAAAAAATCCAACATGCACAAAATAAATCGGTTCAAATCCTCCTTCAGAACATGAACAAAGCTTTCTATCAATGGCTTGGTATGAAGACACCAGCCTGCGTTTTACACTATTCTCTATCGCGTTTAACAGTAGCAATCAATCGATGTACAGAGAAGGCGAGTGAAGCAATGGTAACTTATATGTCATGAATAGTATTGTTATTTATTCAAAGCAATATATCAAATTATTTCTGGATATACACAATGGAAACTATAGAGTATGAACAAGCTAATCACGGAGACTAAATAATTACTTCTTATTGGATCAAATCAACAAAAAGGATAAAATAAATAAAGTAACTTCTAGTTCTAGCTACACTATCAACGACGTATTATCACACTCCAAAAATTTTAACATGGGAAAGATACCAATCACTTACAGCAGACTTCTTATTTATCGCCTTTTTGCATCTCCATCCATCAACCGCAACTCTTCCAATGTAGTCTTAATTTGATCCTGAACTAATTCCAGTCGCTTCGAAAAAACCTCCAGCTCTAGTATCTGCTGTTTCCTCCATCTATCGTCTGTGATTACCCCTCCATTCTTGACCAACCCATCAAAGCTCAATGGCATTGCATTCGATGCCAATCCACCAAAACCTCTTGCCCCACAAGTGCCGCCCATCGCATTATTCAACAACTCCTTAAACGAAGGCAATAAGCAACTCCTCACAGCCCCTTCAATCAACCCAGTCATGTTACTCACGTTGCTATTATGACAACTATTTTTATCCTTGTTCAGAGTCTCATAAGATGGGCGTGTATCGATGGCTTGCAATCCTGCTTTGGATCTAGAACGTTTACGTGATCTCAATGGCGTCGAAGTCCTTTTCTCTCCGCCGTTCCCCGCAAATTCCTCTTCTTTGATTTCGAAATTAATGGAAATAGGATTCGGATCATCATCGTCTAGAGCGTTATCATCTACACCTGTTCTAACGATGTTGCTCCAGATCTTGTGGGAGATCTCAAAGGTGGCTTGATCGTGAGGGCTTTTAAAGTTGAAGTCTTTTCCTGAATTAAGCTTTTCCATGACGTTACGGTACTTCTTCTTCAACCTACGGAGCTTCTCCACCAGCTGATTTTTGTTGAAATCCAACTGAAGCTTTGACTTGATCTGGTCGTAGAACAAAGCGGTATCATATTGATGATGATGAGTAGAACCTCGATTCCCGGTATAATCAAGGAATCCTTGCAAGAGACCGATCTCATCCTCATCCGTCCACAGTCTCTGAAACAGCCTCCGAGCCTCATCAATCGGTTTCTTCTCCTCCTGCACAATCAACGGCTCGGTAACGGTACTCTCAAACCGATGCCGCTGTGAATTAGAGCTAGAAACATTGACGACGGAGACAGTGGAAACCGGAGGATCACCATTCGGCACAGAATGACCTAAAACCGAACCGGCGACAGCCACAGAAACCGAAGCATCAGGAACAACAACCGCAGCGCCGAAGGAAGTAGAAGGAGAGGCGGAATTGACATCTTCGTCGACCAAAACATCACCGTTCAGCTCTTCGTCGTCGTCGTCTTCGTCCTCGTCAATAGAGTCCTCGTCATCGTCGAGGTCCTCGTCGGGGAAGACGGGATCGTCCTGCTGGGAAGCCATGGGAGAGAGGATCAAAGTCAATGATCCAAATCGAGGGAAGAAATGAGGGTCGAGGGAGATGGGTTCAGAGAAGAGGTGGTTAGGTTTGAGTGGGTGCGAGGGAGAGAGAGAGCGACAAACAGAGAGTTGGCTCACTAGGATTCGCTGGAGTTGGCGTTGGTGTGTTTTCCTTCTTAAAAGTCTTCCCATTTTTGTGTTTTTTAGTACAGCTGTTTTACATCCTTTGGCTAGACATGTCTAACATGCTAAACAAACTGCCTCGTTCATAAAATCCAGCCGAACCGAGTCTCGCCCGGAATTAAACAATTCAAGCAAAAATAAATGAATGACTATTCGAGTCAGGCGAGGATTTGAACTCCAAACAAACTAAGCCAAGTTAGAAACATCACGGGCTAACAAAACGAGCCAGTACCGACACATTTATGGATCGATCGAAACGACTAGTTTATGAGTCGATCGAAACAACTAATTTGTGGAATCTCTTGTTCCATCCTAGTAAAGTTGGATGAGGTTGAAGAAGAATGTTAGATTCCTCCTTCAATCTGCGAATAAACATAGACAAAAACAGAGCCACCTTACAACGATCATCAAGGTTTGTCGTCTTTCTTTGTCCAATTATTGAGAAAAAAAAAACAGGCAAAGAAGAATTGGAAGCGAGTTCAACAGGGGGAACAAACTACAAATACTCGACTCAATAGCTTGGATTTGGCAACTTGTATACGAGTAACCATCTATGTGAACCTTAATCGAAACCTTATCGGTTCGAGAGAATTAGAATCGCCTGAGGAGCAGCTATGGCCTCCGATGGTGGAACTCAGATAATTCCATGCAACGTACTCCTAGACGGTAAACAAAAATTTCTCTAAAATATATATTTAGGAGGAAATATTTAAAAAAAGAAAATAGGATTATCAATTTGATCTTGAAATTCTGTAATAGGATGATACACAGCTGCAAATGTATTGCTACAAATGTATTGCTACCAATGTCAAAATTGTCATTGAACAAAACACAGTTCTTATCAATTCGAGTGAGTAGTCTCCAAAAACAACACTAAATTAAGATAAAATAGATTCATTGAAAAATTGCCTAAAAAAACACAAGTATCGAGATAGGAAGCTGGAAAGCCATTACTGTAGGAAGGACTTTGGATGAACAAAGCCCTGTAAACTCATTTCTTCTTTCCACCCTTGGCAGCGTCAGAAGCCTTGGTCTGCACGAGAGAATTATTTTGAATAAAAAAACAGAACAAATTTCAGAGAGAAACACAAAATTTCTAGAGTTTTATATCTTACTTTCTTCACACCACGGATCTTCTTGGCTCTGTTCTTTCTTTCCTTCATTTGCTTCCTTGATTTTTCTACCTTTGTTGCTAGTCCATTCTGTAACAACGAAGCATAATTTAGACGAGCATATATCACACTGGCATCAACAAAACCTCCTCCGACAATCAGACCAATATTTTTTTTATATCATTAATGGTGATGTATTGATAAGATTATATTATCAAATTAAAATTAAGTTTCTTTTTAGTTAAGTTGCGAAACTTCCCCACAAAATTAAATCACCAAAAAGAAGTCAAAATATCTATGGTTATTACAAAATTTCCATCAGCCTTACAATTCCCTACGATGAAAAGAGTAAAGAAGAATACAATCAATCAAAATTACTGTAACAAATACATAGAACATGTACTCTACAACTACAATTCAAGCACAGTCCACTAATGACCAAAAAATTTATGTTTGTGAATTCTAATAACCACTAGAATCAGAATTGGATGTGGAATTACCCTGATGAGCCTGTATTTTGGTTCAAATTTCTTTGCGTTCTCCACGGTATCGTAAATCAATCCAAATCCCGTAGATTTACCACCTCCAAAGTGAGTTCGGAACTTGAAAACAAAGATGGAACTTGGGTCCTTGATGTCATACATTCTTGCAAGTTTTTCCTTCAGCTCCGACTTCACATAAAAAAACAACGGTAAAACACAGATTATTCAAGCGATGATAATAGACATCAATTTTTCACCCAGAGTAAATTCCAGAGGAGCATACATTAAGAAAACTAATTAATATATCTAGTGGTAAAAATAAAGACTGCACCTGACTATAGTATTCCATGTTCAATAATTTATTATTCTTTAATCTTGAGATGGGACAAACTCAAATTTAGTGAAATCAAAACAAACACTAACATGCGCCAAAAACAAAACCCCAGATCGATGTCATCAACAACTAGACTGACAAAAAACGAGGAAAAGATCAATGACTAACCTTTGAGACATTGGGTCTTCCAGGATGAAGAACGTCAATGACCTGCGCAATGATCACAACAACACCAAGTTCAAGTTTAAAAGATTATTCCAAAAATGAAAGGCAGAATAGAAATTTTCAATCCAGCACTCCCTCCGAGCTCATATAAAACCGGTGAATACATTAGCGACAAACGAGCAACTTTTTATGCAAAGAACGATGTCACAATCTTGAAAAAATAAAACAAAGAACCACAATCTCATCTTCTTACTACTGCAGAAAGTCAAAAACAAAAACAACATCCATTGCCCAAAAATATCATAAAGCACGATCATAACTCTAAGTTTCCCATCACAAACTGCTTCACTTCCACCATCGTCAGATCCTCACGAAAAAACTTGTATCCGACCGAGAAGAAAGAGAAAACTACACAAAATAATAAATGAGAACTTACAAATTGCTTCCTAGAAAGAAGTCTGTTTGTCATGAACTTCCTAGTTCGAATGGTAACCGCCTTGTCTGCCATGCTGATTAGAAAACTGAAGCGAGTTTGGACCCAACGCTCAGAGACAGCGGCAACTGGCAGCTCTGGAAGAAGAAGATCTGAGGAAAAACCCTAGACTTCATATAGCATTAGGGTTAGTTCTCTCTCATTGGACATGGGCTTTCTATTGGGCCTGATACATAATTTTTCTCTATATTTAAATAATTTAGTGGTAGTCAGAATATATATTGGGCCTATACGCCGCAAGGTATATAAATTGCAATGTAATTGATTTGTTATGCTGTCCCTTAATTTTGGTCTTACACGCGATTGGGCGACGTTTCGGAGCATCGGTATGTGGAGTGCTGTATAAATCCCGGGTCGAAATTAGAGTTAGAAGTATAAAGTTTCGAGATAAATTTTAAGATAATTAGCGTTGTTTAGGACGAAAGTTGTTGATATGGATAATTACAATTTTATTTTAATGTAATTAAAACACAGATAAACAATAAGAATATATTAAACATAATAAGAAAAAAACAACATAATAATGAAATAAACACGAATGTCTTCTGCGGTCACCCTGTTGAACGTATGTGTGTTGTGACGTCGAAAATCTCTTGATCAAGCGAAGTTGAGCAATTTTTTATGCATAGAATATCAAGTTTATGTGAACACTTTCAGAGCATGATGCTGGTGGAAACAAGGCTAGAAATTTCGTTTGTTGGCATCGACATTGCCGGAGTGGCCATGCTTGACGATGCTTTCTTCGTTAGCTTCTTCCATGCCAACCTCTTCTGGACAAACCCCACTTTGCTATTTGGAAAACAAAAAATCATATTCACTACCACTAGATGCACGTCGTTACTAACCCAATTAAACGAATCTTAAAAAAAAAAAAAAAGGAATCCCAACAAAAATTCTCTCATTTCCCCTTGAATTTCTAGTCATTTCAATTTCATTTAATAGATCCTGAAGAAAAAAAATGATTCATGATTTATTTATTTAATTATCTTCCATTAGAATTAGGGGTGGACATGGTCCGGTCCAGTTCCCACTTGGAACCGGACCGGACTGGATATTTTGGGATTTTAAGTCAGAGAACCAATCCCATGAGAAACCGGTATCGAACAAGAATCGGATCGATACGCGGATTGGGGCGGCGTCGCAAGCCCGGGCCTTTGTTGTGCTCGCGGAGACGTCGTCGCCTCGATCGTGGCTGGCAGCGCGCGCCCATGGCGTGTGTCACACCGTTAAATTCTTACCCGAATTTTCTCCAAGTGTGATGGCGCCAAGTTCTTGACAAAGCCAGTCCCTCCCCCAATAATGCGGATAATAAGAGACACAAGTGTTTACGGGAGAACCCCTACCAACCCTCCTTGATTTCCGAAAACAAGAACTAGGAACAAATTTCTCTCCAAGGCACACCACAATGCTCAAGACACTCTCCCACTCGATGTTGATGTCTTGGCTTGGTTGCTCATGGCCTATTTATACACAAATGGCCTTGGCCATGTACATGAATAATCATAAATGCAAAGCACTAACATAAATGAAAGCACTAACATAAATGCCTCTGATCCATGCAAAGTGGCTAGGTGCATGCTGCCGGGTCCGCGCCCAGGTCTGGTTGCAGGTGTCTGGCGCGCCCCTGGTTCAGCCCTCAGGTGTCTGGCGCGCGCGCCAGAGTGAGCCGCGTTTGCGCCAGAGTGGGCCGCGTGCGCGCGCCCTTCCGCTTTCAGGTGCGCCCCTCCGACTTCGGGCATTAACTGCGCCCTTCCGTCCTCGGGTGCACTAGTTACATGCACCCAGCGCAATCGCCGCACCCACTTTGCGCACGGGCCTACCCCATCAGCCCAATGGTCTTTCGGACAGCGCCCAACGCCTCGCCTAGGCCAGCGCCATGTGCCCTGTGCTCGACCCAGCACCCTGCGCCTGGTCAACGCCCAGTGCTCCATATGTCTGGTCCAGCGCCTATTGTTGTAACGACTCTTAAACTATTCCTAGAATTTCCCGTACAAATTTTTCTTTTTAAGCCTAAGTAATCTTTATTACGTTACATCGGAATTTAAATCGTTGAAATCGTTCGAAGAATTAAAAACCATCGAAAACTATTTAAGAAAACATAAGAAAACACTTAAATAAAAACCATTAAAACAGGGAAGGAATCGGCCAAATAATTGAAGGGGCAAAAGGGGCACTTCGCCCCTAAAAGCATGTGCCAATCGATCAGCCATTTCAGCCGATCGATCGGCTGTGTTGCAAAACATGGGGGCGATCGATCGCCCCTTTGGGCGATCGATCGGCACACTCTCTGGATTTTCCAGAGAGTGCCGACTCTTCTTGCCGATCGATCGCCTCCTTAGGCGATCGATCGGCATGCTCTCTGGAATCCGAAAATTTTCAAAGAGCATACTTCTCTCTTTTCTCATTTTCTTCCCCCCTGCACGCTTAACAATTTTTTTCTCTCAACCCTCAACGTCTATACTTCAATTGACATAACAAACACCTTAACATAACCCCACTCTTATCCTCATTCATTTCTCACTTTACCAATCACCAATTAAGCAACTCAAAACGTATCCTAAAACCTAATTAACCCAAGATAAACTCTACAAAATCCAACTGCGTAGATAGCTCTAAAACTTGAGCATATCCGTACTTAACCTAAAACATCTCCAAACAGTACTATAAAAATCCAAATAAAACTTAGTAAAACGTTTTATAAAACAAGTTTACCCGAACATCAAAACATCGTTTTATCGACTACCCAGAACCAAGCATCCTAAAATGTATCTAACTATACAATTATCCTATCTAATCCACCATCAATCCCAAAACAACCCGAATACCCTCAAAACGCTTACTTACATCCTCACGGGTCAAAATGCGCACCGACTGCCTAGCACACTCCCACGGGCCATCATTCTTCAACTACGCATTCCTCGGGTAGAGGGATCTCGTTCTCACCTGTATTGAAATCACCTACACCATACAGACAACTATGAGCTAAAGGCTCAGCAAGCTTCGTAAATGCTGATGCATGCTGTGCATATGAGTTTCAGAAATCATGCAGATTACTTAACAGAACAGATCGTTACAGATAACAGAGATGTCACCGAGGTCTACTCTCACCAGATGGAGAGGGCACGTCTGGCGGTTGGACAGCCCTTTCCATTTACCAGGTGAAGACATGCTTACATCCGTAAATAGCCATGCCTGAACCCCACCTCGCCATGACCAGATAACAGATTACGTAGATTCGTTTCATTAGTTCATTTCTTTTTCATAAATACGTGCAGAAATCCGTTTTCATGCTATTTTAAAATACGTGATGCATGAACAGTTAAATGCATAAAATAAACATACAACATATATACCATCAAGACGATAAAAGTATAACCTATGTAAACAATTAATCCTAACTACCCGACCAAAGCAATTAAACAACAAAAATCCAACAATCCTCAACGCAACTTCGACGTACGGTGTAGGTCAATCGGCCATAATAAATCACGAAAACTTACATCGTGTCCGTTGCAATTCTAGCTCCGTCCACGAGCGTTGTTCACCTAAGGTAAATTCACAACAATCGTCGTTAAAACACATTTAAACCATTAAACGTCCAACTAACGAAACTCTTAACTAAAGAAATTTCCTAAAACTCTAAATCAATTCATTGAGGTATTTTGTCGAGCAATTCGTGCTCATAAACTCCTAACCTCCATTAATGGAGTTTCTAAGTTCTCCAACTACCCAAAATTCACATTAATGACAATTAATTCGCCCAACTACCTCTAATGCCTATTAATACGTTCATCAAAGTCATAAATAAGGCAACCCTAGCCATTTCTAGCATAACCCGGCTATTTCGCGAAAACCCTAAAAGGAAAACCTAATCGTTTAACTCTGCAAAAACCGAACATAAACCTTCCAAAACTATAGAATTATACCTAGTGTCAAGATTGGAGAAGAAATCGTGAAGAAAACCGAGTCGCCGGAGGAGTTCTCGTCGTCGGAAGAGAGAAACGTCGAAGGAGGAGAAGAGAAATCGCCTGGGGAGGATTTTGGAGAGCAAATCGCGTAAGTGTCTGGGGAGGAAGAGGGATTTTGATTTTTTTAGTAAAGATTTTGGCTTGTAAAATTACCATAACGCCCCTCCATTGATTTTTCTATTTATTTCATTGCTTATTCTGTTATTTGACTCTTGATTTGGTTTCTCCAAATTTTCTTATTTCGCCAATAAATCCAACTTATTACTAGGGTTCCATCAAAACTCTTCGTTCGCAAATCGAACTTCGTTTACTATATTTACTACAATATCCTTTATATTACGAGAAACACAAAACTCGTAATTTAGCGTTACAAATTCCAAAATTATTGAATTTCTCCTAAAATCCATATTAATCATTAGGACCTTAATATCGCTTTCTGTTAACAAAACGAACTTAATCTGACATATTTACAAAAATACCATTATATATTAGAATTACAAAATCTCGTAAAACCGGGTGTTACATTCCATCCACCTTATTTAAAATTTTGTCCTCAAAATTTGATTACACAAATAACTCAAGATATTTTGACATCATATCCTGCTGTCTCTCCCACGTCGCTTCCTCTACGTCGTGGTTCCGCCATAAGACTTTGACTAGCGGGATTTCTTTATTGCGCAACACCTTGATAGAGAACTCTAAAATTTACATAGGCTTCTCCACATAAGTCAAGGTAGGCTGTACCTCAATCTCCCTTGCTTCTACGACATGCGACGGATTACGTAGACACTTCCTGAGCATAGACACGTGAAACACGTCATGGATACCTTCCATCGATGCCGGGAGCTATAGTCAATACGCCTTCTTCCCAATCTTCTTCAAAATAGGGAAGGGCCCCACATATCGAAGGCTTAACTTGCCTTTTCTTCCGAACTGCATAATGCCCTTGAACGGAGAAATCTTCAAATATACCTCATTACCCTCTTCGAACTCCAATTCTTTCCGTCGAGTGTCAGCATAGCTCTTTTGTCGGCTCTGAGCTATCTCGATACGTTGTCTGATAACGACAATCTTCTCTGCCGTTTGTTGTAGAATCTCGGGACCAACTATGCTAGTCTCACCAACCTCGTCCCAATATAGTGGATATCTACACTTTCGACCATAAAACGTTTCATACGGAGCATTACCGATGGTAGCTTGGAAGCTATTATTGTAGGAAAACTCAATTAGTGGCAAATACCTGCTCCACGATCCCTGAAATTCCAACACGCACGCTCTAAGCATATCCTCCAAGATCTGATTCGTTCTCTCTGTCTGTCCGTCAGTCTGAGGATGAAATGCCATGCTGAAATTTAACTGAGTTCTTATAGCTTTGTGCAGACTTCTCTAGAATTTCGAAGTAAATCTTGGATCTCTATCTGAGACTATTGAAACTAGTACCCCATGCAGTCTGACAATCTCCTGCACATAAAGCTCGGCGAGCTGATCCATAGAGTAGGTCATCTTTACTAATAGAAAGTGGGCCGACTTTGTCAATCGGTCCACAATAACCCATATGCCGTCATGTCCTTTCGTCGTCCTCGGGAGTCCCACTATAAAATTCATGGAGATTTGCTCCCATTTCCACTACGAAATCGGTAGTGGTTGCAATGTTCCGGCCAGTCTTTGATGTTCCGCCTTAACCTGTTGACAAATTAGACATGTGTCAACATACTTAACAACTTCCTTTTTCATGTTCGGCCACCAAAAGTGTTGTTTCAAGTCCCGGTACATCTTGGTACTTCCCGGGTGCACAGAATAAGCTGAAGAATGTGCTTCGGCCAAAATCTCCTTCTTCAATTCTTCATCGTTAGGCACGTACCATCTATACCTGAATTTCAATATTCCATCTTCCGAAAGATTAAAATCGGACGAGTCTTCGGATGTCATACTCGACCGAAGCTCCTCACACTCCAAATCTTTCTGTTGAGCTTCACGTATCTTGTCCAGAATAGTCAGCCTAAGAGAAATTTTGGTGAGCAAAGTGGACAATTTAGCCGCAATCTCCATATCGAACCTCTCAATCTCGGACTTCAACGTCACGAACATTGTTGCAAGTGAAGGCTGGCTCGCAGTAGGCATTCTGCTCAAAGCATCTGCGACTTTGTTCGCCTTTCCTGGGTGGTACTTGATTTCAAATTCATAGTCTTTGACAAATTCCAACCACCTTCGTTGCCGCATATTCAGTTCTTTCTGCGTAAACAAATACTTCAAGCTCTTGTGGTCTGAAAATATCTCGCACTGTTGTCCATATAAATAATGTCTCCAGATTTTCAGTGCGAAGACAACTGCCGCTAGCTCAAGGTCATGCTTCGGATAATTCTGCTCATACGGCTTCAATTGCTGAGAAGCATACGCAATAACCTTTCCTTCCTGCAACAATACGCAACCAAGTCCAACTCCAAACGCATCACAGTAAATACTAAATTTATCACCTTCAACTGGCAGCGTGAGCAGTGGTCAACTTCTACTTTAACTCCATAAAACTCTTGTTGCACGCGGCCGACCATATAAACTTTTCATTTTTCCTGGTCAAGCGTGAAAGTGGAACAACAATCTTCGAAAATCCTTCAATGAACTTTCGGTAATATCCCACTAATCCAAGAAATCCACGCACCTTTCGCACATTATTTGGCTGTGGCCATTCTTTAACAACTTGTATCTTGCTCGGATCAACAGAAACTCCTTCCTATGATATGATATGGCCGAGAAAACTGACCTTGTCCAGCCAAAACTCGCACTTAGAAAACTTCGGGTACAATTGGTACTGACATAGAATCCTCAGAACTATCCTCAAGTGCTCCTCGTGTTCTTCCTTCGTCTTCGAATAGATCAAGATGTCATCTATAAAAACAACGACAAACTTGTCCAAATACTCATTGAAAACACGGTTGATTAAGTCCATAAATGCTGCCGGGGCATTCATAAGTCCAAAAGACATAACGAGAAACTCATAATGTCCATACCTCGTTCGGAACGCCGTTTTCTAAATGTCTTCTCTCCGGACCTTCAACTGATAATAACCCGAGTGTAGATCTATCCTCGAAAACACTTGGGCACCCTGCAGTTGATCAAATAAGTCATCTATTTGGGGCAGTGGATATTTATTCTTCACCGTTAGCTTATTCACTTCCCTGTAATCAACACACATCCAGAGAGATTCGTCCTTCTTCTTAACGAACAAAATTGGCGCACCTTAAGGAGAGAAACTGGGTCGAATGAACCCCTTGTCTAATAACTCCTCTAACTGAGTCTTCAGCTCCTTTAGTTTAGCAGGTGCTAGTCTGTACGGATTCTTCGATACAGGCTCTGAGCTTGGATAAACATCAATAACAAACTCGATCTCTCAATCCGGTAGTAATCCGGGAAGATTGTCAAGGAAGATTTTAGAGAATTCTCTAACCACTGGAAGGTCTTCTGGCTTTACCCAGTTAAGCAACTGAGTATTGACCACTGTAGCCAAATAAACAGAGCATTCTCCCTTAAACTGCTCTCGGACCTTCATGGAATAGGAAATAGGCGACCCACTCGACCTATTTATTGCCTGATATGAAAACTCTTCCTTATCCGGAGGCCGAAAAGTTACCAATCCGGATCGGCAGTCAATGGTGGCGAAATGGCGCGACAGCCAGTCCATTCCCAAAATCAGATCATACCGTTCTATGCCCATAACTATCAACCGGGCGTAGAGTGTGTTGTTACCCACCGAGACGACATTACCTTGGAAGATACAATCGGACTGCATATTTGCTCCTGAAGGCAGCATCACTCTATATTCGCACTCTGCTATCTCAGACTCTAAGCCTAATCTAGTCATGCAAGCAATTGAAATGAAGGAGTGCGTAGCTCTCGTGTCTATCGAAGAAAATACTGGCACACCCATAACTAAGATAGTACCTACTATAACAGACGGTTGAGCCTTGTCGTCGAGATCACCAGGCTCGATAAAGGCGAAGATCCGCGGCATAACTCTCCTCTGGTCTCTGCCTGGATGATCTCAGCCAGGCTTCGGGCAATCTTTGACATAATGGCCCACTTCACCACATCTATAGCATTTATTAGTGCCCACTCGGCACTCACCACTGTGCTCCTTCTGGCACTTAGGACACCACGGTATCTGAGGAGCCCTTTGTACCTGCTTTCCTTTCCCTCGATCATTACCTCCTTCAGAAGGTCTCTTGACACCTCTTTGCTGTTGTTACTGGGGTTGTTGTCCTCTAGGTTGCCAACCTCAACTCCGTAACTGAGGCTGGATCTCACGGAAGAAGCCCTTAGCAGGCTCTCTTTGTAACACCCGGTTCTTTACGAGATTTTGGTAATTATAATATACAATGACATTTTTGTAATATGTCAAGTTGAGTCAATTTTGTGAAAAGAAAGTGTTATTACGATCCTAATAATTAATAGGATTTTAAGAAAATTTCAGGAACTTTAGAAGTCGTAACGCTAATTTTACGAGAATTACGTTTCTCGTAATATAAAGAACGTTGTGGTAAAAATAGTAAATTAAGTCTGATTTACGAACGGGAAGTTTCGTTAGAACCCTAGGAATAAGTCGGAATATTTCAAGGAACAGGAGAATTTTGGAGGAATCAAATCGAAAGATGAAATAACGAATTTGACTAAAGAATAGAGGGAAGGGCATTTATGTAATTTTGTTAAGTCAAATTTTAAATAAAATTAAACACCCCCCTCACCCTTCACGCATTCTCTTCTTGAAAATCTCCAGAGAAGGTTTCTTCCCTTCTTCTATTTGCGTTCTTCACCTTCCACGATAATTTCTCCTAGTGACCGGCGATTCGGCTTTTCTTTGGCAAATCTCTTCCACTTTTCTCCTAGCAATCAAACCCTAGGTATGATTCTAAGCATCCTATGGGTTTAGTTGTCGTTTTGGGTTGTATTTACGTTAGGGTTTCGATTGGGTTTTTCATGGAATCGTCGTTTTTGGTTAGGAATGAGTTGGGTCGTTTGTTTGTTGATGTATTTAATGTTATTGCGGTTGATTGATGAATAATTAAGGATTTTGGGGTTGTTGGAGAATTGTGAAATGTCCATTTATAGAGTTTGGTATTTGTGAGCACCACATGCTCGATGAAATGCCCGAAAGAGTTTAATTAGAGTTTTAGGAAAATTTCATTTAGCCAGGAGTTTTGATAGACTTTGGAATTCGATCCCCTAGGTCCGATTTTAATAATGATTATGAATTGGCCTAGGTGAACAAAGCTCGTGGACGGAGCTCAGCTTTCTACGGATGACAGGTAAGTTCTCGTGACTTACTATGGCCGATTGGCCTACACCGTACGTCGAAGTCATCTCGAGGAGCTTTGGTGACGTGTTTGTTTAAATTGCTTTGGTTGGGTAGTTAGGTTTAGTTCTTTTATAGGTTATGTTTTTATAGTCTTGATGGTATATATGCTATATGTTTAAATTATGCTATAAATTGTTCATGCATCACAGTTTTAAATTATGCATAGAAAATGAATTTCTGCACTATGTTTTAAAGAAAATGGCGATGTGACCGGAAAGGGGGCTATTGATCTATTGTGTGGATCGATTAAGGGTCTGTCACAATACCACATCTAATATGAACCGATTTATGTTTATAGTCATGCGAGATGGGGCTCAGGCATGGCTGTGCGTGTTGCAAGCATGTACCCCCCTCCTCTAGGTGGAATGGGTTGTCCAACCGCAGGATGTGCCCTCTCCATTTAGGGGGTTGAGATCTCGGTGACAACCTATATAAAGATAAAAAAATGTTGCATGATTTACGAACTCATATGCACGGCATGCATTTGCATTTACGAAACTTGCTGAGCTTTAACTCATAGGTGTCTTTATGGTGTAGGTGACATAGAGCAAGGTGAGGAGGATTTTCCTCTATCAGATGATCGTACAAATTGAAGGAGAATGGCTCATGGGAGTGCGCTGGGCAGTCGATGCGCTTTTGACCCGTGGGAAAGTAAAGGTATTTTGGGACACGATAGTTAGATCGTAGGAAAAATTGTAAAGATTGAACATATTAGGATGTTTGGTTCTGGATAGTGGATACAAGATGTTTTGATAGATTTGTTTTATAATGCGTTTTGTAAATATTGTGAATTTGATGCTACCGAACTGCTTGGTTGTCAAATTTGATAGGGGTTTGTTTAGTTTTTAAACGGATCCACGCAATTCATTTTCGTGAAAACGTATTTCGTGTTAAATGTGTCTCGATTCGTTTTGAGTATGGTTGTGGTGTAGGTAGAATTTCGTTGGTCATAGTGTGAAGAAAATGGAGGTATAAGTGTTGTAACACCCGGTTTCTATTAACCTATTTACCTCTTTCATTATTTGAGAATGCTTTAAAAGTTAAATTTGGGTGATTTAGTGATTAGGTTAATAAGTGAATGAGTAAGGAAAAAATGGTAAATTGCAATTTATTGTGGATAACGTATTTAAGGGAGGGTTTAATGAGGTTTAGCCGCCACTGCCCCCCTCATTTTTCCTTTCTCGGTATTCAGCTCAAGCTCATCAGAGCTCCAGGTGATTTTCCCTCCGACTTCTGCAGTGATTTCTCCGATTTAGGTGAGTTTCCTTCATTTTCTTTTATGACTCGATGGTTAGATAGCAGAGGGAGTGCAATGTATGTGTTTTTGGGAGTGTTGTGAATGTGTGTAGTTTCGGGTTTAGTGTAGAATCGAGAATGCACGGAGATCTGAGCTTCCAAACTAATTTCCTTAAGACTCCTGGATAGTTTAGAATGAAGTTTAACTAATACACTGTCTATGATTTTAGGTTTGAGCAGAACCCGTAGTGGTTAGCAACCAAACAATTTCAAAGAATCCAGGTAAGTAAAGTATGCATGTGCCTTCGGGCCTACATCACAAAACATTAGGATTATGCATTGTGCGAATGAGTTTGTATGACATGCATCATGTTTTTATGAAAGATTACGAAAATGAATTTTCATGTGAAGAATGGTAAGGCATGAACCGAATGTCACAGAATAGCTATTAAGGGAATTCATCCGCCCCTTAATCGAGTAGAGGATGTATAACATTGGGAGAACTGATCCCACTCCCAAGGGAACTGAGGGATCAGAATAGCTATTACGGGAATTCATCCGCCCCTTAATCGAGTAGAGGATGTATAACATTGGGAGAACTGATCCCATTCCCAAAGGAACCGAGGGATCAGATCAGTAAACGGGCAAATGAACAACTGAGATGAGAAAGTAGAAACTGCATGTTTAGATTTTATGTTTCAGCATATCATTTCATTATTGCTTTGCTTGCTTAGCATTAGGCTAATAGATGAGTTTTGTGATGTAGGTGTTGAGGTTACTGCAGGTGATTTCTCTGAGTTCACAAACGCATAGATGATGTTGGAGGAGTGCATTCAGGCCACGACTTGGTAAACTGATGAGGCGGTTTAACCAGTGTTTTGTACATGTGCATTGTAGTGAAAACTGGATAGCTGAGTTGTGTTTGAGTTTTGCTGACAGAATCAACTTCTAATGTCTTGGTCTTAGGTTTGAAAACTCTCTGGTTCAGTCGACAATGTTTTCACTTAAGTATGTTGAGTCTTATGACAGTAATAGTTTTCAATGTTTTGAAACACATTTTGAAATCTTCTGATAATAGTACCTTGCTGGTTTAGCATTGGTTTTTACTGGATTTGAGTAATGTAGGGATTTGGAGTCGTTTCTGAAAGGTTTCATTGAAGCGAATAAGTCCCTTCGTAGTAGAGTTGTTTTTTTGTATAGAGTATGAATTGTGGAAAAATTGCTCTGTTTTCTATCGGCAGTGGTAGTCTATCGGTAGAAGACATCGTTTTCTATCGGTAGAAGATGGTTGTTTTCTACCGGTAGGAGTAGCGTGTTAAACCTATCGGTGGATGTCGAGTGCTATAGCCATCGAAAGATGTAGGAAATGATTTTGTCGTTTAGTGATCGGTGGACATTGTGTATTATGTCTATCGGAAGATGCGGGAAGACTCACTTACCTCATCCGATAGGAGACTTCATCCGGTGAACAAACGACTAAATACTTTACTTACATCATCCGGTGAGTAAACACTCGACCTCATCCGATGACGTCAGCCGGAAGACTCAATCGTTCAACATCTATCATTCGACATCCGCCGATGACGTCAGCCGGATGATACACTTATCCGACTCCTATCACTCAGCAGTAAAACACGATAATCATCAAGCAACTTCAACCAACAGAAAGATACCCGACTCTCATAGATTTCAACCTGATAGGCATAAACTTTAAATGAATAAAAATCATAGACTCATTCAAGATACGTGAAGCGGAAGACTTAATTAAGCAGATCATTCTATAAACTTAAATCATTCCTCGAACTCAGAGATCAAATAGACAAATCCCAACATCCCAATGTTGTAAAAAGAAATCTCATCCTACACAGACTTCAGTCTTTCATAAACCTTACTGACTTAATGTGAGCATAACCGCGGGTCAATATCGCCTGCCAGCCACAAATCTCCACCCTGAGCACCTTCCAGCAACCGAGCTTAAACATCCTTATTAACTTTGAGATCCTCACCTGAAAACTCGTCACCTACATCATGAGGTTTAAACTATAAGCCTAATGCTTAGTAAGGAATGCAAACTAACATGTATTCATGAATGTACAGTTGAGAAAAACATGTTCTTGATCATTTATCATTCTTGTTTCTGTTCATCGTTTTCATCATATGGATTAAGGGAGGATTTGTGCCGTAAAAGGGGGGTTGACAGTGATTTTGATCATATTCCCTTTCGGATCGTTTTCATGTTCCCTCTTTGGACTGTGGCATACTTCAACACGCCCCCAACCCTCACTTAATCATGTTGTATGGGATCGTTTTCATATTCATTCTCATATCTTGTTCATGGGGAAAACATGCTCATAAATCATTTTCATATGCTTGAGGAGTAAATCATGATGCATGACATGAATGTTCTTAAATCATCAGACTATGGAATTTATCAGACTAGACAGTTGACTTCATAGACTCTAACAGAACATCACATAACATAGTTCTCAAACATCCGTGAATCATCCAAGTACAACCATCTTACTAACTTAAAACAAACATCAACATAAGTAACAGACAATAGCTTAAATAACTTCTAATCATCGTATCAGTTTCTACCTAGCATCCCTATGATGTAGGGCCCTAATGGCCGGAAATCCTACACATTCACTTACCTGGTTTCCTTAGCAATTTGAGCTCCTTTTCTTCGGACTTCTTCACCTAAAACATTACATTGTAGTAGTTAAAATAAAATTCCTAATAGTCCTAATCACAAATCATCCTAGAGTCTAATAACTAAAGTCATTCCCGAATCCCTTAGTCTAGTTCTCTGTGTGCAGTCTGAAATCCAAAACCAAAACAGCTAGGTTCAACTAACGATTAATCAGGGTTGGTTATATTAAATGTCCAGAATCGATTCGGAAAGGCCATTACCAAACACCGATAAAAATGTTCCTATTATCCGGCCATTGAAGAATCTTGAAACATTGGGTTCTAGTTGAAAACAGAGTTCCAAACAACTACACGGCAACTAAATTAACTAAATCTTACCTCGAATGTAGGTTATCGGAGTGGAGGCTGGAGAAATCGATCGTCAAAGAGGGAATCACCGGCAGAGAAAAGCTCTGGAAGCACGGGAATCGCCGAGAGAGAATGTCGGCTACAGTGGGGTTTAAGTGAGGTTTAAGGTTTCCATTTCCTATTTATATTAATAAGATCTTTCCTAATTACCATTTTGCCACCCCAAAATTAGAAATCAAATAAACTTTGGCATTAAAATTAAATTCAAGTATTAATAATAAAGGTGACAGTTAATTCCGTTAAGAAAATCACCTGGCAGAGATTGTCGGGTGTTACATCAACTGCCGAGAAGCATACACGATAACCTTTCCTTCCTGCATCAATACACAACCGAGTCCAACTCCAGACGCATCACAATAAATACTAAATTTGTCACCTTCAACAGGTAGTGTCAGTACTGGAGCTGTGGTCAACTTCTGCTTCAACTCCATAAAACTGTCATCACAAGCAGCCGACCATACAAACTTCTCGCTCTTCCGAGTCAAACGTGAAAGAGGAACTGCAATCTTCGAAAATTCCTCTATCAACTTCCGATAATAGCTAGCTAATCCGAGAAATCCACGTACTTCACGCACGTTTTTAGGCTGTGGCCAATCTCTAACCACCTGAATCTTGCTCGGATCTACAGAAACCCCTTCTTCTGATATAATTTGGCCAAGAAAACTGACCCGATCTAGCCAAAACTCACAATTGGAGAACTTTGGATATAGCTGGTGTCGTTGTAAAATTCCGAGAACAATCCTCAATTGCTCTTCATGCTCCTCTTTCGTCTTAGAATAAATTAGAATATCGTCGATGAACACCACGACGAACTTGTCCAGAAAATCCTTAAATACACGGTTCATCAGGTCCATAAACGCTGTAGGGGCATTAGTAAGTCCAAAAGACTTAACTAGGAACTCCTAATGCCCATACCTCGGTCGGAATGCCGTTTTCTGAACATCTTCCTTCCGAACCTTCAACTGATAATGTGACGACCCTAATACTGTACCCAATTTCCCGTACATATTTTTTTTTATCTTTATACCCTAAATAAATCTCGTACGTGTGAGCGGAATTAAACCCTTTAAATCGGAATCGAAATTCATTTAGTAAGTCGTTTAAAGCAAATACTAAAACAATTGAAATTTAAAACAATTACATCAATTAAAACTATTAACTGATTAAAAATAAAACTTATAATTAAAGAAACTATCGGCCGAGGATAAAAAGGGATTTTCATCCCTATATGCAGTGGCGATCAATCGCCCATAAAGGGGGCAACTGATCGCCCTTCGGCGATTGCAACAGGCGAATGGTCGCCTGTTGCAAATCGCCTGTGGCGACTGATCGCCACAGTTTGTGGCGATCAGTCGCCACGCTCTCTGGATTTTTCCAGAGAGCGGCGACTATGAGGGGCGATTGATCCCCTCTTTAGAAGATCAATCGCCACCCTCCCTGGAAATTCAATTCCAGGGAGTGTCCCCTCCCTGTTTCCTATTCTTTTCCAAACAGACTATAACACGTTAAAAGCGTAACCTAAGTTCATAAAAGCAAATCGCATGGATATGTTTAAAAACTATACATTTCCTCCTGTTTTAAATCGCTTGCAATTCAAATAAAACTTTACCAAATCAGTTTATAAACAGGTTTTCAAAGCGTTTAAAACCTCAAAAGTAAACCTATCCACTATCAGATCCAAACACCCTAAAATGTTTCTATACAACCATTGGCCCGGCAATTCCCAAAAAAAACTCAAAACATCTAACCATGAGTCCCACAGGTCAAAATACGTCTCGACTGCGCCAGCACACTCCCGCAACCATCCTCCGTCAACTATGTCACTCCTCAGGTGAAGGGATCTCATCCTCACCTATGTCAAAATCACCTACACCAAACAGACACACTATGAGATAAAAATCTCAGTAAGACTTGTAAATGTAAATGCATGCTGTGCGTGTGAGCTCGTAAACCATGCGTCATTTTCTTTACTTTATTATGCAATGTAGGTGTCACCGAGATCCTATCCCCCTAACCGGAGAGAGCTCATCCAGCGGGCGGACTACTCTTTCCAGCTAGAGGAGGGGGGTGCACGCTTACAACACGTACAGTTGTGCCTGAGCCCCACCTCGCGTGACCTGTAAACTGTAAACTGTATGAGTACAATATAGATGTGGTATTGTGACAGACCCTTTCAAGCCTACACAATAGATCAATAGCCCCTCTCCAGGCCACATCGCCATTTTCTGTAAAACGTGGTACGGAAATTCATTTTCTATGCATAACTGGAAACCGTGATGCGTGAGCAGTTCAATATGACATAAGGTAAACAATCGCATATATACCATCAAGACTATAAATACATAACCTATAACCTATAAAAACCACTAAACCTATCTACCCAACCAAAGCAAATAAACATACGCATCTCCAAAACTCCTCGAGACGACGTCGACGTACGGTGTAGACCAATTCGGTCAAAGCAAGTCACGAGAACTTACCTCGTATGCGCTGAACTTTGAGCTTCGTCCACGAGCGTCGTTCACCTAAGGCAATTCAGAACGATCGACGTTAAAACGAGTTTAAGCTTCTAAACGTCCAAATTGACAAAACCTTAACTAAAGAAATTTCCTAAAGCTTTAATCCAATTCATTGAGCTATTTTATTGAGCAATATACGCTCGGAACCTTAAATCCCAAAATACGAGTTTTTCCTAAAATCTTGAATTTTCACGAAATCTTACATTCGTCCTAAATCAATTAAGTTGGTCCAATAACGTTCAATACGTTCACTATATCCTTAATTACGGCAAACCTATCGATTTCGAACCCTAAATCGGATTTTTAACAAAAACCCTAACGAAACCCTAATGCCCTAACTCCGTGAAAACTGGAAACTAACGCTCCAAAATCATAGATTCGTACCTAGGATTGCGAGAGGAGGAGAAATCGCGAAGAAAACGAGACGAACGGAGCACGAATCGGAGGTCGGAATGGAGGAGGCGTCGACGGCAGAGAGGAAATGCTCTCTGGCGGTTTCGTGAAGAACAGAGAAGAAGAAGAAGAAGAAGAAGAAGTGAGGGAGAAGAAGAAAGCTTTTGATTTAATATAATTTGGTTTGAAAATTACCAAAATACCCTTAACTCTCATTTCTATTTGTTTCGTCCTTCGTTCCGTTAATTGGCTAACTATTTGGTTTCACCAAATCTCCTTATTTCACCAATAAGTCCAACTTGTTATTTGTGACTTATTAAAACTATCTGTTTGCAAATCGGATCTCGTTTACTATTTTTTACAAAAACGTCCTTTATATTACGAGAAACGTAATTACTCGAAATATAGCATTATTACTCCGAAAAATCCTGTAAATTTCTTAAAATCCATATTAATAATTAGGATTCTAATGACGCTTTCTTTTTTGTAAAACGAGCTTGATTTGACATATTTATAAAAATGTCATCTCATAATATAATATTAATATTCCGTACAAGCCGGGTATTACAGATAATAACCCGAGCGTAGGTCAATCCTGGAGAACACTCAGGCACCCTACAGTTGGTAAAACAAATCATCGATTCGAGGCAGTGGATACTTATTCTTCACTGTGAGCTTATTCAGCTCTCTGTAATCCACGCACATCCTAAAAGTTCCGTCTTTCTTCTTGACGAATAGAACGGGCGCACCCCAGGGTGAAAAACTGGGTCGGATGAAACCCTTATCCAGTAACTCCTCTAGCTGAGTTTTCAACTCTCTCAATTCAGCGGGCGCCAATCTGTATGGATTCTTAGATACTGGCACGGAGCTAGGATATACATCAATAACAAATTCGATCTCTCTGTCCGGTGGTAATCCGGGAAGATCGTCAAGGAATATCTCAGAGAATTCTCCGACTATAGGAATGTCACTCGGCTTTACTTCACAGAGCAACTATGTATCAATTACTGTGGCCAAATAAATAGTGCACTCACCTTTAAACTGCTCGTTGACCTTCATGGAATAAGAAATAGGCGGTCCACTCCATCTTTTCATCGCCTGATAAAAAAACTCGGCTTTACCCGGGGGTCGAAATGTCACAATCCCGGATCGACAATCGATGGTGGCGTAGTGCTGTGATAGCCAGTCCATCCCTAAGATCAGATCGTAGATCTCTATGCCCATAACAATCAAGCGAGCATAGAGAGTACAGTTCCTAACTGAGACAGTATTGCCCTGGACGACCTGACCTGACTGTATACGCTCTCCTGAAGGAAGCATCACACTATATTCGCATTCTGCTAACTCAGGTACAAGCTTCAGTCTAGACACGCATGCAGTGGAAACAAAAGAGTGCGTAGCCCCCGTGTCTATCAAAGAAAATACAGCTACGCCCAAAATCAGAATAGTACCTGCTATCACGGTAGGCTGAGCCTCATCATCAATATCACCAGGCTCGATAAATGCGAAAATCCTCGGTGTACAAATCTGTGTACCTTGTCCTCATTGACACTGACCTGACGTGGCGTGAATCGTGACAGTGCCTCAAACCTCCTCACATACTCAGCAATCGAACCAACTTGTCGCAACTGCATAAACTCCACCATCTTCACCTCTCGTACTGTATGGCTGAAGTATTTATCATAGAATATATAATCGTCGTGTCGGTGGTTGTCTTGATAGAATCCCACCAGAATCGAGCATCCAGCGCTAAGTGGTAGCTAACCAATGCAACCTTCTCCCCGTCCTCAATGCTTGCATAGGCCAGCATGTCCTCCATGGTTTGAATCCACTCCTCAACTGAAGAGGGAGCCGTAGACTGTCCGTTGAATACCGGAGGCTAGAGCCTCTGAAATCTCTCCATACCACGATTACCAAAAGTCGCGGTCTCCCGAGCTCTAGCACCCTCGCGGTCAATCAAGGTACCCAATTGCTGAGACTATCTTTCATCTGTTGGGCCTGACGTTCCATATGTTGGGACTGTTGGGCAATGAAGTCTTTAAGGGTGTCTATCGTATCGTCTCTATTGTCTCGGTCGTTTCCTCGACGCACCATGTTTATATACTTCCTATATCAAAGTTAAAACAAGCATCCTAAGAAATAGAACTTAAAGAAAACATATAAACATACTTACAGTTGAAGAAGGATGTCCGCGTAGTAGTTGTGCAGTCGAGCAGTCTACAGAACCGTTTTTAAAACCCGGGGGCTTTGGTATCATAAGTTGTGACGACAATTTAACTATTCCTAATTTTCTCGTATTATTTTTTTTTTATACTTAAAACTTTAAACCTAGCGTTTTAACGGAAATAAAACTTTTAAAATCAAATCGAGATCAAAATTGAAATCTGTGAAGTCTATGTTTATAAACCTTTTAAATAAACTTAAAACAATTTAATTAAAACTTAAAATAATTAATTAAAACAATTAAAATCAATCGCCAGGGACAAAAAGGGAGTTTCGCCCCAATATACAGGGGCGATCGCAACAGGCGAACGTTCGCCTGTTGCAAAACGCCAGTGGCGATCGCCACACTCTCTGGATTTCTCCAGAGAGCGGCGACGCGATCGCCTCCATAGGCGATCCCCCATTGACGAGGGGCGATCGATCGTCCTCCCTGGCGATCGATCGCCACCCTCTCCTTTTCTTCTTTTTCCTCTTCTTTCCATCTCTCTTTTCCTTTCTCTTCTTCTTCTTTCTTTTCCTCTACATCTTCTCTTCTCTTCTCCAGTTATCACTACACCTCATACATTTTCAAATACCATTTAACATAAAACCCCAAATACTCGTATCTCCTCCATAGCCCCATTTAAACCGACTCGAAACATGTTTAAAATGAAATGAAAATGAACTGCATGGGTATGTTTAAAAACCGAACATATCCCTATTACCAAACATTTTGCAAAACAAGTTTCTAAAACGTTTAAAAACTTTAAAACGTAAACCTATCAACTAGTCAGAACCAAACATCCTAAAATGTTCTAACTATACAATTTTCCTACTATCTAACTACCGTGTCCTAAAATACCTTTACATGATTACCCACGGGTCAAAACGCACCGACTGCCCAGCGCACTCCCACAAGCCATCCTCCTTCAATCTGTACGATCGTCTGGTAGAGGGAATTCCTCCTCACCTGGATCTATGTCATCTACACCATAAAGACACCTATGAGATAAAAATCTCAGTAAGCTCTACGTAAATGCTAATGCATGGTCATGTATGCTCAATGCTATGAAAACCGTCCATGTCAATGCATATATCAGTACGTGTCAGTCTATGGTTATCGGAAACGCTCGACAGATGGATAGGGCACGTCCAGTGGTTAGACAGCCCACACCATCTGAAGGGAGGAAAACCCGCTCACCAAGGAACGCCAGGTCTGAACCTCATCCCCGATAACCCCATGTCATGGTTGTTTACTGTGATACTTTACTTGCCTTTACAATGCATGTTCTTTTCATGAAATCCGTGCGTAAATTCATCTTCATGATATTTTTAAAACCATGATGCATGAGCAATTCAATATAAACATAAACATAAAGAGTATACCATTAAAACTCGACAAATACCATCAAACAGTCAACCTATAAAACAACCGAACCCAATCTACCCAACCAAGACAATTTAAACAAACACGTCACCAAAACTCCTCGAGACGACTTCGACATACGGTGTAGGCCTATCAGCCGGAGTAAGTCACGAGAACTTATCTCGTGCGCGTTGAAATCCAAGCTCCGTCCACGAGCGTTCACCTAAGGCAATTTCACAAGTTTGTCGTTAAAACGAGTTTAAACTATTTAACGTCCAAAATTTAACGAAATTCTTAACTAAGAAAATTCCTAACGTTCTAACCTAACTAATCGAGGCATTTTAACAACCAATTAATACTCGATATCTCAGAATCACCATTAACGAGTTTTCCCCAAAACTCAAAAATTCATCAATTCCTAATATTCGACCTAAATCGATTTAACTTCGTCCAATAACATTCAATACGTCATCTATATTCACACCTACGATAACCTTACTGATTTCTAACCCTAAATCTCATTTTTCACAAACCCTAACGAAACCCTAATCGTTTTTAACTCCGCAAAACTAAGAACTAAAGCCGGGAAACGTTAGAGACTTACTTAGAATCGTGAATAGAGAAGAAAACACGAAGAAACTTCGAAGAACAGAGGATAAATCGTCGACGGAGGTGAGAATCGCGTGCAAGGGAGAGGGAACTGTCGAAGGAGAGAAAGAAGAATCGTGAGTGTGGAGTGCTGGAGAAGAAAGGGTTGATGTTTTTAATTAAAATTTTACTTGGCAAATTACCATTTTGCCCTTCCTTTGATTTTCTATTTGTTTCGTCTTTCGTTTCGTTAATTAACCGTCGACTCGATTTCTCCAAGTTTCCTCATTTCACCAATAACTCCAACTTATTATTAGGGCTTTATTAAAACTGTCCGTTCGTAATTCAGACCTCGTTTACTATTTTAACTAAAGTATCCTTTATATTACGATAAACGTAATTCTCGTAAAATTAGCGTTAAACTCCCAAAATTCCTGAAATTTTCCCAAAATCCTCATTAATTATTAGGATCGTAATAATGCTTTCTTTTTACGAAACCGACTTGATTTGACATATTTACAAAAATACCATTTACATTAAAATAATAATATTCCGTACAGCCGGGTATTACATCTACGTACAACTTCTTATCTCCTAAGGACATAATATCACCTTTTACTATCTGCTCTGAATGTAAGGACTTCCCTGACGGTAACATAACACTATATGACCTCTCGGCTGGCAAGAGTTCTAACCTATGCTTACATACAAACAGGGTTGATACAAACAAATGTGTGGCTCCCGTATCTATAAGTGCATAAGCAGAAACACCACAGATCATAATTGTACCTGTTATGACCGTATGCTGCACTGCATTCTCATCTTCCATTAAAGCATAGACTCTTGGCGCTACTCTCACTTGATTTGGGTCTGGCGGCATGGGGCAATCTCTGACCATGTGTCCAACCTTGTCACATCTATAGCAACAGCCAGAATACAATTTGCATTCGCCATGGTGGTTCTTCTGGCAGGTGGAACATAGAGGAGCTAAAGGTCGCTTTCCTTTTCCTTGGTCATCATTTGGATTGAAGGGTCTCTTCACACCTTTATGCTATTGTTACGGTCCTCTATTCGGTTGTGGTTGCAACCTCTGCCCTAGCATGGTGGCGGCTGAGTCTCCTTGATAAACTTCCTTGGCGGTTCACGTTGTCCTTGTACTGTTAACTCAACTTCTTCCAATTCCAAAGCCTTAGCAGCCTCTGCAGTCTTCACTCCTTGGAAGAGGCTCGGCTTCAATCCATGGACAAACTGGTGAATCTTGTCTTCCTCATCATCCACCAGACGGAGTGCAAACCTGGACAAGGCCTCAAACTTACAGATGTAATCAGCCACAGAACCGGTTTGGCGCAGCTGCATAAACAACATCTTTTTGCTGGCCCGAACTGCTCGGCTAAAATACTTGTCATAGAAGGCCGTCTTGAACCGTGTCCAGGTCATGTCTTCCACGTTGGTAGTGCTCTTGATTGAGTCCCACCAATGCCTTGCACCCAATGCAAGATGAAAAACAGCACATGTGACCTTGTCCCCTTCTTCGACCTTGGCATACTTGAACATGTCCTCAATTGTTCGAATCCACTCTTCAGCATAAATAGGATCTGAAACTTGACCATTGAATACTGGAGGTCGAAGGCGGTGAAAACGCTCGCTTCCATGGTCGTGAGTCGTATTCGAGCTAGAATTCTCTTGCTCTTCTCTAGTAGCCACCCACTGCTCAATTTGGTGGGACTGGCGAATAACTAACTCGGTTAGTTGAGCGATGGTGTTACTATCTTCATTGTTCTCTCTTTGTTGACCTCTTACCATTTTGAGATTCCTAAACAAATAACCATAAACACATCTTAACGTAATGACATTACTAAAATCATAGACAATTACAGTTGTTGGAGTGTGCTCATGTGACAATCTGTGCTGGAATGCAGTCTACAGAATCGATTTTAGAACCCAATTTTGCTTTGATACCATAATTGTAACAACCCGAGTCTCCCAAAACCGATTTGTTACCCATGACATAGGACTAGACTAAGAAATCTTACGAAAAATTTTGACATTACTCTCAATAATAAAAATTTTATCTTTAAATCCTCGACCATTCAACGGAAAACCCATTTAGTAAGTAACATTAATAAGAGACAGAATGTTAAAATATTTGGCTGAGGGAATTGAAAATCAAAGAACATCTACCGATCGCAAACGACAAAACTTTCTTCTCGCATCTGCCGATCGCAAAACGACAAACATAATTCTCACTTCTACCGATAGTGGAAAATCTACATCTTTTGATTGACATGTGCATCCCACGTGACTCATTAAACATTACCCGACAGAAAACTTCTACCGATAATAATAAACAGCATTTGCCGATTACAAAACGACAAGACATAATACTCACTTCTACCGATAGTGGAAAATCTACATCTTTTGATTGACATGGGTACCGATAATAATATACAGCATTTGCCGATTACAAAACGACAAGACATAATACTCACTTCTACCGATAGTGGAAAATCTACATCTTTTGATTGACATGTGCATCCCACGTGACTCATTAAATACATTAAACGTTACCCGACAGAAGACTTCTACCGATAATAATATACAGCATCTGCCGATTACAAAACGACAAAACATAATACTCACTTCTACCGATAGTGGAAAATCTACATCTTCCGATTGACATGTGCATCCCACGTGACTCATTAAACATCATCCGATAGAAGACTTCTACCGATAGTGGAAAATCTACATCTTTTGATTGACATGTGCATCCCACGTGACTCATTAAACATTACCCGACAGAAAACTTCTACCGATAGTGGAAAATCTACATCTTTTGATTGACATGTGCATCCCACGTGACTCATTAAACATTACCCGACAGAAGACTTCTACCGATAGTGGAAAATCTACATCTTTTGATTGACATGTGCATCTAGCGGAAGACTTAAATAAAACAGATCATTCTATATCCTCATAATTATCCTCAAACTTAGGAATTGAATCAGACAATTTCCAAAATCCGACGTTATAAAGAAAAATCTCATCCTACTTAGTCATACGTATTCATAATCTTTACTAACATCTTAGAGCAGTAACCAGGGGTTGAAATTGCATTCCAGCCACAAACTGTCACCCTGAGCACTATCCAGCAACCAGTCCTAGACATCTTCAGTGGGTTTGAAATCCTCACCTGATAATTCGTCACCTACATCATAAGGTTTAAACTATAAGCCTAATGCTTAGTAAGGAGTGCAATATTAACATGTATGCATGAATGCACAGTTGACGGTGAACGTGGACTCTTAACATAATAGATAAATTTCTACCGGTAGAAAACATCTACCGGTGGACAAGCACGTTTAACATCTTCTGATAGGAAACATTCAGACTTTCTCAGACTTCAACATGACCGAGATAAACTAACACACAGTTGAACCATAGACTCATCCAAATACGTGTAGCGGAAGACTTAAATAAAACAGATCATTCTATATCCTCATAATTATCCTCAAACTTAGGAATTGAATCAGACAATTTCCAAAATCCGACGTTATAAGAAAAATCTCATCCTACTTAGTCATACGTATTCATAATCTTTACTAACATCTTAAGAGCAGTAACCAGGGGTTGAAATTGCATTCCAGCCACAAACTGTCACCCTGAGCACTATCCAGCAACCAGTCCTAGACATCTTCATTGGGTTTGAAATCCTCACCTGATAATTCGTCACCTACATCATAAGGTTTAAACTATAAGCCTAATGCTTAGTAAGGAGTGCAATATTAACATGTATGCATGAATGCACAGTTGAAAGGAACACATTTTCATAATAATTTCTCGTCATATTCTTGTTCATATTCTTGTTCATCGTTTACATCATGTGGATTAAGGGAGGATTTGTGCCGAAAAGGGGGTTGACAGTGAAAGTGTACATATTCCCTTGCGGGCCGTATTCATGGTCCCTCTTTTGGACAATGACATACGCCAAACCGCCCCCAACCCTCTCTTAATCCTTGTTTCATAAGTTTCATGTTCATATCTTGATCGTGAAGGAAAAACATGCACTTAAAACATTTTCATATGCTTGAAAGGAAACAATCGTGAAGCATGAGTATGAGTACTCTTATTTCATCGGACTAAAAGGACAGATCAATCATTCAACAATAAATCATGTTGCTAACTCACATATCATAATCATACAGACAATAACACAAACAGTTTTCGGACATCATAATCAACTTTAACTTAGTACATTTGTGATGTAGGGCCCTAATGACCGGGAATCCTACTCACTCATTTACCTGGTTTCCTTAGCAAACTTGAGCACTTCTCTTCTTCACCTAAAACATTTCACATTACAGAGTTAAACAAAATCCTAAAAGTTCTAACCAAAAGTCATCCTAGAATCTAACATATATATTTCTAAATCTTCTTAGTCGAGCACCTTGTGCGCAGATTAACTTCCAGAACCTAAAAATAACCAGATTAAACCTAGTAACTAACCACAGATTACAAATGTCACTACTATTACTCTGCCATTGAAGAATCCGAAACTTCAAGTCCTAGTTGAAAACAGAGCTCTAAGTAACTAACCAGCAACTACATTGTCTAAGTGTAATATCCGGCTGTACGAAATTTTATATTGTATATATATTTTGGATTATACATTGGCATTTTTATGAATAGGTCAAATCAAGCTCGTTTTACGAAAAGGAAGCATCATTAGAACCCTAACGATTAATTGGAATTTTAAGAAAATTTAGGGAATTTTCGGAATAATAACACTATATTCCGAATAATCACCTTTATCGTAATGTAAATGACGTTTCAGTAAAAATAGTAAACGAGGTCCGTTGTGCGAACAGACAGTTTTAATAAATCCCAAATAATAAGTTGGACTTGTTGATGAAATAAGGAGATTTGGTGAACCCGAATAGTTGGACGATTAACGAACTGAAGACGAAACAAAATAGAAATAAGTGTTAAGGGCATTTTAGTAATTTTCAAACCAAATTATATAAAATAAACAAATTTCTTTTCTCTCCCTCACTTTCTCTCTTCTTCCCTGGCGTTCACGAACCAGAGGCAATTTTCCTCTTTGGCCGTCGACGGCGATTCCATTTACGGCGACGATTCGACCTCCGATCGTTCCGTTTTCTTCACATTTATTTCGAGTTTTACGGAGTTTGAACAATTAGGGTTTCGTTAGGTTTCGTTTAAAAGTCGAGATTTAGGGCTCAAAATTGATAGATTGTTATAGTTTACGAACGTATTGCACGTATTAAGCGTTATTGGAAGAAGTTAGGATGATTTAGGAGAAATGTTAAATTTGTAAATTTCGGGTTTTCGGAAAACTCGTAAATTGGATTTCGGGGTATCAAGCGTAGATTAATGGATTAAATGCCTCGATAAGTTAAGTTGGAACGTTAGGAAATTCCTTAGTTAAGGTTTTGTAAATTTGGACGATCGATAGCTTAAATTAGTTTTAACGTCGATATTGTGTTTTGCTTCAGACAAACAACGCTCGTGGACGGAGCTTGAGCTGCTTTGGACACGAGGTAAGTCTTCGTGATTCTTTTCTGGCCGATTGGCCTACACCGTACATCGAAGTCGTTTCGAGGAGTTTGGAGACGCACTAGTTTATATTGCTTTGGTTGGGTAGTTAGGTTTAATTGTTTTGTAGATTATGTTTTACAGTCTTGATGGTATGTATGCTGAGTGTTTAAATTTTGTTATGAACTGTTCATGCATCACGTGTTTTAAAGAAAGAGCATGAAAATGAATTTCCGCACGATGTTTTAAAAATGGCGATGTGGCCTGGAGAGGGGCTTGACCTATTGTGGAGGCACGCAGGGGCTTGTCACAATACCACATCTATTGCACTCATATGTATGGTCATGCGAGATGGGGCTCAGGCACGGCTGTACGTGTTGTAAGCGTGTACCGCCCTCTTCTAGCTGGAAAGAGTAGTCCGACCGCTGGATGTGCTCTCTCCGGTTAGGAGGCTGAGATCTCGGTGACACCCACAGAGTAAAGTAAAGAAAATACTGCATGATTTCTGAACTCACACGCATAGCATATAGTTGCATTTATGAGGGCTTGCTGAGATTTTTATCTCATAGTGTATTGTATGGTGTAGGTGATTACGAGAATATAGGTGAGGATGTCCCTCCTCCGGAGGCTTGAGTCCAGTTGACGGAGGATGGCTGCGGCAGTGTGTTGGTGCAGTCGACGCTTACCGACCTGTGGGGATGTATGTATAGATTTTGGGATGTTTTGTATTGGTGAATTGTATAGACATTTTATGATGTTTGGTTCTGGTAGTTGATAGGTTACCTTTCGTACTGTAAACGTTTTGTAAAAGTATTTTGAAAATGTTTTGATATTAGGGAAATGTCCGATTTTTAAACATATCCACGCAAATTGTTTTTACGAAAATTGGTTACGTGTTAATGGGGTTTTGAGTTGTTGTTTCGGGTGGTTGATGAAGTGGGGAATGAGGAGAATTTGAATGCAGTATATTAGATGTAAATTTGATTATGTACGTGGAGCAGGAGGGAGAAATGAGGAAAGAAAAGGAAGGGGGGCAGAACGCCTGGCGAACATTCGCCAGGCGTGGCGATTGCATCGCCGCCCTCTGGAGAAATCCAGAGGGTGTGGCGATTGCTCGCCGCAAATTGTGGCGAGCAATCGCCTCCTTATTTTATTAATTACTTATTTAATTAAATTAAGTTTTAATTAAATTGTTTTAAGTTTTATTTAAATTGTTTTAAAATTTAGAATTCAATTCCGATTTCGATTCTGGTTTCGATTTCGGTTTAGTTTCCGCCTAGAGTTTAGTTAAAGATATTAGGATTAAAAAAAAAATAGTACGAAAATTGGGTACAGTGTCTAGGTCATGACAATTTATGGTATCAAAGCCCCCGGGTTTTAAAATTGGTTCTGTAGACTGCTCGACTGCACAGCCACTACGCGGACATTCTTCATCAACTGTAAGTACGTTTATAGCTTTATTTGGTTTCTAGTTTCTTAGAATATTTGTTTTAACTTTTATATAGGAGTATATAAATATGGTGCATCCACGAAACGACCGAGATGAACGAGATGACACGATCGATACTCTCAAGGATTTTATCGCCCAGCAGTCTCAACATATGGAGCGTCAGGCTCAGCAAATGGAGAGACAGTCTCAACAGCTGGGTACCCTGATAGACCGAGAGGGCATTAGAGCTCGAGAGACAGCTGCTTCTGGTAACCGTGGGATGGAGAGATTTCAGAAGCTCGAGCCCCCTCTCTTTAACGGACAGTCTACGGATCCCTCTTCAGCCGAGGAGTGGGTTCGCACTATGGAGGACATGCTGGCGTATGCTAGCATAGAGGATGGAGAGAAGGTTGCACTAGTGACCTATCATTTGGCACTTGACGCCCGATTTTGGTGGGATTCCATCAAGACGACCACCGATGTGACGGTTATGGGATGGGAGCAATTCAAAGAGCTATTTTATGACAAGTACTTCAGCCATACGGTGCGAGAGGCCAAGATGATTGAGTTTATGCAGTTACGGCAAGTTGGTACGATTGCCGAGTATGTGAGGAAGTTTAAAGCCCTTTCGAGATTTGCGCCACGTCAAGTCAGCATTAACGAAGACAAGGTACGCCGGTTCTTACAGGGACTTAGCCAGCAGTTTCGGATGCGCCTTACCATATCAGGGGTACGAAATGTATCCTATGATGAGATTGTGGTTAGAGCTCTTGATATTGAGGTCGTTGATCAGAGTTCTGCTATATCGAGGGAGCCAGCTAAGGGCTTCTTTCGAGAGATTCACCCCCAGATCAGGGGCAAGGGTTGGCAACCTAGGGCACAGCCTCAGCAACAATAACAGAGGGGTGTGAAGAGACCTCTTGAAGGAGGTAACGATCAGGGTAAAAAGAAGCAAGTACATGGAGCTTCTCAGATACCTATTTGCCCTAAGTGTCAGAAGGAGCATAGTGGCCAGTGCAGATTGGGCATGGGTGTGTGTTATCGTTGTGGTGATGCGGGCCATTTTGTCAAAGATTGTCCTAAGCCCAGTCGAGATCAGTCAGGCAGTGATCAGAGGAGAATTATGCCAAGGATCTTTGCATTTATTGAGCCCGGCGATGTTGATGATGAGGATCAGCCTGCCGTGATAGCAGGTACTATATTGGTTACTGGCGTTCCTGTATTTTCTTTATTAGACACGGGGGCTACGCATTATTTTGTTTCCACGCTTGTGTGTCTAGATTGAGGCTTGCGCCGGAGTTAGCAAAGGGCGAATACAGTGTGATGCTACCTTCGGGTGAGCGTATGCAGTCAGGTCGTGTTGTCCAGGGCAATATTATCTAGATTGGGGATCGTACCCTCTATGCTCGCCTCATTGTTATGGGCATAGAACAGTATGATCTGATCTTAGGGATGGACTGGCTATCACAGCACTTCGCCACCATCGATTGTCGATCTGGGATTGTCACCTTTCGACCCCCGGGTAAAGCCGAGTTTTCTTATCAGGCGATGAGCAGATTGAGTAGCTCGCCTATTTCTTATTCCATGAAGGTCAACGAGCAGTTTAAAGGTGCGTGCTCTATTTATTTGGCCTCTGTATTTGATTGTCAGTTGCTCAGCAGAGAAAAGCAGAGCGACATTCCTATTGTCAGAGAATTCTCTGGGATCTTTCTTGATGATCTTCCCGGGTTACCACCAGACCGGGAGATCGAATTCACTATTGATGTCTATCCAAACTCCGCGCCGAGGTTTAAGAACCCAAATCGGTTGGCACCAGCTGAGTTGAGGAAACTGAGGACTCAGCTTGACGAGCTGTTAGAGAAGGGTTTTATTCGACCCAGTGTTTCACCCTAAGTTGCTCCCGTTCTGTTTGTTAAGAAGAAAGACGGGACCCTCAGGATGTGCATAGATTACAGAGAGTTGAATAAACTTACGGTGAAGAATAAATATCCACTGCCCCGGATTGATGATTTATTTGATCAGCTGCAAAGTGCCCGAGTATTTTCGAGGATTGATCTACGTTCGGGTTACAATCAGCTGAAGGTCCGGAAGGAAGATATACCGAAGACGGCATTCCGAACGAGGTATGGGCATTATGAGTTCCTTGTCATGTCTTTTGGACTTACTAATGCCCCTACAGCGTTTATGGATTTGATGAACCTTGTCTTCAAGGAGTATCTGGACAAGTTCGTGGTGGTTTTCATCGACGACATTCTGATCTACTCTAAGACGAAGGAAGAACACGAGGAGCACTTGAGAATAGTTTTGAGGATTTTATGCCAACACCAGTTGTATCCAAAGTTCTCTAAGTGCGAGTTCTGGCTGGATCGAGTCAGTTTTCTTGGCCACATTATATCAGAGGAAGGGGTTTCTGTGGATCCGAGCAAAATTCAGGCGGTCAGAGATTGGCCACAGCCAAAGAACGTACGAGAGGTGCGTGGATTTCTCGGATTAGCTGGCTATTATCAGAAATTCATAGAGGGATTTTCGAAGATCGCACTTCCTCTTTCACGATTGACACGTAAGAACGAGAGATTTATATGGTCGCCTGCTTGTGATGATAGTTTTATGGAGTTAAAGCAGAGATTGACCACCGCTCCAGTATTGGCGTTACCTGTTGAAGGTGACAAGTTCAGTATATATTGTGACGCGTCTGGAGTTGGACTCGGTTGTGTATTGATGCAGGAGGGAAGAGTTATTGCATATGCTTCTCGGCAGTTGAAGCCGTACGAGCAGAATTACCCTACGCACGACCTTGAGTTGGCAGCTGTGGTCTTCGCACTGAAGATATGGAGACATTACTTATATGGGCAGCAGTGCGAGATATTTTCTGACCACAAGAGTTTGAAGTATTTATTTACGCAGAAGGAGCTGAATATGCGTCAGAGAAGGTGGCTTTAGTTCGTCAAAGACTATGATTTTGATATCAAGTACCATCCAGGAAAGGCGAACAAGGTTGCTGATGCCTTGAGTAGAGTGCCTTCTGTGAGTCAGCCTTCATTAGCAGCGATGTTAGTTACGCTGCGGTCTGAGATTGAGAGGTTCGACGTTGAGATAGTGGCAGAGTTGTCCAGTATGCTCACCAACATTTCTCTCAGGCCAACTATTCTAGATCGTATACGTGAGGCTCAGCAGAATGATACGGAGTGTGAGGAGCTTCGATCGAGCATGATGTTGGGAGACTCGTCAGATTTTCATTTATCAGAGGATGGTATTCTGAAGTTCAGGCATAGGTGGTACGTGTCTAGCGAAGAGGATCTGAAGAAGGAGATATTGGCCGAGGCACATTCTTCGGCGTATTCTGTGCACCTGGGAAGTACTAAGATGTACCGAGACCTGAAGCAACATTTCTGGTGGCCGAATATGAAGAGGGAGGTTGCCAAGTACGTTGAGACCTGTTTAGTGTGTCAACAGGTGAAGGCAGAGCACCAGAGACCGGCCGGAACGTTATTGCCACTGCCGATTCCGGAGTGGAAGTGGGAGCAGATCTCCATGGATTTCATTGTGGGGCTCCCGAGGACGACGAAGGGCCATGACGGCATATGAGTTATTGTGGACCGATTGACAAAGTCGGCCCACTTCTTGTCTGTGAAGATGATGTCTTCTATGGATCAGCTCGCAGAGCTCTATGTACAGGAGATTGTGAGATTGCACAGAGTGCCAGTTTCTATTGTCTCAGACAGAGATCCGAGATTCACGTCGAAGTTCTGGAAGAGTTTACACAAAGCTATGGGGACTCAGCTTAATTTCAGCACAGCATTTCATCCTCAGACTGATGGTCAGACAGAGAGGACGTATCAGATTTTGGAGGATATGCTTAGAGCATGTGTGCTGGAGTTTCAGGGCTCGTGGAGCCGATATTTGCCTCTGATTGAGTTCTCGTACAACAACAGCTTCCAGGCTACCATTGGCATGGCTCCGTATGAGGCTTTGTATGGTCGGAAATGTAGATCTCCACTATATTGGGACGAGGTTGGCGAGGCCAGCATCGTTGGTCCAGAAATTCTACAGCAGACGGCAGAGAAGATTGCCATTATCCGACAACGCATAAAGGTAGCTCAGAGCAGACAGAAGAGCTATGCTGACACGAGACGGAGAGAGCTAGAGTTTGAAGAAGGTGACGAAGTTTATCTTAAAGTTTCTCCGTTCAAAGGTGTTGCGAGATTTGGAAGGAGGGGTAAGTTGAACCCTCGTTATGTGAGACCCTTTCCTATTCTAAATAGGATCGGGAAGTTGGCGTATAGACTACAGCTTCCGGCTTCTATGGAGGGTATCCACGACGTATTCCACGTGTCCATGCTTCGGAAGTGTTTGCGTGATCCATCACATGCCGTGGAAGCGACAGACATCGAGGTACAGCCTACCTTGACGTACGAAGAGGAGCCGGTGCGTATTTTGGAGACTTCCATCAAGGTATTGCGCAACAAAGAGATTCCGCTGATCAAAGTTTTGTGAGGTGGAAGAGGCTACGTGGGAGCGACAGCAGGATATGATGACTAGATATCCTGAGTTATTTGTATAGTTAAATTTTGTGGACAAAATTCTAAATAAGGTGGGTAAAATGTAATATCCGGCCTGTACGGAATTTTTTTTTTTTCTTTTTTTTTTTTTATTTTTTTTTTTTTGTTTTTTTTTTTTTTTATTTTTTTTTTTTTCTTTTTTTTTTTTTATTTTTTTTTTTTTTCTTTTTTTTTTTTTCTTTTTTTTTTTTTGTTTTTTTTTTTTTCTTTTTTTTTTTTTCTTTTTTTTTTTTTGTTTTTTTTTTTTTCTTTTTTTTTTTTTCTTTTTTTTTTTTTGTTTTTTTTTTTTTTTTCTTTTTTTTTTTTTGTTTTTTTTTTTTTCTTTTTTTTTTTTTTATTTTTTTTTTTTTGTTTTTTTTTTTTTATTTTTTTTTTTTTATTTTTTTTTTTTTATTTTTTTTTTTTTCTTTTTTTTTTTTTTTGTTTTTTTTTTTTTTGTTTTTTTTTTTTTATTTTTTTTTTTTTTATTTTTTTTTTTTTATTTTTTTTTTTTTTGTTTTTTTTTTTTTTCTTTTTTTTTTTTTATTTTTTTTTTTTTATTTTTTTTTTTTTTATTTTTTTTTTTAGCGTCATTAGAACCCTAACAATTAATTGGAATTTTAGGAAAATTTAGGGAATTTTCGGAATAATAACACTATATTCCGAGTAATCACCTTTATCGTAATGTAAAGGACGTTTCAGTAAGAATAGTAAACGAGATCTGTTGTGCGAACGGACAGTTTTAATAAATCTCAAATAATAAGTTGGACTTGTTGGTGAAATAAGGAGATTTGGTGAACCCGAATAGTTGGACGATTAACGAACCGAAGGACGAAACAAAATAGAAATAAGTGTTAAGGGCATTTTAGTAATTTTCAAACCAACTTATATAAAATAAACAAATTTCTTTTCTCTCCCTCACTTTCTCTCTTCTTCCCTGGCGTTCACGAACCAGAGGCAATTTTCTTCTTTGGCCGTGGACGGCGATTCCATTTACGGCGACGATTCGACCTCCGATCGTTCCGTTTTCTTCACGTTTTCTCCTCCAATCAACGCTCTAGGTATGAATCTATAGTTTTAGAACATTTATTTTGAGTTTTACGGAGTTTGAACAATTAGGGTTTCGTTAGGTTTCGTTTAAAAGTCGAGATTTACGGCTCGAAATTGATAGATTGTTATAGTTTACGAACGTATTGCACGTATTAAGCGTTATTGGAAGAAGTTAGGATGATTTAGGAGAAATGTTAAATTTGTAAATTTCGGGTTTTCGAAAAACTCGTAAATTGGATTTCGGGGTAACAAGCGTAGATTAATGGATTTAATGCCTTGATAAGTTAAGTTGGAACGTTAGGAAATTCCTTAGTTAAGGTTTTGTAAATTTGGACGATCGATAGCTTAAATTAGTTTTAACGTCGATATTGTGTTTTGCTTCAGACAAACAACGATCGTGGACGGAGCTTGAGCTGCTTTGGACACGAGGTAAGTCCTCGTGATTCTTTTCTGGCCGATTGGCCTACACCGTACATCGAAGTCGTTTCGAGGAGTTTGGAGACGCACTAGTTTATATTGCTTTGGTTGAGTAGTTAGGTTTAATTGTTTTGTAGATTATGTTTTACAGTCTTGATGGTATGTATGCTGAGTGTTTAAATTCTGTTATGAATTGTTCATGCATCACGTGTTTTAAAGAAAGAGCATGAAAATGAATTTCCGCACGATGTTTTAAAAATGGCGATGTGGCCTGGAGAGGGGCTTGACCTATTGGGGAGACCGATTACGGGTTTGTCACAATACCACATCTATTATGTACTCGCAATGTGGCCTGGAAAGGGGCTTGACCTATTGTGGAGGCACGCAGGGGCTTGTCACAATACCACATCTATTGCACTCATATGTATGGTCATGCGAGATGGGGCTCAGGCACGGCTGTACGTGTTGTAAGCGTGTTCCCCCCTCGTCTAGCTGGAAAGAGTAGTCCGACCGCTGGATGTGCTCTCTCCGGTTAGGAGGCTGAGATCTCGGTGACACCCACAGAGTAAAGAAAAGAAAATGCTGCATGATTTCTGAACTCATATGCATAGCATATAGTTGCATTTATGAGGGCTTGCTGAGATTTTTATCTCATAGTGTATTGTATGGTGTAGGTGATTACGAGGATACAGGTGAGGATGTCCCTCCTCCGGAGGCTTGAGTCCAGTTGGCGGAGGATGGCTGCGGCAGTGTGTTGGTGCAGTCGACGCTTACCGACCCGTGGAGATGTATGTATAGATTTTGGGATGTTTTGTATTGGTGAATTGTATAGACATTTTAGGATGTTTGGTTTTGGTAGTTGATAGGTTACCTTTCGTACTGTAAACATTTTGTAAATGTATTTTGAAAATGTTTTGATATTAGGGAAATGTCCGATTTTTAAACATATCCACGCAAATTGTTTTTACGAAAATTGGTTACGTGTTAATGTGAGTTGTTGTTTCGGGTGGTTGATGAAGTGGGGAATGAGGAGAATTTGAATGCAGTATATTAGATGTAAATTTGATTATGTACGTGGAGCAGGAGGGAGAAATGAGGAAAGAAAAGGAAGGGGGCAGAACGCCTGGCGAACATTCACCAGGCGTGGCGATTGCATCGCCGCCCTCTGGAGAAATCCAGAGGGTGTGGCGATTGCTCGCCACAAATTGTGGCGAGCAATCGCCTATGGGGCGATTATTCGCCCGGGCGAATAATCGTCTCCTTATTTTATTAATTACTTATTTAATTAATTTAAGTTTTAATTAAATTGTTTTAAGTTTTATTTAAATTGTTTTAAAAGTTAGAATTCAATTCCGATTTCGATTCTGGTTTCGATTTCGGTTTAGTTTCTGCCTAGAGTTTAGTTAAAGATATTAGGATAAAAAAAAATAATACGAAAATTGGGTACAGTGTCTAGGTCGTGACACTAAGTCTTACCTAGAGGGTGGATTGTCGGGGTGGAGACTGAAGAATCGATCGTTGATGGAGGAGTAGCTGGCCGAGAGAGAGAGGGGGAGAAGGAGCTCTGGAGAAAAGGAAAATCGCCAAGAGAGGAAATGTCGGCTACAGTGGGGTTTTAATGAGGTTTAAGGATTTCTATTTCCTATTTATACTAATTAAAATCCATCTAATTACAATTGTGCCACTCAACCTAGTTTCACACCACTTGGAATTCAATAAATCAGGCATTAATTTAAAATGAGAAGGTCAATAAAAGGTGACAGTTAAATCAGTTTCTTTAAGGAAAGAAATTAACTGACTGAAAATGTCGGGTGTTACACGCCAATAACTCCAACTTATTACAAAGATTCTATTAAAACTGTCTGTTCGCAATTCGGACCTCGTTTACTATTTTTACCGAAGTATACTTTATATTACGATAAACGTAATTTTCGTAAAATTAGTATTACAACTCCTAAAATTCTCGAAATTTTTATAAAATCCTTATTAATTATTAAGATCGTAATAACGCTTTCTTTTTACAAAACGAACTTAATTTGACATAATTATAAAAATGTCATTTATATTCAATTTAATAAATCCCGTAAAAGAATCAGGTGTTACAATGCAAGTCATCTTCTCTTAGGACGACCATATGGTGCACTATGACGGATTCCTCAATAATTATAGTTTGAAGTTTGGTGGTAGATCAATTAAATTACTTTCTATGACCCCTGAACAAATAGCACGTGACGATGCAGTTAGGAAAGAAGAGTAAATTAAGGAAAATCTTTTCTTAACTAAACGAGGATTAAGAGCTGCTGTCACCAAAAGGAAGACCTTGATTTTAGTTTTATTTAGAGACCACGTTATGGAGCTAGGAGATATACCTTTACCGGTCTAAAATTTGATTAAGTCTTACCAAGATGTCTTCCCTGAAGAACTACCACCCGGATTACCACCAATTAGAGGAATAGAACACCAAATCGATCTCCAACCCAGAGCCATGTTACCCAACCGACCGGCCTATAGGATGAGGGCTGAGGAAGCGAAAGAGTTACAAGATCAAGTCCAAGAGTTATTGGGAAAGGGATATATTAGAGAGTCGATGAGCCCTTGTACCGTACCTACCTTGCTGGTACCTAAAAAAGATGGCTCTATGAGAATGTGTGTTGATAGTCGAGCTATCAACCAAATCACTATTAAATATAGATACCCGATCCCTAGACTCGAAGTCATGCTAGACGAATTAAGCGGAGCCTCTATATTCTCCAAAGTAGACTTGAAGAGCGGATATCACCAAATACACATTAAAGAGGGTGATGAATGGAAAACCGCCTTCAAAACAAAATACGGATTATTTGAGTGGATGGTTATGTCATTCGGTCTTACTAATGCCCCGAGCACCTTCATGAGGTTAATTCACCATGTTCTTAAGGATTTCCTTGGGAAGTTTGTTTTCGTTTATTTTGATAACATCTTGGTGTATAGCCCCGACCTTCCACAACGTGTCAACCATCTCGGGATGCTTTTTCAAACTCTCCGTCGGGCTAAATTTTTTGGGAATTTGAGTAAATGCTCATTTGGACAAGAAAAAGTTTATTTTTTGGACTTTATCATTTCAAAGGATGGCTTAGAAGCGGATGGAGACAAAGTTAAAGCCATCAAGGAGTGGCCCACTCCGAATAGTATCACTGAAATACGTAGCTTTCACGGATTAGCCTCTTTTTATAGGAGGTTTATTAAAGACTTCAGTTCGTTAGTTCATCCTATTACCGACCTCACAAAGAAGGGAGTAGACTTTAATTGGACCCCGGAATGTCAAAGAAGTTTCGATCTAATCATGGAAAAGCTTTGTTAATCCCCGGTGTTAGCTCTCCCTGACTTTAACAAGGTTTTCGAGATAAAGAGTGATGCCTCCGGAATTGGCATTGGTGCTGTATTAATGCAAGATGGTAAATCTCTTGCATATTTTAGTGAAAAATTAAAGGGAGCTGCACTTAACTACTCCACACACGACGAGGAGTTTTAAGCCATGATAAGGGCTATCGAATACTGGCAACACTACCTTCTTTCCAAAGAGTTTGTGATCCATTCCGACCACCAATCACTTAAGCATATCAAAAGTCAACACAAACTCAATAAGAGACATGCAAAATGGGTGGAATTCTTGAAAAGATTTTCATACATTTTGAAATATTTAAAAGGATCTGATAATACTGTTGCCGACGCTCTATCGCGAAGACGTATCCTCTTAACGAAATTAGGCATTAGATTTTTAGGATTTGAATGGATCAAGACTATGTATGAATCCGACAAAGATTTTGGAACGCCCTACCTAAATTGTCAAAACAAAGTTGAAGGAGGATATAGTATAGTTGATGGATTTTTATTAAAAGGCGGGAAATTGTGTATTCCTGATTGCAGCCTAGACAATGCCTTCTTAAAGAAGCTCATGGTGGAGGATTGTCTAGACATTTTGGAGAAAAGAAAACCCTTGAATTGTTAAAAGAAAAATTTTATTGGCCTCATATGATGAAGGACGTGCACCACTCCGTCGAGCAGTGCATTATCTGTAAAAAAGCCAAAAGCAAGGTTCTACCTCAAGGACTTTATCTGCCCTTACCAATTCCTACACACCCCTGGGTAGAAATTAGTATGCATTTTGTTTTGGGGTTACCATGAACGGGTCGTAATAAGGATTCCATCTTAGTTGTCGTGGATAGATTCTCCAAAATGGCGCATTTTATCGCTTGCAATAAAGCCGATCATTCTGCTACTATCGCCGACCTATTCTTCAAAGAGATCGTTAGACTCCATGGAGTGCCCCAGTCTATTGTGTCTGATCGTGACACCAAATTTTTTAGCACTTTTTGGAAAATTGACATGCCTCGGAGGCCCGTCACAAGATCACAAACTTGGGCACAAAATTTAATCACTCAATGTTCTAATGAATTGTCTCTTTTTGCAGGTTTTGATTCCATCATGGACTTCACTTAGGAGCCGACTTTGGAGGATGTGGAGAAACCTTGTCATGTCATTCATTGGAGCATTCACACGGAGATTTCTGGCAGCCCTATGGGAATTTGTCTTCCCGGGCCCTTAAACGTGTAATTTTATTTTTCAAACTTATTTGGCATACATTCGCCTTTATTGTATGGATTTTATAATTGTATTTCATGCATTAGATTGTGTGGTTAGAGTTAAATGAATATTGGTGTATTATGGGTTGAAGAAAATTCAACAATTCAAAGGAAAAGAGACCTCCAAAAATCGAGCCCAAAGAAATACTTGGCCCAAATAAGAGCCCACATCCAAAGGTATGATTTTGCAGGTACATGTGTGGGTGGAAGCATAGATTGATGAGTTGGCAAAATCCTCACCTTTGGAGTTTTGGCGCGGCAACAAGGATCACCGTCGAATCTGCGCGCGCTGGAGCGCGCAGCGTCAAACCATCTGGCGCGGGCAGTAGCGCAAGCCAAGCGCGGGCAGCAGGAAGCGCTGATCCTGGCAGGCACGCGCGCAGCACATCAGGGCCGTCGATCAGCGCGCGCGCCAGCGCCCTCCCACCATTGATCTGCGCGCACCAGCTCCTTTCCTCCTAGCCCTTGATTGTTTTTTTGATCCAATGGCCCTAATCCACCTAGGAATTCTATAAATGCATGGTATTAGTGATTGTAAACAACTTTTACCCAAATTTATACACTACTATTTCCTTAATATCCAAGGTGCTTCCTTTGGTATTTTCCTTGGTTCTTTGAGCCAAGTGGAGTAGCCCTCCATTATTAACTTAGCTTGGGTTGCTAAGTTAATTCTTACTCATTCCCTCGCCTTCTCCCTTGGGAGTTGGAATTGAGGACGAAAATCCTAGCCCTAGGTGGTCATTTTCCTCCGGGAAAACGTGCTCCCGAGAGCTAAAACATGAGATAGCTCCTCGAGACCGCCAAAGGTATTTCCATAACTTTCTTTTCCATCACTTTTGCACACAACACTCACTCTTAATTTCGGTCACACTACATCACACATTCACTTTGCCTTAAATGCCATTTCCTTCATCTTTTAGCACATTCTTCATCTCGGCATAACATCTTCTTTCCATCCCCTTTTCTTTTATTTTTCTTCATATTTCATACCATAATTTAGCATGTAATATTCGGCCATTGCATAATCTTCCTCCATTTTATTTTATTGCATTTTATTTTTCAAACTTATTTGGCATACATTCGCCTTTATTGTATGGATTTTATAATTGTATTTCATGCATTAGATTGTGTGGTTAGAGTTAAATGAATATTGGTGTATTATGGGTTGAAGAAAATTCAACAATTCAAAGGAAAAGAGACCTCCAAAAATCGGGCGCGCAGCGTCAAACCATCTGGCGCGGGCAGTAGCGCAAGCCAAGCGCGGGCAGCAGGAAGCGCTGATCCTGGCAGGCACGCGCGCAGCACATCAGGGCCGTCGATCAGCGCGCGCGCCAGCGCCCTCCCACCATTGATCTGCGCGCACCAGCTCCTTTCCTCCTAGCCCTTGATTGTTTTTTTGATCCAATGGCCCTAATCCACCTAGGAATTCTATAAATGCATGGTATTAGTGATTGTAAACAACTTTTACCCAAATTTATACACTACTATTTCCTTAATATCCAAGGTGCTTCCTTTGGTATTTTCCTTGGTTCTTTGAGCCAAGTGGAGTAGCCCTCCATTATTAACTTAGCTTGGGTTGCTAAGTTAATTCTTACTCATTCCCTCGCCTTCTCCCTTGGGAGTTGGAATTGAGGACGAAAATCCTAGCCCTAGGTGGTCATTTTCCTCCGGGAAAACGTGCTCCCGAGAGCTAAAACATGAGATAGCTCCTCGAGACCGCCAAAGGTATTTCCATAACTTTCTTTTCCATCACTTTTGCACACAACACTCACTCTTAATTTCGGTCACACTACATCACACATTCACTTTGCCTTAAATGCCATTTCCTTCATCTTTTAGCACATTCTTCATCTCGGCATAACATCTTCTTTCCATCCCCTTTTCTTTTATTTTTCTTCATATTTCATACCATAATTTAGCATGTAATATTCGGCCATTGCATAATCTTCCTCCATTTTATTTTATTGCATTTTATTTTCATCATTTTCTTCTCTTTATTTAAGTTTTGCACAATACTCATCACCGAGCACATTTCTTATCTTTTGTGGGTTGTACACGGACCCTTTTCTAAGGGATCCCGTGTCAAAAATCCTATGGAAGAAATTGGGGACTAAGCTATGCTTTAGTACATCTTTTCATCCCCAAATGGACGGCCAAACAGAATTGGTCAATAGGACCTTGGGAACCCTCCTTTGCAGTGTTGTGGGTAAAAATCTAACTAATTGGGACATAGTGCTACACCAAGTTGAATTCTGTAACAACAGAAGCCTTCACTCCATTACCCAGCAAATGCCCTTTGAGGTAGCCTATGGATTTAATCCGAACTCACCACTGACCCTCATTCCTATTCCAACCCAAAACCTAGTAAACCCTTCGAGAGCTAGCAAAGCAGAGCAAGTCAAGAAATTATATGAAAATGTCCGCCAAGAATAATACCAATTACGCTAAGCATGCTAATAAGGGACGAAAGGAGGTAATCTTTAACGTTGGAGATTTGGTTTGGTTACACCTTTGAAAGGAAAGATTCCTAGCCAAGAGACGATCTAAACTCTTACCTCGGGCTGAAGGTCCCTTCAAGATCTTGGAACGAATTAATAATAATGCTTATAAATTGGAGTTACCTGGCGAATTTGGGGTGTCATCCACCTTCAATGTTCAGGATTTGTCCCCGTACATTGCAGAATTGGGACATGAAGAGGAGGCTGAGCTAATGGATTTGAGGTCAAATCCTCAGCCACCCGGAGGGGATGACATGCCTAGGAGGCCCGTCACGAGATCTCAAACTCGGGCCCATAATTTGACTAATTAATTTGCTAATGATTTTTCTCTTTTTTCAGGTTATGACCCCATTGTGGATATCACATGGGAGCCGACATCAAAAGATATGGATAAGCTCATGCATAGCCTACAATGAAGCATTGGCTCGGAGCCTTCAAGCAGCCCAATGGAAATTTTGTCTTCCCCGGGCCACTAAATGTGTAATTTTAATTTTTAAATTCATTTGCCATACATTAGCGTTTTTGTATGGATTATTATATATTTGCATCATGCATTAGATTGTGTGGTTAGGGTTAGATGAATGTGGTGGATTATGGGTTGAAGACTTAGCCCACAAATTAAAAAAAGCCCCTCAACAAATGGAGCCCAAAGAAAGACTTGGTCTAAAGAAGAGCACACACTTAACGGTATGAAATTGCAGGTACAAATGTGGGTGACAAAATAAATCAAGGAGTTGGCAAATTCTCGGCCATTGATCAAGTTTTGGCTCGGCCCTAATCTCCACCGCATAGTTGGAGGCACGCTCGGGCAGCAACTGGACGCGACATGGCCCGCGGGCAGGCGCGCACGGACTGCTGTGCTAGCGCTGATCAGCGCCATCTGATCGCCGCACCCGGATTGCTGAGTTGGCGCGCAAGGCTGCAACTTTACCGTCAATCAGCGCACGCAATCAGCAGCTCCTGGTTTGGCGATGGCGCGCGCACCAGATGCACATCTTCGACCTTTGATTTTTCTCCATATCCAATGGTTCAAATTCACTCTTGTCAAACCCTAATCCCCCTAGGTTGCCTATTTAAGCATAGCATCAGTGTTTGTAGCCAACTTTTACTCATTTATGAAATTTCTATTTCCCTAACTCTGTGTTAGAAGAACCTTCGGGTGTTCCTCGATTTCTATCGAGTGGAGAGGTCCTCCATTGATATCCTAGCTCAAGGTTGCTAGACTAGCTCTTATTTTTCCCTAACCTTGCTTTCTTGAGAGTAAGGGCTTTGAGGAAGAAAACCAAGGCCTACGGTGGTCATTTTCCTCCAAGAAAACGTGCATCCGAGAGCTCAAACGTGAGATAGCTCTTCGGGTTCGCCAAAGGTATTTCCATCTTCTTCTCATCCATTTATTTTCTTGCATTTGTTAACATCACTTCGGCCCTAACACCTTCACACACTACACTTCACTTTTCTCTTCATTTTCTCCATCTTCCTCACTTTCTATGTTCCACGGTTTCCACACACTTCACCTTCTCCATTTTTGTTTATTTTCTTTCACATTTTACTTATTATCTTCCTCCTACCCCTCGGCCAACACCAACACACACCATCACCTTCATCTTATTCATCCTTTTTAGTCATTTTCTTTATGTTATTCTCGGCTTTTGCAAACAACACCTCACCCGAGCACTTACACTTTTGTGGGTTTATACACAGCCCCTTTTCTAAGGGCCTCCGTGTCACATGTGCCATCAAATGGGGGTATATGTAACTTTACATTTCTAAGGTCCTCATAGTCCTTTCGTCTACATGGCCGAAAAGTTTCTTCCCCATATAAGGTCCATTCTTCGTCCTCCTTGTAAAGCGAGTTTCTTCTCCTAGGATATTCAGGTCTTTCTTCGTCCGAGGTGGGATTTGGTTCTTGAAATCGGCTCCTAGGATTTCCAAGTCTAAATGTAGGTGGGGGTGGGGGTTCTCGGGACGCTTCATTTGGACTTCTCGTAGTAAGGACTTCCATTATGTGTTTCATGCTAAGGGTTAAGTCTTTTAGTTGTTGGCCTATAAGGTTAACTTCTCCGCTAAGGCCATCCAATTGTCCTTGCATGCTAGACTCTTCGTCTTGAGGGGAGTGAGCCTCGGGTTGAGGAAGGTCCTTGCCTCGGTTCTGTTCTTGATTCATAACTTGGCTTAGCTCTCAGTTAATTCCACTCCTAGTCTTCATTCATGTGATTTCTAAGGTTTGAGGAAGGCAACTGAGCTAGGTTATAGTTAATCCTTAAGTGTTAGGAAAGGATAAGTAGAGAACCTAACTAGTAGAATTCAAACCTAGAAATCTTAAAATGCATTTTTGAGGGCTTAGACAACATTTTTTTGGGATAAAAACGTGATTGCCACAAACATAGCATGTGACATTTTTGTAGATTTTTTTGATAGCTTCGATTTTCTAGGTGGCTCATAAAAAACTGACACTTGTAGCCAAAGTTATGGCTGTTTTAAGGGGGAAAGGTCAAATTCAATATCAAACAAGTTTTAAATCCACTAAATGATAACAACCGATTCGTGCATGTTCTTTAACATCTTAGTGAACTTGTTATATATAATCTAAACATAAAAATACAACTAATTAGCTTATCAACAGAATGTTATTATTTAAATTCTCAGCAAAGCATATAGTGAAAGCGACATAAAGCACCACCAAAAGTGGGGTATAATTTAGGTTGTGCACTTTACTTAGCTTTTGCTCCTTTTAGCTTTTGCTCCTTTTAGCAACGTTTACTTTACCAATATAATTCAAATTTTAAATGAAGATGCTTTCAACAGATTATTGTACTCAAACAACAGCTACAAACATTACATAAAATTTGGATTTGGAAGTATGCAAACATGACACGGGGTCCCTTAGAAAAGGGGCCGTGTTTAAACCCACAAAGAAGGCAAAGGTTCGGATGTTGGTGATAAGCTCAAAACCAAAGATTAGGTGAAGGAAATGACAAATAACACAAATAAATAAAATGGTGCAAGGTGTGTGCTAGGTGGCCGAATAGTGTGTGCATGGTGAGGGTTCGAAATGCATAATAAAAATAAAAGAAAGGATGAAGAGAGTAGAAGAAATCGTGGAGAGAAGAGAGATGGAGATGAGAAGAAGAAAATGCAAGCAAATAAAGTGGAGTGTGTGAATGGTGATGGCCGAAGTTTAAAGGGTGAAAAAGTGTGTGCAATGTGATGGAAATGAAGAAAATGAGAATACCTTTGGCGGACCATAGGAGCTATCTCACGTTTGAGCTCTCGGGTGCACGTTTTTCAGGAGGAAAACAACCACCGTAGGCCTAGGTTTTCTTCCTCGAAGTCTTTACTCTCAAGAGAGCAAGGTGAGGGAAAATAAGAGCTAACCTAGCAACCTTGAGCTAGGATAGCAATGGAGGACCTCTCCACTCGAAAGAATTTCGAGGAACACTCGAAGGTTCTTCTAACACGGAGTTAGGGAAATAGAAATTTTACAAATGAGCAAAAGTTGTAATACATGCACCAATGCTATGCATTTATAGGCAACCTAAGTGGATCAGGGTTTAGCAAAATTGGAAGGATGAATTAGAGCCAATGGATGCAAGTAATCGGTGGTCACCGATGAAGCAATTCGTGGGCGCACTGATCGTGTGGTGGAGGTGCTGCTCGCGCGCGCTAATCGACGGATCAAGTAAGGCTCCAGCGCGCCACAATCCAACGGATCAGATGCAGCTGAGCGCACCCTTATCAGCGGTTCTGAAGCCTGCCTGCGCGCGCGCTGGATCGCTGCCTGCTACTGACCGTGCCAAATTGATGCTGCTGCGCACGCCAGATCGCACGGCACAGCTGTGTCCCGCGCCCATCTTCATCAACGGCTGAGAATTGGCCAAGTCATGGATCCTTGTTGCTACCCACATTGTACCTGCAAAATTCATACCTTTAAATGTGGACTCTTCTTTGGACTAAGGCTTCCCTTGGGCTCACTTTGAGGAAGGCTTCTCCTTTGTAGAATAATTTGTGGAAAAATTCTTCAACCCATAATCCACCACATTCATCTAACCCTAACCACACAATTTAATGCATGATGCAAATATATAATAATCCATACAATAAAGGCTAGAGTATGCCAAATGAGTTCAAAACAAAAATTACATAAAATATTGGGTCGGGAAGACAAATTCCCATGAGCCAAGTTGTAGCTTCCTCCAAGTGCTCCAGGCTGAATTTCCAACACGATCATCAACTACCTGCCAACAAAGAAAATAATTTCCATTAGTAAAATTCTCAAACAATTCATGGGCCTTGGGTCGTGACCTAGCTTTGGGCCTTGATGGCACATAATCCCCTCCGGGTGGCTGAGGATTTGACCTCAAATCCATTAATTCAGCCACCTCTTCAAGAGTCCCAATATAAAGGAAATGAATCAACACTTGAGCACTAAAGGTGGAGTTAAGAGGCGTCACTAGGAACCGGGTGGTCTTACTAAAGTTTTCTTTGGCAAGGGTGGTAAAATTGAATTTGATGGCTACTTGGGAGGGCGATTGCTCAATGATGTGGTGAAGGTTTCCAAAGTAGTCGAATCCGACAAGAAGTGATGTGGAAATGATATATAGTCCTCCGACCAAAGAAATAATCCGTGTACTCTTAAGACCATAAATGTAAATTTTCCTACCAATTGAACCTTGTCCCTCGTTCTATGGTAGAATTTGTAATAATCACATGGTAGAGAATAATGTTTTAGTAATTCTCCCAATTGTAAGATAGGGCGTTTGTCGATCACAAATGGAGTAAAATTCCTATTTGTCGGTATGGCTCTAAGAAAAAGTGTAGGAAGGCAATAGTTAGGCTCAAGGCCATAGACCAACTTCTTCCTAATTGAAATAGATTGCAAAGGAAATTTCTCAAGATTCGGAAAGAAAGGGAATGGAGTAACAATCATACTTCCGAGTCCAAAAATATTTTCTTCACTTAACTCCTCTTTCTTTCGAAACCACAAGGATATGTCTTCCAATTGCTTCTCTTCGTCATATAAGGGATTGGTATGCCACTTTATATGAGAGGGCTTTTGTTCCATTTTCGATACCAACCCACGTTTTGATAGCAAAAGATTCTCTTTTATTTTTCCTTCTTTCTTTGTGGACTCATCACGAGCCACTTGCTTAGGAGTCATTGGTAACAACTTGATTTTTCTTCCTCCATAGTCAAAGGTGTAACGGTTGAGGAATCCATCGTATTGAACTCTACGGTCATAATGCCATGGTCGTCCTGGAAGAATATGGCTGGCAGTCATTGGGACAACGTCGCAAACAACCGAATCTTTATACTTTCCTATGGTGAATTCCACGGTCACTTGCTTAGTTATTACGTGGTCTTTACTATCATCCAACCATTTAAGCTTGTAGGGTGTAGGATGATTAGTGGCTACTAGCCCTAATTTATCGACCATGTCATGGGAGGCCACATTGATGCAACTTCCACCATCAATAATCATCGAACAAACCTTGTCTTTGACCGCACAATGTCTATGGAAAAGATTTTCACGTTAAGAGTCTTTGTCTACATTTTTGGATACTAAAGCTCATCTTATAACAAGTAGTAGAGGTCCTTCTTGAGCTGTCTTCTTCGTCACTCTCTTCTACTACTTCTTTTTCTTTGATTTTATTGTATTGCCCTTCGTCTTCTTCACTTTTCCATTCACCCGTGGATTCTTTTATGACCATCACATGGCGGTTAGTGCATTCGTTAGCGTAGTGTCCTTCTCCTAAACATTTAAAACATTGAACATCACGTGCTCTTGGTCCTTTCGATTGATTTTCTTGGATTTTGTTCATGGGTGAGGGATTATGAGTGGTGCTAGGTCCTTTCGAGGGCCAATTTCGATTAAATGACCTCTTGTCATCATTCCTCGGAGTGGTTTTTTCGGCATTGAAATTTCTTGGTGGAAATTTGTTTGGCAAGTTGGTCTTGTGCTTCCTCTTTAATTGCCTCTCCACTGTGAGGGCTAATTGTATGACCATATCCATGGTCTCCAATTGTTGCATTTCTATCGCGTCGCCAATGTCGCGGTTCAGACCTCGTATAAACCGAGCGATGAGTTGTTCTTCAGGCTCATCAATAGCACATCGGATATTGAGAGTCTCGAATTCAGTAAAGTACTCATCGACTGTGAGATTGTTTTGCTTAAGGTTGTGGAGTTGATGAAAGAATTCGTGTTTGTAGTGACGGGGGACGAACCTATGGTGGATTAATTCTTTCATGGAAGACCAAGTGGAGACGGGGTAACCTAATGTTCTCATCCTTTGGGCTTTGAGGTTGGACCACCATAAGGCAGCGTGGTCCGTAAGTTCAAGAGAGGCGAGTTGGATTTTAACTCTCTCGAAATAATCATGTCATTCAAAAACTCTCTCGACATTATCAACCCAATCTAAATATGTGTGCCCGTCACATGTTCCATTGAAAGGGGGAATTGTGATATTGATATTACAGAGGTCGTCGTTATCCCTTCGATGATTAGGACGGTATTGCTCTTCATCATCTCTCGCACATTCATCATCCTCCGAATCATAACGGGATCTCCTTCTTTGGGGCTCGGCCCATTTTCTTCCTCTAAGGGTTGTTGAAAAGGGGTACGACGTCTAGGACGTTCCGGAATAATCCTAGAGGAGGTCTCTTGTGAAGGATCTCAGTCATGGGATTCTCGTCGGGGAGGATTGTTCATGTGTTCCTTATATTGGGCTATCTCAAGGGAAACGTCATTGATTTGTTAGGTGAGGTTGGTAACCAAGCCCGTTAAGGCATTGATTTGACCTTGCATGCCACCTTGCATGCTAGATTCACCCTCATGACGTGTAGGTTTGGGAGGGGGAGTGTCCCTATTACGGTTAGGCTCTTGACTATGGGGTAAATCACATGTAAATCCACTCCTATTAGTCATGGTTAAGTGCTAGGTTGTTAATTTCAAAAATTTTAATTTTAATTCTTTCTAAGTTGATTCATCCTAAATTAGTGAGGTGATTATCTATTTAGTGTCTTAGGTAAATTTTAGGTACTAAGGAATGATCCCTAACTAAGACAATAATAGATAGAATTCATGCTCACGTTAAACATTTAAAATTTTGAATTCAAGAAAACAACTTAGAAGTTTCAATAACACTTAGCAACTAATTTTAGCATGAAAATTTTATTAACGTGCTATTACCCCAATTCTAACCAAATTCAACCAAGTTATCAACTTTAAATTAGAATCACTCAAATTAAGATTAATACCAACTAAATAACTTCAAAAACAAAAAATAATAAAATTAGAACACAAGTTTTATCAAGAGAAACATGCTGAAAATTTCAGATTAACAAGCAGAATTTTCATGAGTGCTTAATATTCAATATAGCCGATTTCTACCTCAACTTTGCTAAAAATTTTGAAATCAATTTAGAGTTCACAATTGCTAACATATACTAGATGAACCATAAGCTAAATCCAAATGCAAACATTCAGCAAATTAGTATGAAAACTGAAGTAACAACATGGTCAAAAATCGAGAAGAACAAGTACAAGTAGAACCGGTTTAATATATTCACTTTAGCCGATTTTGTAAGCACTAATTTAACCAGATTTGATATGATGTTGTTGGTATATTTTAGAGGCAAATCATGTTCCAATCTTCACATAATATGTTATAGAAACCAAAGCTAAGAACCAGCAAAAACTCATCAGATGCCATGCACAATTCCAGAAGGATCGTCACAAAATTCATGACTTTCTTAATCATTTAATTCTTATTACTCACACTCTACTCATTTTTGGTAATATATTTTTTTTTAAACATAACTTAGCTCAAGATTCCATGCACGATTCAATAGGCATCGCTCGGCAGAGGAGTACATTATACATCTGCCGACGGGCAGGGTAAAATGCTCCATCCGATAAAAGACTTCAGCTCTTAAGCTGCACCTACCGATTAAGAAATAAGCTTGCATCCGCCGATCATACCCAACAGATTTCTATACTCAATTACTTACTCCTGCCGGTCGCTAAACGACAAGCAAGGAGTTTACATCTTCGGGTAGAGAAAGATTTCATCATCCGATTCGTCACGTGAAACTCCCGTGAACTCACTTTCTCTAAATCCACACCGCCCTAATAGACATCACCGGTGAGCACGAAGTTAACACGTGAACACTTTAAAATTTACACTAGGTATGAGATTACATCCGATGGGCCACGTGCATCACTCGTGGTTTGGTTTAAACCCTTGTTCAAAATCACAATACACTACACATGCCGGTCTAGACGACAAAATAACATCTTCATCCATCCGGTGACTTTAACGCACTACATCTACCGATCACTAGATGACAAAATAACACTCTCATCATCCGATAGCTTAAACGCACTACATCTACCGATCACTAGATGACAAAATAACACTCTCATCATCCGATAGCTTAAACGCACTACATCTACCGATCACTAGATGACAAAATAACACTCTCATCATCCGATAGCTTAAACGCACTACATCTACCGATCACTAGATGACAAAATAACACTCTCATCATCCGATAGCTTAAACGCACTACATCTACCGATCACTAGATGACAAAATAACACTCTCATCATCCGATAGCTTAAACGCACTACATCTACCGATCACTAGATGACAAAATAACACTCTCATCATCCGATAGCTTAAACGCACTACATCTACCGATCACTAGATGACAAAATAACACTCTCATCATCCGATAGCTTAAACGCACTACATCTACCGATCACTAGATGACAAAATAACACTCTCATCATCCGATAGCTTAAACGCACTACATCTACCGATCACTAGATGACAAAATAACACTCTCATCATCCGATAGCTTAAACGCACTACATCTACCGATCACTAGATGACAAAATAACACTCTCATCATCCGATAGCTTAAACGCACTACATCTACCGATCACTAGATGACAAAATAACACTCTCATCATCCGATAGCTTAAACGCACTACATCTACCGATCACTAGATGACAAAATAACACTCTCATCATCCGATAGCTTAAACGCACTACATCTACCGATCACTAGATGACAAAATAACACTCTCATCATCCGATAGCTTAAACGCACTACATCTACCGATCACTAGATGACAAAATAACACTCTCATCATCCGATAGCTTAAACGCACTACATCTACCGATCACTAGATGACAAAATAACACTCTCATCATCCGATAGCTTAAACGCACTACATCTACCGATCACTAGATGACAAAATAACACTCTCATCATCCGATAGCTTAAACGCACTACATCTACCGATCACTAGATGACAAAATAACACTCTCATCATCCGATAGCTTAAACGCACTACATCTACCGATCACTAGATGACAAAATAACACTCTCATCATCCGATAGCTTAAACGCACTACATCTACCGATCACTAGATGACAAAATAACACTCTCATCATCCGATAGCTTAAACGCACTACATCTACCGATCACTAGATGACAAAATAACACTCTCATCATCCGATAGCTTAAACGCACTACATCTACCGATCACTAGATGACAAAATAACACTCTCATCATCCGATAGCTTAAACGCACTACATCTACCGATCACTAGATGACAAAATAACACTCTCATCATCCGATAGCTTAAACGCACTACATCTACCGATCACTAGATGACAAAATAACACTCTCATCATCCGATAGCTTAAACGCACTACATCTACCGATCACTAGATGACAAAATAACACTCTCATCATCCGATAGCTTAAACGCACTACATCTACCGATCACTAGATGACAAAATAACACTCTCATCATCCGATAGCTTAAACGCACTACATCTACCGATCACTAGATGACAAAATAACACTCTCATCATCCGATAGCTTAAACGCACTACATCTACCGATCACTAGATGACAAAATAACACTCTCATCATCCGATAGCTTAAACGCACTACATCTACCGATCACTAGATGACAAAATAACACTCTCATCATCCGATAGCTTAAACGCACTACATCTACCGATCACTAGATGACAAAATAACACTCTCATCATCCGATAGCTTAAACGCACTACATCTACCGATCACTAGATGACAAAATAACACTCTCATCATCCGATAGCTTAAACGCACTACATCTACCGATCACTAGATGACAAAATAACACTCTCATCATCCGATAGCTTAAACGCACTACATCTACCGATCACTAGATGACAAAATAACACTCTCATCATCCGATAGCTTAAACGCACTACATCTACCGATCACTAGATGACAAAATAACACTCTCATCATCCGATAGCTTAAACGCACTACATCTACCGATCACTAGATGACAAAATAACACTCTCATCATCCGATAGCTTAAACGCACTACATCTACCGATCACTAGATGACAAAATAACACTCTCATCATCCGATAGCTTAAACGCACTACATCTACCGATCACTAGATGACAAAATAACACTCTCATCATCCGATAGCTTAAACGCACTACATCTACCGATCACTAGATGACAAAATAACACTCTCATCATCCGATAGCTTAAACGCACTACATCTACCGATCACTAGATGACAAAATAACACTCTCATCATCCGATAGCTTAAACGCACTACATCTACCGATCACTAGATGACAAAATAACACTCTCATCATCCGATAGCTTAAACGCACTACATCTACCGATCACTAGATGACAAAATAACACTCTCATCATCCGATAGCTTAAACGCACTACATCTACCGATCACTAGATGACAAAATAACACTCTCATCATCCGATAGCTTAAACGCACTACATCTACCGATCACTAGATGACAAAATAACACTCTCATCATCCGATAGCTTAAACGCACTACATCTACCGATCACTAGATGACAAAATAACACTCTCATCATCCGATAGCTTAAACGCACTACATCTACCGATCACTAGATGACAAAATAACACTCTCATCATCCGATAGCTTAAACGCACTACATCTACCGATCACTAGATGACAAAATAACACTCTCATCATCCGATAGCTTAAACGCACTACATCTACCGATCACTAGATGACAAAATAACACTCTCATCATCCGATAGCTTAAACGCACTACATCTACCGATCACTAGATGACAAAATAACACTCTCATCATCCGATAGCTTAAACGCACTACATCTACCGATCACTAGATGACAAAATAACACTCTCATCATCCGATAGCTTAAACGCACTACATCTACCGATCACTAGATGACAAAATAACACTCTCATCATCCGATAGCTTAAACGCACTACATCTACCGATCACTAGATGACAAAATAACACTCTCATCATCCGATAGCTTAAACGCACTACATCTACCGATCACTAGATGACAAAATAACACTCTCATCATCCGATAGCTTAAACGCACTACATCTACCGATCACTAGATGACAAAATAACACTCTCATCATCCGATAGCTTAAACGCACTACATCTACCGATCACTAGATGACAAAATAACACTCTCATCATCCGATAGCTTAAACGCACTACATCTACCGATCACTAGATGACAAAATAACACTCTCATCATCCGATAGCTTAAACGCACTACATCTACCGATCACTAGATGACAAAATAACACTCTCATCATCCGATAGCTTAAACGCACTACATCTACCGATCACTAGATGACAAAATAACACTCTCATCATCCGATAGCTTAAACGCACTACATCTACCGATCACTAGATGACAAAATAACACTCTCATCATCCGATAGCTTAAACGCACTACATCTACCGATCACTAGATGACAAAATAACACTCTCATCATCCGATAGCTTAAACGCACTACATCTACCGATCACTAGATGACAAAATAACACTCTCATCATCCGATAGCTTAAACGCACTACATCTACCGATCACTAGATGACAAAATAACACTCTCATCATCATATGGGTTTCTACCTAGCATCCTTTGATGTAGGGTCCTAATGACCGAGAAACCTACACATTCACTTACCTGGTCTCCTTAGCAATTTGAGCACCTTTCTCTTCAAACTTCTTCACCTAAAACATTTACATTACAGTAGTTAAAACAAAATCCTATTAGTTCTAATCACAAGTCATCATAGGATCTAATAGCTATAGTCACTCCCGAATCCTTAGTATAGTTCTCTGTGCAGTTTGAAATCCAAAACCCAAAACAGACAGATTCGATTAGCGATAACTCAGAGTTGGTTGTTTAATGTCCAAAATTGATTCGGAATGACATTACCACTTTCAGATTTTAAAATACCCTTATTAATACTCGGCCATTGAAGAACCCTGAACTTCAACACATAGCAGAAAACAGAGCTTAACGACTAAAAGATAGCTACATTGCCAAACTCGTACCTCGAGCACAAAGTAGCCGAGAAGCAACAAGGAAACCGATCGTCGAAAGAGGGATTTCCAGCTGACAGAGAGCGAGAGCTCGGAAGGGGAAATCGCCGAGAGTAAGAGATGACGGCTACAGTGGTTTAAATGAGGTTTGAAACCTTTCCTTTTTCTTTAAATACTGGTCTCAATCCTCCATTATTACAACTTTGCCACTCAACCTAGTTTAAATCCACATGTAATTAATTAAGCTTGGCATAAAATTTTAAATCGTGAAGATTGAACAATCATGGCCGTTAATTCAGTTAGGAAGTCACCTGGTTGAAGTTGTCGGGTGTTACAAATTTAACCAGATTTGATATGATGTTGTTGGTATATTTTATAGGCAAATCATGTTCCAATCTTCACATAATATGTTATAGAAACCAAATCTAAGAACCAGCAAAAACTGAAACAAAAAATAAAATTAAAACCGAGAAGGAATAACAACATATGCAAACCGATTTATAGCATTAGTTTAGAGCCGATTTGTGCATCATAAATTCCGATTTTATCTCTAGCTATTTGATAAACATTTAGATGCAAAAACATGGTTAAAACATAGATCATATGCTAAAGAAAAATCGAGATGAAGAACATGCAAAAACCGAAGAAAAATAGGTAAAAATCCGAGGAGTAAACAAGCATAAAACCGAGAGGAAAATTTTGGCTTACCTTGGCCGATTCTTTCCTTTAATGCATACCATATTTTCCTTAATATTTAAGCTATTAAATGTCAATAAGAATGGTAGCAAGTAATATGATAGAAATAGCACAAGTTAGCACAAATATAGATCCAAATATTATGCTATAAAATAAAGAGCGATTTTCCCAGTTTTGTGCCAATTTTTGACAAACATCAAGGCACTAAAACGCATCGTTGGAAGCAACTTGCGCTCTGATACCACTTGACATGGGGTCCCTTTGAAAATGGGCCGTGTTTAAACCCACAAAGAAGGCAAAGGCTCGGGTGTTAGTGATAAGCTCAAAACCAAAGATTAGGTGAAGGAATACACTTCATCCACCGAATGCTAGACGACAAATTAACATTTACATCATCCGGTGAAGGAATACACTTCATCCACCGAATGCTAGACGACAAATTAACATTTACATCATCCGGTGAAGGAATACACTTCATCCACCGAATGCTAGACGACAAATTAACATTTACATCATCCGGTGAAGGAATACACTTCATCCACCGAATGCTAGACGACAAATTAACATTTACATCATCCGGTGAAGGAATACACTTCATCCACCGAATGCTAGACGACAAATTAACATTTACATCATCCGGTGAAGGAATACACTTCATCCACCGAATGCTAGACGACAAATTAACATTTACATCATCCGGTGAAGGAATACACTTCATCCACCGAATGCTAGACGACAAATTAACATTTACATCATCCGGTGAAGGAATACACTTCATCCACCGAATGCTAGACGACAAATTAACATTTACATCATCCGGTGAAGGAATACACTTCATCCACCGAATGCTAGACGACAAATTAACATTTACATCATCCGGTGAAGGAATACACTTCATCCACCGAATGCTAGACGACAAATTAACATTTACATCATCCGGTGAAGGAATACACTTCATCCACCGAATGCTAGACGACAAATTAACATTTACATCATCCGGTGAAGGAATACACTTCATCCACCGAATGCTAGACGACAAATTAACATTTACATCATCCGGTGAAGGAATACACTTCATCCACCGAATGCTAGACGACAAATTAACATTTACATCATCCGGTGAAGGAATACACTTCATCCACCGAATGCTAGACGACAAATTAACATTTACATCATCCGGTGAAGGAATACACTTCATCCACCGAATGCTAGACGACAAATTAACATTTACATCATCCGGTGAAGGAATACACTTCATCCACCGAATGCTAGACGACAAATTAACATTTACATCATCCGGTGAAGGAATACACTTCATCCACCGAATGCTAGACGACAAATTAACATTTACATCATCCGGTGAAGGAATACACTTCATCCACCGAATGCTAGACGACAAATTAACATTTACATCATCCGGTGAAGGAATACACTTCATCCACCGAATGCTAGACGACAAATTAACATTTACATCATCCGGTGAAGGAATACACTTCATCCACC